>JAYKAV010003290.1:117193-179279 GCA_035582835.1 Phoebastria nigripes
TTTTTTTTTTTTTTTTTTTTTTTTTGGTTTGAAAACTAAACCATTGATTAATTTCATTTAAGCTTAAGAACTTTGGGTAGGATTCAGCTGCAGAATCACCTATCTAAATTTAAGTGTCTACCTGTGAGTATCTACTACTGAACCAGGTGCATTACATTCTGTTATAGCTACTGGGCTTCCAGTGACCCTTGTAGTCAATACAGATTTAGGAGTCTAAAAAAGAAATCTGATCATCTTAATATGGGCACCTAAGTCAAGATTCAGTTGCCTAAACATAAGTACCCAGCATATATAATCCACAAAAGGTTAACAGACATGACACAGAGTATGCAGAGTCTACAGGAGACCTATACTTTTCTGGAGTAGCAGCAGGAGGTGTGGTGGGATACTCTATGGCATCCCAAATAGCATCTTTTGCTTATGTTTAGGCAATTGAATATCACCCTTCACATCTGTTAGTTGTATAGGCTTTTTGGAAGAAAAATCAGCATCTTCAAGGGATGAATCCCATCAGAAAATAAATATGCATGAGAGGTGGAATGAATCACCCTTGGTATGTGCTTATTTCCTTCCATCAAAAACAGTAGGAAACAAGATGGATAGAGCTAGATTGGTTAAATTCCACTTTTGTCAATTTACAGGAGATATGGATAGACTAATTTCAAAGGCAAACCACAGTCATTAATTTTAAATATTTATTTTTGATGTTTTATCTTCACAGAGGTGAGGTGTTTCATATCTGTGGTAGGACATAAAATGAAATTTATTGCTGCCATCACTATTGTTATGTGAATTGCCCAATTTGTTCTTCTGTTAAATGTTGCTGCTAATGGTTTTCATGCCACTCTTAAAAAAAAAAAAAATTAAAAAAGAATAAAGTAAGTAAAAAATATCATTGGCATTGCAATCTCGAGGGGCAGAGATCATTCTCTCGTCTATGTTTCATAGAATCTTAATCATATGCTATTCATCTTAAATAAAACATTAACATAACTAATAAAACATTAATATAACTTTAAAATGGTACATTTTCTTCACAAGGACTGCGTGCCTAGATGTGTGAAAATAAGTCCTAACACCAGGGAGGCAATGGGATTTGCAATTTTCAGGAAAGTTAGAGGCAAAAGTGCCCCCTTCTAATTGCTTTGACTTTTAAATTGGTTTAAACTAATCACCAAGCTATAATCTCACTGACCTCGGTATATATCTGAAGATATTCCAGGAACTTCAATAGAGTTGATTTGTTTAAAAAGTGTCTAAAGCAAATACAGCATCTCAATAATACCAGTTTACTGCCTCATTCAATACAAATAATTAGTAAAAGCAGGATTGCATCTCGGTCTCCTCTCAGTCAGATTAGCCGTTGTTGCAACAAAAGCCTCGAGGCAAAATCCTGAATTCATGTTTAAAAGCATCATAAAACATTAGGAATTTTACTGACTTCATGAAATGGTGAAAAGACCAGAAAGTTTCATGATTTTTTCCGTTCAAGCTAATAGTTAGTCCATCTTTGTCTGTACATAAATTGCAAGGTCAAGTTGCAGTCTTCTAAACGGCAATAGAGGGTGACAAACTGAAGCATTTCCTTTTACCAGTGAGGAAGTTTTCTTCTGTGCCTGTGTGCATGTGTGTGTGGTTCAAGCGTTCACCCAGATCTTGTGTCAGAAGGCAAGTCGGGCAAACAGAAGCAACCACGGCTCAAACGCTTCCTCGCTTCATTTTCTAATTTTTCGCACAAAGGAAAGGCAGTGGTGAAAAGAGCCTGGCAACAGAGACACGGGGGCAGATCAGTGTTCTGCCTCTGGAAAGGACTGCTACAAGATGTCCATATGATGTTATGTTTCTCCCCCCATATAAGCTTCCAGTCAGTTGCAACTAAGGCTTTCTTGAACCAGAAGTGATATTGTTGCCCCAATACTGTTTTTTTCTTTTTTTTTTTCTAATCATCTGTAGTCATGCTAATGGAAGATCATTGTACAATGGGGAGTAAGTGTATGGGGTGTCCTTAGCAAGGTGTTGGCAGTGGGGGGGCTGCAGGGGCGGCCTCTGTGAGGAGAGGCCRGGGCTGCCCCATGCCGGACACAGCCGGTTCCAGCCGGCTCCAACCGACCCCCCGCAGGGCACGGCTGAGCCCCACAGCCAGGGTGCTGGTGCCTTGGGGAGAATGTATTTTAGAAAGGGCAAAACAGCAGACAGGCAGAGGAGAAGGGAATCAAGCAGCTGGGTGGGCATTTGTCTGTTAGCCAAGGCTAATCTGCCGCGTAGGTGCTGGCCCGTGCTGTGCTTTGCTGTGCTATGCTGCACATGTAGCTTGGCTTTCAGGCCTGTGTTTGCGGCACATATTCTTTGGATGAAAGGGAAACTTAAGCAGCTAATTGTAACAGAGGACTCTGAGGCAGCACCCTATGGGCACTGGCAATTACGCCACCTACATGCCCTTGCCTTGAAGCAGCAAGTTCACATGTGAACATCCTTTTGTTCAACAGCAGAATCGATGGACAGAATTTTTTTCTATTAAGACAACTCTGTAAGAACTCCGAAAATCAAAATGTCAGCAAACCTCTCCATGGACGGGTTCTGCAAAGCATGAACTGCATTGCTAGGAGGTCCATCTGATGCTGCACAACCTGGGGTTCCTAGCATCTGAAGAGGCGTTAGATTATCTATACTATTCTCTTTGTATTTCTCCTGTTAGCTCCAATAGATGGTATTTTAAACAATACCTTACAAAATCTGAGTGCCTTTCTCATTGGGATTATAATAAGCGCTAGTCCCAGTGCATTAAATTGTCTTTTGAGATGAAGGAAACTTGTGGCATCCACAAAGTCTACAGCAGAGTTCAGTGATTTTACTGTAGGGTAATGATTTAATGATATAGCTGGTAGAATCACCTCCCGTAACACATAGCTGAGCAACTGTCTCTCTCTCAGTGACAACGAGCAGAGGAGGTTGAGAAGCATTTTGAACTGCACCAAAAACAACTGGAAAGCAAAACTGATTCAAGCCAATGTGATGTCCTACATTTCCAAAGCCAGGCTGAGCAGAGTTGCTATAGTTCAGAGTGTAGCCACTGCATAATCCCACTGATCTCTCTGCAGAGTCCACACAGTACGAGGGCAGAATAAAGCCCTAGCTTTTGTTTGCCAGATTTTGCCTGCCTCCATAACAATAAATATTAGATGTCCTTAAGTGAATTCAGTACTGAGCTTCTGGATTCTTTGTCCAAATGAATTAAAGTCCCAAACGTTCAAATCAGTTTGAATATCTTTCATAATAACAAGAAGCTATTGACCAGATGTTTTTTTTTTTTTCTTTAGCCTGTTTTATGAAAAAATAAAACAAGAATCCCATATTTTGTTTAATTTTCTATGAATCCTTGCTTCCAAAAACTCATCACCTAATCACAGACAGTATCCTCACAAACACAGCACAACTCACTGAACCTATAATTTGTTTTTTTGAGTTTATGTGAGAAATAAACAAAAAAAGACAGAATACCAGCTAGTGTGAATTACCAGTGTAGTAAGTAGTAAGATGTGTATTAAGTAAGCAACATTTGACTGTTAAAATACATGCCAAAATTTAGAGATAAGTTTGAGAAATGTGGATATAGTGGGTCTGACTGGGACAGAGTTAACTTATTTCATAGCAGCCCATATGGTGCTGTGTTTTGGATTTGTGGCTAAACCTCTTSATAATGCACGGATGTATCAGCTATTGTTAAACAATGCTTGCACAGCATCAAGGCTTTCTCTTTTCCCACTCTGTCTCCTGAGCAAATAGACTGAGGGTGAGCAAGAAGTTGGCAGGGGACACAACCAGGACAGCTGACCCAAACTGGCAAAAGGGATATTCTATACCATACAATGCCATGCTCAGGAATTAAAATTGAGGGGAGATGAAGAAATGTGTGTGTGGGGATGGTGTTTGTCTTCTGAGATGGCTGTTGCTCAGAGACTAGCTGGGGATAGGTCTGTTCGGGGGAGGTAGTGAGTGATGGGGTGCTTAGCTGCTTGCCTGGGTCAACCTACCACAGTGGGTTGAATTCTAGAATTTGGGAAATTTTATTTTGGGTGTAGTAAGTATGAATCTCTTATTACAGGATTAGCAGTTTATGATTTGTTACTAAAAGACTGATGGGGATCTGATTTTAAAGAGATTTTGAACAATCAGGAACGTGCTAAATTATGACCACATGGGTTTAATCTGGAAAAGTAATTTGACCATTGACATTAACCTGCGTTTTCTAAGATACTATTGGCTATCAACAGTCATSTCATTTACAAGATCTTATTTTCTGCTAGAGTCCATGAATACTGCGCAGTAATATACATTTGTCCCTCATACTTGTGAAAAGCATGCTTTTTTGTTTTGTTTTAATTTCACTTATATATCCCCAAAATAATCATGGGAAAACAGCTGTGGAAGGTGRACAAATAATTCTAGGCTTGAGAAACCTGGCAAAGAGGAGGAGAAACTCAGAACAATTGTAACTGATGAAAACAGTCAAAGGCACAATATGCAAAGAGGTTAAAGAAATGCAATCCTAGCAAATGTTCAGCACTCAGTAAAAGCAAAGGTTATGTATATAGCACAGTACAATTTATTTCAAATTAATCAAATTGAGCAAGTACATCTTAAAGAAAATTGATAGTATATATAATATATTCAATAATATAACAGAGGTGCATGTACATATTGTGATAAATAAGATATCAAAGCAATCAAACTACTGCCCACGTAATGCCCTGATAGGCTTTGATGGTTGCTGTTACAAAGCAAAYAGTAAAAGAAGTTGAAACTGTGTAACATTCCAGTCCAGATAAGAAATATTTATGTTTCCAAACTACACATAGTTGCATTTTCTTTGTCCCTGTGTTTACCTGAACTATGCTACTCAAACATACAAGAGTGAAAAAATAATATAAAGGAAAGGTATGTACTGAGCTATTTTAGGGATAGATGACTAACTAAAAAAGATAGGGAGGCAGAATACCAAACACATGAGGAAGCTATAGGTAAAGGAACTGCAGAAAGGTAAGAGATGGTGACCCAGAGAAGGCCAGAGTTTATGAAGGAGGAAGTAAATTTAAAGAGGAAGAAAATATTTGGAGGTGGCTTTGAAGGGTAGTAGAGGCAAATGAAACACTGTGGAAATGCATCACCTTATGAAAGGTTATATGTTTATTAATAATATATTTAGACAGAACTTTCAACTGATTTACCTAAAAGTCTATAAAATGTGGCTTTTTTTTTTTTTTTTTTTTTTTTTTTTTTTTTTTTTTTTTTTTTTTTTTTTTTTTTTTTTTTTTTTTTAACATATTGGAGTAATTCCTCTTAGGTAATCAGCTCTAATAGGAATGGACGTACTAAGAAATAAAGGATAACCAGACGGTATGACTACCTCACGGGCATGGTAGCAGAAAAGTTAACTACAGCTTGTCAATTAAACAGAGGATGTAGAAGGTAGGAAAGATGTCACTTAGGCTAGGATATAAAGTAATCTGCAACAGCGAGCCTGACAAGGAGAAGTATGTTCTACATGAGAGAAAAAAAAGTATCTTCTGAAGTAAGATCTTAAATTCACTTTCTGTGATTGCTCCTGTGAACAATATTTATTGTTCCTGCCCACATACACCTTTGAAGTCTACCTTTAACTTTTTAATGAGTGGGGGTTTAAAAGAATTGCCCAAGGTTTTTGGCTATGTAGGTATAGAGTGCCTCACATTAAAGCACGTATGGGAAGGAGCACAAGAGAGCAATCATGTGCATGTGTGTTTTTTCTTAGATTTAGTAAACAAGAAGTCCCAATAAAGAGGCAGAAGGAAATTGGTATCTTCAGAACAAGTGGAGTAGAGAAATGCTGGTAGTTGAATGCCTGGACATCTGCATAGGTAAAACCTAGAGCCTCTAAATATGGGGCTTCCAAATTTATAGCACTTATTGGTAGCTACCTAAACAGTAAGATCTGGGTAAACGCAACAGCATCAATATTAACGTAATTAAATTTACCTTTCTAATAAACTTTTGTACTCTGTACTGTAACAGGAAATTTTGATTCATAGGCTTCTCTACCTCCTTATCTGACACTTCTCAGGCTCCAGCTGCCCTCTCCTGTTTTCCCTGCCACAGAAAGTGTGCCTTTATTTATCCTGGATGGGGGTAGCAATAGCTTGTGAAGCTTGGTTTATTTACATCTAAACTCTGAGAGAGACAGACAGGATGGGTATCCCTTGGTCCTATCTGGAGCTCTGGTTTTAAGTCCCCTAAAGTTTTAAGTCATATGCAGGTTCCTAATTAAGGTGTGTGAAAATTCCTTAGAGCCACTCCAGTTGATGCAGATGATAGTTGTGCAGGTAATTAATCACCAGTTTGAAGTTTTGAGTCCTTTCACCTCTGAAGAAAGGTAAACTAAGAATCCATTCGTGTTCCCAGCATAGAAAAAGGGGGAACATGCATTAGATGTGTGCTGTCAAAGCTACAGGTGTGGTTGACAGATATTTGACCACAATGAACAAGAAATCTCTCAGTGGAGATAAAAAAAAAAAAAAATCCAATCTTTAAATCTATATCTGTATCTACACTTTCATGGATCTAACTGCTCTCAGTAAAAAAAGTATAAAAATTATAAAGAATAATGGTCAGAGTACTGAGCTTCAGGGCAGTCTGAAGCAGCTGCATGCCTTTATTATAACAAAGCTTGCTGAGTATGGCTTTACTAGCACAGGTGGTACTGTACATTATTCTTCCTAGAAAAGAGTTATTATATTGCATTATACCCATCATTCAGAATTACAGCATTCTTCTTTTCAAAGGAGGCAGTCGAGATGAGGTTTGTAACTTGAACTGGGAGGGTGTATGCTGTTACCTGGAAGATGATTAACAGTAATTTGATGCAACATGCAACATTTGCAAAAGTGAGAACAATAAAATCAGCGAGGCAAACAAATGAGCCATATGTTCAGTTATCTATCACTCATGAGGTGTACTAGGGAAAGGGTGCTGATCATCTGACAGAGCATTTCTGAACCAATTTAAGGCTAGGATCTTTATATATGACAATCACTCGTGGTTAGCTTACACAATCATTTTGAGAAATTAATTTTTTAAAATTATTATTTCTTATTGCTTGTATGGAGGAATGTGAGTGTTTCTCACCAGTCTATAAGCACTAATAGCAAAGTAAGGAAATTTGCAGAAAATAAAAATTTACTTTAATGTTCAAGAGTTCATTTTATCTCAAGAGAAATACATTCATGTTTTATCATAGTTACAAATAGCTATGTCACCAATTAGAAAGCAATTAACAAAAATTATGTAAATTAAATGAAATTATTTCCTGTTTGATTTTTCAGTGCTGACCCTTGAAACAAGCAGCAACTAAAGAAATCTCTTGACAGTTTTTTGAATGTTTCATGTTATTCATAGCAGAATTGCAAATATAATTATAAAAATATTTCTATGTTTGCCATATCTGAACAGTTTGAACTTGCCATAACAGTTTTACTTAGGTAGAGAAGAGTGACAGCTTTTCTTTTTTCTTTTTCCTGTCATTCTGTGATTTGCTTTTCTCTGCAAAAAATATCTGAGGCTCTTTTTCTTCCTTTTATTACTGTACAAATACAAACACTTTTGTATGAAGAAGAAAACTTCAGATAAACTCTGAAATTTTTCCTGAACATCATCAACAGCTTCCCTCCTCATAATGATTTCACATAATGATCTATCAGAAATTTGTTCACATTACCTGCAAATATGTTATTCCTTGTGACATATCAAAAATTTTTGGCAGAATCTATGACTTTGAAGCTGGAAACACTAGCAAATGAAAACCCTCAAATTTCAAGCATCCTCTGTTTCAATAGGTTCTTACGGAGTTCACAAATTTCAGCAGAAGAAAGTTTTGCTTTCATTTTATAAGATGTATAACCAAACTGCTTGTATCTTGATTGYCTTTTACATGCCTGTTGACTTTTTCACATAAACAAAAGTTACGTATAAATCTTGTAACCCTCTTTCTCTGCAAATACTGCTGTAAACCCCTTTTCCCTTGGGCTCAGCAGCCTGTGCTCCAAGGGCCCAAGGCCCAGCTCTGATCTGGCCCAGCAGCATAACCTTGCCTTTGACTTCTGAGAAAATTGTTAAGTTATGAGAGCGAGCTGTGAGAAAGAGGGCAAAAAGATAAGAAAGATAAAATTACAGCCAGAGGTAGCTCTATTCAGACAAGATCATYAGTAGCTCAAGCATTCAAGGAGAAAAGTACCAGCATGGAAAAATGTAAAATACTAAACAAAGACTTGGGAAAGCTATTTGAGTAGTTAGGAATCATTGGGGCTTTGGATCAAGCCATCAGTGTCACCAGTGATGACAGAGCTGGTGGGACCTGGCAACTCGGCAGCACTGAGGACTTGTTCAAGGAGCGATAGAGACTGTCCCTGTGCCTCCTGACTGATGCTTGTGTGGCCAACAGAGACTCTTCGGGTGCCTTAAGAGTATCAGTGAGCAAACTAATGCTTAGCCTAATAGATCATTAAATCTTAGCTATGTTTTGTGTGTACTGAACTAATAAATAATTGCTTTTTAGTTTTCAAGTTTTGTATGTATCACTTGCAGTCTCTGCACCATACAAAAGATGCCTTAATAAACTGATCCTAAAGAGGAGAAGTAGCAGAGTTCAGTGAAAAACAATCCCACATCATGACTTCCTCTGTGAGCACTGCATAAGGAAATCAGCAAATGAAAATAAGGATAAGTATGGGTAGTAGCCAAAGTATCAGAGGTTTGGCCTGTTATGGCAGAATTTTGTCCTTTCTAATACCTGCTTTCTACATACAGTTTTGAGGTTTTGTTTTTTACTTACTTTTCCAGAGGAAAGATCAAAACGGGAGACCTAAAAAAGGTTAATATGACCTACCTTTTCAAGGAAAGGCTGATGTATGGTAAGCAAAGGACAATTTAAAACTCCTGAGTGTTTTCTCCCCATCTGTGACGTTCCCTGGGGTTTCTAAAAGCTACTGGTTTAGCAGAAATGCTGGCAGCTAAAAGCTGCATGAACATTAGTTTTCTTTCAACAACTGTGTGAATTGTAAAGAAAACAGAAATGGAACTGCTTCTTTAGATTCTAGACCAAATTTCAGCTCAGCCGGGTTCTTTACCTTTTCATGTTTATTTTCCATGAATGTTTGAGTAGCTGAAATTAACTAGATCAAACAGGCAGAAAAGCAAAATTTCATACAAAAGATTATCAATGAATTTTGATAGGATTACAATATTTGTAACTCATGTCCAATTCATTGATTACTGCGTGGAAAACACATGAAGTGACCCATGAAGTGAGGTTTTCTGCTGTACCTCTGAGACTGTAAAACAGTACTCCTGTGCTCAGGGAGGAGGAACCCTGCAGACATAACCCTGATTTAACCTGAGTAGGCTACGCAGCAATACAGCAAACAATAATGCAGGAGCAAAAAGCACCAGCCACTACCAGGAGGGAACATTTCTTCCTCCCTACACACTTATATTGGCACAACCTTGCATGGAACATGACGGTGCATTCTGGAGGCTTTAAGCTACCTCTCCTCTCCCAGTTCTTACCTCTTGTCTATCACTTAGTATAGAGAAAGTCAGAACTCACATAAATTATAAGAGCTATAAGAGCTATAGGCAGGGTTCTTTGCAGGCCACCAAACCCCCATGAAGGGAGAGGGTGCACTTGGGGCCTTTGTACTTGCTACCTGTATTTACAGCTCATTTCTTGTAAGAGAACTACAGGGATCACTTCTGAGTTTCTTTTCCCATGTTGACCATGGAATAAACACACTGAATAAAAGAGGAAGTGCAGTCATCAGAAACTTCCCTCTACTTAATATTTTTGTGCTCATTCACGGATAACTTATGGAGTTAATTTTGTTAATTTTGTTTGTCAATAAAATTCAAGGCTACAACCACAACACAACCTTCGTGATCCAATGTCATGATCTTTCACAATTAATAATTAAGTATAGTATTACCTAAAATGCAGTTTCTGGCACTTAAAGTGATATTCAGAAGCTTGTACTGTGCCTCAAATTTCCATACCATTCATGGAAAAAGTACTGACCAAGGAGTTGTCTTCTGTCACAATCAGAATGTGGCTGCACTATCTAGTGGGCCACCCCAACACACCAAAGACTTAGTCTATGCTTGTTAGAAGGCACTTACCGACACTAATGTCTCACTGGAGAAGCCAGGTGGCACAGCATCCCAGAGATGCACTGAAAGTAGGTTTTGTTTTGTTTTTTTTTATGATGGAATCCACACATCTTGGATATGAGTTATAATGAATTTTCTCCCCAGTCATTGTGAAATCCCGACAGATGTCATACCCCACCAGACAAATCAGGAACAAGGTTGTGCCACAGGTGTCCAGCAGGAATGCAGAGACACCTATTGTGCCAAAGCAGGACTATGCCAATGTATGCAGAAAGCACATGGTCAAATAGCCCTGAGACTTGCATGGCATGGACAAAAGCCAGTCTGTAGTGACACAGTGAAGGCAAACAAAAGCCTGATATGCCACTAAAAACTGTAGAAATACAAAGTTAATATCCAGCTATCTAGCTAAAGAAAGAATTCAGTATGCACTGAACCCTCAAATGCTTTTCCTAAGGCACGCAGAAAAATACCTTCTTACACTCAGAATCCATCACCTTGACATTTCTCCTGAAAACATGCATTGATGACTTCTTTTTCCAGTAACTGATTAGGTCTCACACTTCTCTTTTTCTAAATCAAGGTATGATGGTAGTTCTGTTCACTTTTCCCTTTTCGTCCCACGAAGAATGAGAAGCTCAGATTCAGTTACTCCACTTCCTAAGAGTATTTACACTTCAGAGGGGACTGCTGAGCACCAATGTAGACTATGAAAGGTGAAAAACTGTCCATCCAGATCTACAGATCTTGCAGACCAGAGGAACACTGCCTTCTAAGCAATAAGGCAGTGACTTGACACACAAGACTTCTTGCCTGTGTCGGGAGCCTAAACTCTCGGCTAGATCAAGGTCAGATTCAGCTGAGTTTATGTACTGGTGACTGACATAGATGTAATATTGGCAAGAGGCAGCATGGGGATTCACTTCATGGAGACAAAATACTGGTAATCTGATATGCTGCTAATCCACTGAACAGCAACAATTTTTCTCTGTCTAGTTTTCTAGGCTCTAAATAAAGTTTGAAACCATTCTTTCAACTTTTCTCCCTTCAAATATTTTTGTGGCATTTTCCCAGAAGATACAGCTTAGGGTTGGGAAGAAGAAGAAATTAAACTTGGATCTCGTTTCCCAAATGCATGATTCTTGGTACCCAGCCATTTTGGTACACCTGGCAGCACCATCAAAGCCTTTATTTTAATTTTTAACTTAAAACAGGAGTGATAACAACTAAATTTGATGGCCTCAGTCTCTTATATATGGATATTACCTATCCATAAAGCCCTGCTGAGGCTTTAGAATTTATGCCCTGTGCTCACACAGATAAAAGTGCATAAAGAATCTTGTCTTTGTCATTGCACTTGACAGACCTTATGTAAGTTTTTGTGTATATATAGTATATCTGTCCTTTAATTTCATCCCAGAGGTTTCTCTGCTTTAGATCAAATAATTCCTTCCCAGCTGATATACAGTGCATAGAGAACAGGTGTATTTTTGAGAAGCCAAAAATGTAGTACATTCTTCCACATAGAACAGCCCCTTGGTTAGTAGTTCACACATTGACATGGCGAAACCATGAAACAAAGAATATGTTTGACACTACTAAATTCACAACCTAACAAAGGAAAAGAACAGATATACTTTTAGTTAACTGAATTATTTTTGTGACCAGAAAGGTTGTTTTTTTTTTTTTTCTTCTTTTTTCTTACCTAGGTCATTGGCACCCTGGTATATAAGTAATTTAAAAATTGGATGTGCATTGAATGCCAGTTCCTGCCACCTTAGTCATGCAAATAGTGCCACTAGCTTCATTTCAAATTACTATTGAGATTAAAAAGAGCATCATTCAGCTTTCCAAGTAATTTAAAACTATTCTATGTTCATTTATATCAGTTCAATAGAGGAAATCAAGTTAATCAAGGAATAATGCCAGGTGACATTTCTTGTCACAAAATCCCTGGAATGGATAACATTTTCTAAGCCTTACTAAAAGAAATAGCAAGATGTATTGGGCAGTGTCATCTTATGACAAGCTCTTTTCTGATTTCACAAGTCACAGCCTTTTAGTCAGTGCTCTTTAGACCTGCAGTAAGTAACAGCCAACATGGATTAGTCAAGAGCAAATCATGTCAAACCAATTTAATTCTTCCTAGCATAATGTAACAGGCCTTACAGACAAAAAGGAAGCAATACATTAGAGTTATATATTTGGCTTCAATAAAGTTTTTGACATCATTGTTTTTCATGTCAGCACTACATGCAAGCTAAAGAAAACTGTTTAAATGCATATATGATGAGATGATTGCAAAACTAATTGGAAATATACAGTCAGAGAATATTAATGGTTCACTGTCAAAATGGAAGGATTTATCAAATGGAATTCTTTATGGTTCTGTCCCAGGACAGCTGCTATTCAGTATTTGACTTAATGACCTTAAACCATGAATATGACCATTAGTTTTGCAGTTGATATCAAGCTAGGACAAACTGCAAAAGTACAAACTGCAAGTACATTGGAGGACAGGAATAGAATTCAAAAGGATTTTTAAAAATTAAGGGAATGAAAAACGGGGTGAAATTTTACATGATTCTATAGGTTACATGAAATACACTAAGTTTAGGCAGAAATAACTGCATAGATATGGAAAGCAAACAACTCTCTAGCTAGAAGTTCTGCAGAAATAGAGGTAGGGATACAGTAGATCACAAATAGTCTTGAATCATCACTGTCATTGGAAAAAATAATGGCAGATAAAACTCTGAAATAGTGTGTCTGGGGAGGTTTGGAGGCACTACTGTGGAAGTGTTTAAGAATTGACTAGACAACATCCACCAACAATGATGTAGATACTGTTGATATTTCTTTGGAGCAGAAAGATGGGCTAAGCAGCTATTTTAGGTCCTTTCCAGCTCTATGATGCCATGAAAGCTAATTTGAATGTACTCTAGTGTGTCTATGAGAGAGGGAGACAAAGACCATGCTGCTGTGAATCTCTGTTCTGCTCTATTTGTGTGATATGGTTGACTTCATGAGAACAACTCTTGTTTGACATCAGTTCAGTTCAGAATATTGCCCCAGAGCTGGAAAAAATGTTGACTGAAAAAAATGTATCTATTTCTAAAAGCAACACTGATTTTATACAGAGGCAAATACCAAACAGCAAAAAGGAAAAAAAAAGGCAGAGATTACATTGGCATCTTGAGAACCATGAACATAGAAGTGCATGTAAATAAACTATTTTGTTACTAATAATACAATGAAATTAATTTGGTATGATCTGAATATACATGAATGTTAAAACACATATTTCTTTTAAAGAGAATATATTGGTGAATTTATCAGCTCATTTTTACTTTATAGATTTTTTTAGATTTTTTTATTAACATTTGGCCTTGCCAAATAAATGATAAACTATGATTATACTTCGAGCATTGAGAAGACAAAGGTCTGATTTTTTTTTTCATAACAAATTTTAAAGCTCTTAAAGCACACCTTTCTACCATTGCTTCTTTTTCATTTGGGATGGTTCACAAATATTTTCCATAAAAGTGAAAAATATGTATTTTTAGTCCCATTAAGTCATATTTGAATGTTCTTTCCTCTAAAAAGTCATAGACCAAATCAGTTTTTAGTACCCTAATAACATTCCATTGCAACACAATTTCCCAGCCTACTGATCCAATTCTACAAATGTGTTGAACACAGCTCCTCCAATTCGTAAATAGCACTAAGCAAAACAAAGAAGTGTGAAATAAAATCAATGATATTTTAGAAACAGAACCACTATTTTGGAAATTACTACTGTATTCAGTTAGTGGGGGATTTACATTTACTGCTCATATCTGGGGTTCATTTCTTGCAATATTTTATAGTATAATGTTGTTATTTTCAACATTTTAGCAACTTTTAAGTTAAAACTTAGCTTTTAAGCTGACACCCTTTCTCAAAATAAAGAAAATGTACATAATACAAGCATAACAAATGGGATTTGGTACAAGATTGAGGTACCTACATGTAAGCTGTCTACATATGAACTAGCTCAATAATCTCTCTTTATAGCACTGAAAATCTCGTCAATATAGTCAATGGAGTCCATACAGCTATTCTGTTGAGGAAGATATAGAGACCTAGGGTTTGATTCAGTTGTCTAAGTGTAGCTAGCTAATGCTGACCGAGATGCACCCAACATCGACAAGGGCTGGCAGGTATTACATAGAACTGAAGTGAAAATTCTTTCCATCTTGGAATGGAACCTGGATATCCAATGGATACCCATGTGTAATCTCACTTGACACTAGACACCTGTGTTAAGACAAATGTATCAAGCCCTTTGTAGCCAGTCATCTAAACTGCTCTGAGCATCTGGCACTGACTTGTTTAAGTTGCCTTTGCATATGGTATTTGAGATGCACTAGCTCACATGAACTGCTTGGAAGGGCATGAGTTTCCTTGCTTTCTGTATCTAYGATATCTGTGATACTAGAGGGTACCTCAAACAGCACCAGCCATTTACATTTAGGAAAATAAATGAAACCTTTCAATGGGGGCTTATTCACTAGCTCATATAATGATACTTGCATAGAGTCAGCTACATTTCAGTATCTTGATCTCAAAGTGAATGCCACCTGGGGTGCTCTTTTCAAAATGAAACATGTTGTCTAGGCTTTGAGGAAACTACAGCCATATGAGTGAAGTTATATGGAGGCAATGTTACCTGGAGATATAGTTAAATATATAGTTAGATCTTCCATTGGTGAAACTGAAATTGAAACAAGAAGAGTCTAATGCACTGATAATTCTAACACAGAGACAAAATTTCATTTCAGCTTCTACCCCTTTCATTTGCAACTATTTCATGCCAAAAAAAAGAGTACCTGCAATGTTGAATGAAAGATGGCCAGTGAATAAACCTGAGCACTGAAACCTGATCACCACACTAAAGAACTGGTATTATGCTTCTTGACTGTTTTGGAGCACTCCAAGTGTCTTTCTTAAAGACAAAATCGTAGCACAATACACCAGATAGTGCACTCTAGGGACTCTTCCCACAAGATAGGAAGATTATGATCTCAGTAGACCTGTATTTCTCCATCCCACAGCGTCTTGTAACACCGTATGACCAACTTTTGCACCCTCAGGGTCCCTAACTACTATTTCCTGCCACCTGGTCACACATCACACCTCTACATTTTCAAGCTATAAACAAAAGCCATGCTTCTGAGTTTCAGCACAGCACTCACACCATTTCAGACATGTTTGATTTAAAAAAATATACATCGAAAATAAGTATGTCTTGGAGCCATGGGGCACAGCATGGTCCCAGCAGAAACTCAGAGCCAAAGTCTATGTGCTGTGATCACACCACCCTGCTACAGAAGAAGAAATCCCTAAACATTGTAGAAATGAGACTTTCTGCACAGTTTAGCCTTGAGGCTAGAGATCATTTCCCCAAACTGATGATTTTATGTAAAGCATTTTTCAGAAACCCTCTGTACCTGCCACTTAAGCTTGGAAACATTACATCTACATTTTCTAGGCTGTTACATTTCTGCTAGTGAGGTTGCCTCAATTTGTGCCACTTTATAAACACCTGCACAATTTCCAACATAATATACCAACTGGCAGAGTGTGTAAGACCATTCAGCAAGATGTTCTAGTTTAGGTGTTGCCCTAAGTACCTTATCTGTGGTGTGTGATTTGGGATATTACCTGAAGACAATGTACCCAGACCCAGCTTCCTGCTCTTTGTGATGTGGGAAGAATTCCTCTTAATGCTTTTCCCACTTAAGAGAATTCTTCAGCTGCTGGGCTGTTTTAACTATGGTGCTTCAAGTTACTTGTGGTGATGACATGCTTTCAATTTCACCATTGTAAGATTTTATATTTGATTAAATATTTACTGCAGCAAAGAAAAAATGACTTGATAACTTGCTGTTTAGCATGCTCCTGTAGGAGATTGAGGTTTTATTCTAATGAATACTGTAAGCAAACTTAAATAGATAGGATGCGAAAGAGTAAGACACACTCACTTCAGAATTGCTTTTCATACAGGGTCTCCAGCCTTCTTCTCCTAGGTAGGGATATCTCTACTTGGAGACTTTGTTGTGGCTGTTCAATACTTAATGAAGGCTCATAAGAAAGCTGGAGAGACATTTTACCAGGGCCTGTAGTGATAGGACAAGAGGTAATGGTTTTAAACTAAAAGAGGGTAGATTTAGATTAGATATAAGGAAGACATTCTTTACTGTGAGGGTGGTGAGACACTGGAATAGATTGCCCAGAGAAGTTGTGGATGCCCCATCCCTGGAAGTGTTCAAGATCAGGTTGGATGGGCCTTCAAGCAACCTGATCTAGTGGAAGGTGTCCCTGCCCATGGCAGGGGGGTTGGACTAGGTGATTTTTAAAAGTCCCTTCCAACCCAAACCATTCTGTGATTCTATGATTCTATTCAAATCAATATTACAAGTCAGGTAAATGAAGGTTATCTACTAGTATGGAGATGGAGAGAAAGAGAAATAGGAGATGTTAGCAAGGAATGAAGGGACTGGTGGTCTGACTTTAGTTCCTTACTGCATGAGAGGTTGTAAGGCTGAATCCTGGGAAAGAGATGTGTCCGCTTTCAGCTTAGACTCTGGAGCCCTGAATGTAACCAACTTGTGTCTCCACATTCCCCTTCACATCTTGCTTTGATTAGTTTAAATGTCCTGACCAGTCAGCTATTTATCTTTGAGTACCATTCCACATGCTTGACTGGACTTATGCATCCATGAGTCCAGCTAAATATCTGTAGGTCACATATCGAACGCAGGCAGCTATCTACATAAGAGGTAATGATTAAAACAAAGCAAAGCCTTGTTTCCCTTAGCTGATTTCATTGTGAACTCATGGTGCTATCTTCTGAAAAATGGCTGAACTGAGGAGTCTGTGAAGAAGAGAAAAAAATATGTTGGGAAATGTTGTCTGAAGGTAAATAGAAGTCTCTTTCTTTGGATACTGAGCATTCAGGATTCACTAAACAATTGCGCTGCCTCTTCATTAAGCAAGAGAGGAAAGTAGGAGTCTCTGGGCATGCTGCAAGATGCACTTCTTGTTCCACTAGCTTCTCTTGGCAGCAGGAGGTTGATTTGAGAGCACAGCGTACAAAATGCTGACCATGAATATTCATTTGACTTTATAAATCAACTTGCTTGACTATACTTACGTCTGAGTTCATGTCTCACAAGCAGTTTAATAGGTAAGTTTACTCAAAAGAAGTTCATTGAAATTGTGAATTGTGCTTGACTCTTTCAGGAATGGTCTCAGAAGCTGAGTTTCAGACCTGTAATCTTAAATGTTTAAAGCAGAACACTGATCAAAATCTCTACCATATAGCTGATCTACTGAAGGAAAACTTATTAAATGCTAAATAATTGTCAATAAAATGAGATCAAGAAAGTGATTGGTCAAAAGAAATATTTTACAATAAATAAGGTCAAGATATTTTAAAATTTGCTGCTAGGCAATTCAGAGATAAAATTACTGGCTATTTGCCCATTATTTAGTTACTTCGTTACCAACAAAAAAAACCCTAAAATTTTAGGGAAATAATTTGTTATGAGGTGGCAGGGCTGAGATCTGCCTATTTGATTTTAAGGTTTTTTTGATTTGGGGTTTGGGTTTTTTGTTTGTTTGTTTGTTTGTTTCAGTGGAAAAACCTCTGTATGAGTTGCTTAAAAAGTAAACAAACAAATATTAACAAGACAAACATTAAGGTTTTATATAATTTGATATCTACTCATTAAAATAGTTTTACTACCAATGGGATTAATTCAATGTGGAGCTACAGCAAATGTTGAATTTTACATGATTTTTTCAAATGAATGGTGGAGATCTACAAAACAAAATGTGGGTTTTCTCCATGTTCCTTGTTTTTTTCTAGATTTTTGGTTGTTCATTAAATGAACATTAGGGAAATGTTTTTACTCTTATTAAGTGCAAAATCTTCTATTAAAGCTATGTATCTTTTAAAATAATCATATGAAGCAAAATTCTTCAGAAAACTTAGTATCTAAATAGATTCCTTTACTGTTTTGTAACCTTATAAGACATAAGGCAATTAAATAAACAGCTTCATCCAAATATTTATTTTGCATATCAAGACTCAGCTTATTTAGTCTTTCAAAATATTGAAAGCATGAAACAGAAAGGGTGACACATTAGCTATAAATCTATGGTCCACAGTATTTCAATAAATTTCCAGTAACAGTATTTTCATTGTAATTAAAAATTATTCAAGCAAAAAGAAAAAAAAAAAAAANAAAAAAAAAAAGAAGGAAAAAAAAAAGAAACAAAGCTTCTCAAAGACAGGAAATTAGCTGAAACTGGTTTTTACTACATTGATAAATCGAGCGTGAAGAGCTATTGTTTTAATTACTGTATGGAAAAACAGAAATTAGCCCAGAAGGCATGACTGAGTAGAAACTTGCAGAGATAATGTATTTTATGTCTCCTTCAGGCTGAAGTATTCAGTTAAGTGAAAGAGGCTAAGGTTTCTACCTGTTAATAAAGACTGCAAAAAATGTATTAAATTAATTATTTACATTGTTTGCAGGGTAGTGATCATATCTGGGCTTTCCCAGGGAAAAAGAGAAAGAGATTCTCAAAAACAGAGTTACCATGGAGACATAAAATCAAAGAAAAATTATTATTACTCAGGGGGAAGAACCCAAATCTGTGCTGTTCACTGAAATAAAACTCATATAAGAGTTTAATAGGATCTCTATATGATCAATTCTAAAGTATCAGTGAGGAAGCAGATGTCTAATGATTTTAATACTCTTCAGTTTTCATATGAAGAAGAAATTTATTGGACATAACAGTACAAAACATATAATTTATCCCAGTCTCTCTACTAAGGGTAGTTTCTTTGCCAAAATTCAGGGGGTGGGGGTGTCTGGTGTTCTACCAGAAAAAAAAAAAAAAGCAGGTAGAGAACTGATTTCATCAGCTTGGAGTCTAGTTTTCTTAGACACAAATTTTGTATTAAGTTCCTGCAGTATTCCCTTCCCAGACCATATTAAGCAAGTATAACCTGGAAACGGTAGTGGCTCATTCTCCTTTTCAGAAAATGCTCAGCTTATGTGTAACTTAATCAGCCAATTAACAAAGTTCAGAGAAAGGCTAAGATTCATTTCAACATTTCTCAGCTTTTTGGAAATACAGTCTATTTTTGATGCATATGTCTTTGTATGAACCTCCAGAAAGCAATCTTCCCCTCTCTACCAGCTCACGTTTAAACCCAAACTCAAGTCCAATCATGCATGTGACATTTTAAGCTATGAAAAACAATCTAATTACCTCTAAAGTGAGATGGGGCAGACAGTGTTAATTACTGCTAGCTGTCAGTAATTAATTAGCTTGCAGGCATGGTTTTAGTAAACAGTAACCAGAGATGTTTCTTTCTGTTCTGGAGCAGCTGAACTACTGTTTTATCAAAGAAGTTAATCTTTCTGTGTATATGCTTTTTTCTATCATTTTTCAACTTCTTTGAGAATCAATAACCTAAACTTTATCAATCACATCACTGCTACATTAGTCCCAGAACCTATGAGCTACTATCTGTTCCTTTGCAGATCTCTTCTTATCTGTAATCAGCAGTTATTACACATGTATCTAAATTTTGTACCTCTAAATACATAAAATAATATTTATTGTTCTGGCAACTTTTCATCCATGTCCATAACTATCACCAACAGAATGCCAAGAGACCTGACAGAATTCCAACAAGCTTAATCTTTACCTTCCTACCATTGAACATCTGTACAAAACTAATGCAAGACTGAATTGCCCATGCTATCCGGGTAAAAATCAGTTTTGCATTACTTGAACATTAAACATAAATTGAATCATCTCTAAGTTTTGTTTCAGCATGTATCTTAGAAAAGCATTTAAAGGAAAACTGTGGAACAAGGTAGAAGCAAAGTAAATTTGAGTGATGCTAAAAGCAGTATGGATAGTAGAACTTGCTT
Source organism: Phoebastria nigripes (assembly GCA_035582835.1). Lineage (NCBI taxonomy): Eukaryota > Metazoa > Chordata > Aves > Procellariiformes > Diomedeidae > Phoebastria > Phoebastria nigripes. Next base: position 137,389 of record JAYKAV010003290.1, read on the forward strand.
AATTTATAACATTTTCCACTGCTAAAATTCCTCTGATGCCTATTCAGCTGCCTGAACCCAACTCCTCTGTGTTTGCAATCCCTTTTTTTTCTTTTTCTTTTTTTTTTTTTTTTTTTTAATTTTGTTTTTTTTTTTTTAATTTTGGTTTTCTCATCATGAGGTAGAAATCATCATTAACTGTCACCTTTGGGTATTCTTTGATCAAACCTCTTATTGTGGTGACAAAGTTCAGATGACAGAATGGGAACTGAATTGAATTTTGCAAGTGACGCCTATTTGTTTCAGACCAGAAGCAGCCACAGGTTTATCCTTAGTTAACCCAGTCACATCGGAACAGCACCTGTGAATTTTTTCAATACCATGTATGAAACAAAAYGCAGGGATACAAAAGGTCATAGAGCACAGATTCCTATTGTTTCAACAAATTATGACCCTGTTTGATTGTTCAGTTTTCCATGATGCACAATTCATAGCATGTCAATTTCCCAGCTGTCATGATACCCTTTCTGCTTGCCTTTAAGTTACCTTAACAGTATAGTGTGCATAACAACACTTAAGTGAATTAAAAGCTTTTTCATGTCTTCTGTTCAGCATTTTGCTTTCATCCTACAGAATTTCTGTCATGTTTTCCAGAAGACACATCACTGAGATTATAAATGTCAATTTGTCAAATTGTTTATCCTATCTGATTCTCTTCCAATCCAATTTCTTTGAGAAGAGAAGATCTGAACCTTTTTTCTGCAATCTCATATGCTGATTTTTAGTCCCATAAAAAAGAATAAAGTACAGATACAGACATAGACTTTCCCATTCCTCTTCTACTTTCAGAAATATTCTGGAGTCCCTAAGATCAAAAGCTTCTTTTTGAAAACATAGTTTTAGCTGTCCATTCAGCTATTATTACCATTTGTATAAGCATGGGATATGCTTTTTGTCAAAGAATGACCATCCCCTTTATTATGATGCTACAACAGACTCTACTCTGAAATAGTTTCCTGTGAGTCAGCTTGCGCTGGCTCACTTCCTAATCTGTGGCATAAAGATCTCATTACAATTAACGGATCTTGTGAATAAATTAAAAGCTTCTTCTATAGTATACCCTAATTCTACCACCTATGGATTGCATCTGTTGCCTAAATGATCTCAGAAATAATTATGAAGAACCAAAGTTGATATTAAGTCTCACAAAGTTCACAGTCAAATTGTTGCAGCTACAGTAGTTGACCCTGCTGTAACTGCCATACCAGACTCTGTTTTCAAGTTCAAATGAAGTTAACACTACTGCAAAAGCCTCTCTGTGCTAAACTACCTTTTATTCTAACAGAAGTGGGCTCAAGCAACACACAAAGCTTTGTTTCATGATAGTATCCATCAAGGAAAAAAAAAAAACCAACAAAAAAAAAGCAGAATCAAATTCCTTGCATGAAAATCAGGGGGTTTATTCAAACTCATTATGGAAGTGGGTTCCTGTATAAAATCTGAACATCTGAATGTTAACTTGACAACTGCTTATATGTGAATTGGCTCTTTTGGATCATCCGTTCTGTTCCCTGTGTGTATTTAGAGAGCTATCTGTTTGTATTTGTAACTAAAAACAGAGCTGAAGAAGGAAAAGTAGAAGGCAGATTCCCTTTTTTTGTTTTCTTTCCTATGCACAATGACTAAACTGTATAACATTGCTCCAAACATTGAATAGTTGCAGAGCTGTTACTGAAGATACTGTTTAAAGAAATACATGTCAACTGAGTGTGAAGGATTAATTTGATGTGAAAATATACATTCCTGATCATTATTTCATGTGAGCAGGGAGGGACAGTTCAGTGATTAAAGCTCTAAGTAACTGAGGATGAGAGGCTTATATTTCTTTTTTATAGCAATCAGACTTTTTTGCGATCTTCAGCTCCTCACAGACAAGTATGTATGAAGGTTGTTTTTGAAACCCTCCTCAGTCATTTATCTGAATTTTTATATGATTAAGTACCTTTAAGACTGACTGTTAGACTTTTAGAGTGTGTATAGGCTTTGCAGTAAGGCAGCTAGCTCCGTAGCTGGAAAGATTATAGCCATATGAGCATGACATTCATTGGAACAGGTGTGGACAGTAACACGGTATCACATCTGGGTTACCAGCTGGTATTTTCACATCATGCTGCGTGATTTTAATCATACATGTTTGCTTGGACAGAGCCTTGACATTTTGATGAAATAGTATGTAGAATTACTCCAAATATCTCTGTTTCCCATGTGTGAAATGGTAATAGTAAAACTTCTTGAATTCAAAAAGTTGTTTCAATAGTAAGTAAGATAAATAGCTTTGAGGATGAATTATATTTCATGTAAAAGGAACCATATAAATATTTAAGTATATGACCATATAGGAAATGAAGCCAGTAAAAGGCAAATACAGCTGTTTTGTGTATCAGTAGCCACATAAGCATGATTCTGTTCGTGCCTGAACTTTGTCCAACTGAGAGACCGACTGACTCTCAGCAAACCTGCATAATGTAATAGCATCCCTTGTGTGTTTTGTGTGTGCTGAAGAAACACACAATATAAGCATAATGAAGAATTTATATGAGTAAATGTTCTTTACACCGGTCTAAGTTTTAGCAGTCTAATCAAGGAATTATTAGTATTCTAATAACGATAGTATTCTAATAACTATAATTATTAGTATTCTAATAACTGCTAACTTTTATAATCCAAATTACCTATTACAGCTAATTCTCATCAATAGTATAGGTAAAATAATTATACACAGAGTTCCTGGTATCTACCACTTTTCTCTGATGTTATGTTCAACCTTCCAATTCTCCACTGGGTTCTAAGGTTGATGGTTGCCATTTTCCTTAAAAAACAAGAGGTGTTTGGGCAAATCATCAGTCTTAATCATTTTCCAGGAGGAATACAATGTTTTTGTTGGGGGGGAGGTTCTTCCTCCTTACTCTTGGGCTTGTTTGGGATATTTTCATATGTTTTCTAGCACCACCTCCTTAACTGGTCTTTGATTCCACTTTATATCAAATCTACTCTATGTGGTACATTTTCCATATGTTGGGTACTTATTCTTTATTTTCTTTGTTATCTATAAAACCAGCTGTACCCAGCTGTCAAGTTTGCACACCAGAGGTGGCCACTAATTGACCACTACTGTAGTGTTTATAGCCCTGGGCCTCTGGTATCATCCTGTGCCTTTGCTTTCAAGCCCTCTGCCATCCTCCCATGCCTGTACTCTTCTATGTTGCATTTATATTACCAGTTCGTAGATAGTTCACACTGCACACAATAGCGTAATAAGTCTAGACAAAAACTTAGTAAATCCTAATTCTGAGGTCTTGAGGAGTTAAAACAGACCTGTGGCCTTTTACTAGCAATGATAAGATGTAAACCTCCAGACATACAAGGCTGCAATAAACACAGTGTAACATAAAGAACACTTAACCTCACCAAACTGAATTTAGACCATGGTACTCTAAAAGACATACTTTAACTCAAAACATTAATATGTTAGGTATGGACGTCATCCTGAAACTATGTATAATTTGTATTGCCATGCTTAAAATTATTTCAATTCTAAATTCTCTGCTGAGATCAGTGGCAAAACTATACTGAAATCAAGGGGATCTGTGCCACCATACACCCCACGCAGAGTAAAATACCTCTTTGTTATTCAGGATCAGCACCAGTCCACCGCACTCTTGAAGTACCACTCCAGAGCCTGAAAGCACTACTATAGGCTGAATCTCAGAATGCAAGAATGCTCATCTCTATGTCTCCTGCTACCTTTCTGTAGATGGATGATTTTCTGACCATAATAATGGCTATACTTTTTAGAAGAATGCTTTGGGATTTTTTTTGGTTCTATATATGATTTTACAGCTGTCTCTACATTGCCTCTTTCAAATGCTCTTACAGAATTCATTTGGATGTTCATATTAATATGTCAATTTTTAATGCAATTTCACCACATAGTGTTAGCTTCTGTGGCCTTCTCTATAGATGTGGTCTTATGTAAACCCCACAAAACATTTTTTTATTATTGCTTTTAATACTGAATGCAGTATGCCATTGTACCTTGTTTTCTTCATTTAAATAGTACTGAAAATAAGTCTAGACCCCATTAGCTGATGATTTTTAGAGTAGATGGCATAAATTACACCTCAATCCAATTTTACTTGCAATTTGTTACTCTACAGRCAGAATTAGAGATGTTCACTCATTTTATGTCACAATATTCATTTCTGTTTGACCCACAATGAGCATGTTTTTTTGAACACAGCAAATTAAAGAGATGGACAGGCACCTTTTATTAATACAGATTTTTCTCTTTTAAGTCTTTGCATAGATTTTGGTAACCAAAATAATTTACCTTTTTTCCAGCAATTATCTTCATTTTGTGAATTACTTGAGAGAGGTTAATCCGTGTACAGCAAAGCTAACACTTTTTAATGCAGAAAAAGATGTTATCAAAGAACCCTGAGCTCAGTTCCTAACACAAGTACCTACTGAAACTGGCTTTATTTTTTAGGGGGGGGAAAAAAAAAAAATCCAGAGGACAGCATGGCAGCATGATTATCTATTTTTTTCTCAGCAGAAAAAAAATGTTTTTGCCTACATCCAGTAATTGAAGTATTCACTTGCTGTTATGCTGGCATTTTCCTACAAAGTATTTTATGATTTTTCCTAGGATAAAATAAAAAGATTATTATGTTTTATGTGTGTACCTATACTATTTTTCATTTTCTTAACCTCAGTTATATTATAGAAATTGTCAAGTACGGAAGTATGTGTTCCATTTAGTAGTAACTGTTCTAACAGTATTGAGTAACTGGCCCAGTGGTAACATAGAAGAGCAGAGGGTGGGTATCTCCTTGCTTATTAGTACTCTTAAATTCCTTTTTAAATTAGTGCTTGACAATATATTTTATATATATTGACAATACATATAAAAAGTCTTATAAACATTCAATTCCAGCATGTCTCTAAATAAAAAAATCTGGGATGATCTTGGTGTGAAATTCAGCTGCATGACTAAGTAGTGACTTCACCTGTCAGCCCCAGAGGTGATTATACTCTTTGAGACAGTTTTACCACTGCATTTACAAGCTAGTTTGCAATCCGACGGCAAGTTCAATGGGAAAAAAAAGGAAGGAGTTACATAATCTTCCAAATCAGTTCACAGAASGATAATTGTGGTATTCATGTCCACAGGCACTTATGACAATAATAGTCCTCTTCCTGAAGGGCTGAAAGCTTCAGTCAGAGCCAGTTCTTTCCATTTTTTTCCCCTTTAAGTTTAATTTTTTCACCATTTCTATAACTATTTTGTTTTGGCTGAAATATGTCTTATCAGCATGCAATATGTAGTGCCAGTTCTTACATTTATTTTCCTATCTCAAATTATGTTAGCCTCATTGCTTTTGTAGTCCATTCTGGTTAAGAGACTGGTCTAAGCAACAGAGACAGATCCATGAATCAAGATCTTTTTGCGGGGCTGAGCCTTTTGAATCTTTTCCATCTGCTGTTGTATATATGCTTCTGCCACCAGCCTAAACGCCTCAGGATAATGGAGGAGAAAGGACTTAGTGATAGATAGCTTTGTATGCTAAAGTTAGTCCTCATGATGCTTTTATCACTTCAGTGCAGACTTTGAAGTCAGGAGATAAGGGCCATATGAGTAAGAAATACATACAAATAGGAAGGTGAGTACGCAGAGACACTAAATATTTTCAGAGGACTTTAGAGCCATCATTAATGAAGACTCAATATTGACTAAAATCACTCATAGGGCAAATCTTCTGAGTGCAATAGAGCTCTACCAGGTATGAAATTGGCTCCTGGSCTGCCACTGCAACCTGTTCTCTTGCACGGCAAATAGAGTTATCAAATCTGGACCAAATGCTGCAATACCCAACTGCCAAGTGTCGCACAGTCTTTGTTCAGGCAAAAGCATCACTTTCTGTGTTTCCCTATGTAAAAAATCCAAATGGATTTCAAGATTGGACCCATTGTTACTAATATGGGTATTATGGTATTTCTAGGAAATTTTCATGAAGGGTAAAAGAAAGAGATATCAAAATACATTCCTTTAGATTACAGGGGATTAGGATGATTTGTTTTAGAAAGAAGTGACAAGCAATTCATAAATATCTTTTACAAGATTTTAACAACCCACATAAATCTGTAATGCTGAAACTGATGACCCCATTTTGTAAGCTTATTACATGACATTTCATAGTTAATGTACTTTTAGTATATCTAGGAAATGATCATGCTGCTCTTCAATACATTGAGTAGGCAAATAAAATAACTTAGAGGAAGTTATAACCTCTGTACAATTGAAATAAATATGCATTTTCTGAGACTATTAAAAAGAACCTTTTCTTTTTTACCTTTCAGCTTTTGACATCATGTAGGATTGACTTTGCACAGGTCCTGTGGAAGTGCAGGGCATAAAAAATCATTACTGTCAGCGAGAGAAAGAATGGCATCATCCCATCTATGATTTGTGCATTTGTACTTTCATGCAAGGGATCCAGGTGAGTCACTCAACTTGGCTTAAAACGACACTTGATAACTAATGGGTAAAAGTGACTAGTAAGAATGTATTTACAGTAACTTCTAAAGACCATTTGAATATTCATGACTGAAAGATGACTTAACCTAAATAATAGCAAATATTATATTAAAAAGCTTCCTATTCGAAACACCTTAAGCAAACAAGGAATATGACAGTTTCCACAGGGAGCCTTAAATATCCTAAGTTCCTCCAACAGAAGACCTCTAGAAATTTCATTTTGTTCTGGACGTGCTTTTAATGTTCCTGATGTCCCTGAAGCCAGATAAGATTTGATATACTTCCCTAGTGATTTACAAAGATTAAAGTATTAGTGGCCCAGATTAATTTTGATATTAAATATAAAAGAATATTTTTTTTAATCCACTTGGCTAATCATGATGATATAATTACATATATAATAATTTAATTCAATAAACAACAAGAACAAGACATTTATTAGTGACTCAATTTCTGTTCCTTCTGAGTGGTCCTGTAGATGTAATATTGAATTGCAATTTACCGTTTAATAATATTGTTATTAACAGAATGAAAAATAATGTTACAATCCTTTTACATTGTTAATTGTTCTTGATCCATACCAACTGAAGACCTGCATTTTTTTCAATTAGTATTTCATATAACTAAATGATTTATATACAGAATTTTTCATTGTTGTTTTGCACTGAAGCATTCAAAATAATTGGATAATTTCTATTTCAGATTACTAATTAGACTGACAAGAAGATGAAATTAATTTTCTGACTATCAGGAACCACATTTGCTCTTAGGGGAAAAAGCTATTAATCATTTGTAATAGCAGGTCTTCTTTATCAAACTTGAAGAATAAATAACACAGAAGAAAAGTATAGCCCTTCAGTATTTTAATAGATACAATAGAAGTCCCCTGTCAACAATTTTATAAGAGTATAAAAATGGATTAGGCAACCTATGTTACATGTATTCTTTTTTCAGCTACAGAGCCTAAGTGAGCCTTCTGATTGGTTTATGAGAAGCTTATGTATTCAAGACCAGCACAAGTTGTGATGGGTTAAACTTAGCTTTAAGTTCCTTTTCAGCTTACATGTCCACAATGATAGATAGATGGGCAAACAAGAATTTGGACAATAATATCCTGTGAAATCAACAAATACTGTATTTCCAAGCTTTTTTATTGAACAATACCCTGGTTTCTTTAGCTATTTGCACCAATGTAAGTATTTTTAGTGTGCATTTTTTAGAGTTATACATGGGAAAAAAAGGAAAAACAGATAAGACAGATAAGACTGAATTTGATATAAGGAAGCCTAAATTATATTTTCTGACAACTGCAGAATATATTCCCAGATACATTTAGGTCACAGGATCCAAGTATGTGCTTCTACTCCTACTCTGAAGGGAAAAAAAAAAAAAAAGTTTAATCTTACAAGYGGAATGTGAATGGAAAATAAATGGTTTGCACAGAAGGAAATATAAACTTCATTTATTTTAGAAAATTATTATGTAGATTAGTTTCTTGTTGTCTTGCACTATCAGGAACACTGTAATTATGTTTTTATTACCAAAATATCTTTTCCCTTGCTACTCCTTTCAAGACTTTCATTTTGTTGTTTTTAACATCCACTAACAGGAAAAGTTCCTGAATCTGTTCACTTCCTGTTTTCAGGAGAACACATATTCTGGGAAATCAGCCCTCAGGATGTAAATTGTCCAAATAGACCAAATGGTTTTTTTCGCCATGGCTTGAGAAGGATATAGAAAGTTCACCAGTGTTTATTTCAAGGCAAGAGCAGCTATTTCCAGCAGATGGTTTACAAGGTCAGTGTGTCACCATCCTTTCAACATGAAGCACATTTGTATTCCTGTCCTTTCCAAGTTCTTCCTCCTGCATCTTTCTGTCCGTCCTCTCCCTGAAAATCCTGCCTAATTAATGAGGGAATTTGGGAAGCAGTGCAGCTGATAGATCACTACACTTTGACTTCCTTAGAAAGAAGGAAATCCAGAGAGTATTGATATATGTCTTCCTATATCTTGTGCCTTCCAGAAACACAGCAAAATATTGCCATGCAGTTCCCAGAGTACTGAAGGAACAGGCATTTGAAAGTGACAACATAGCTGTGTTTCACCTCTTCAGAGCTGTTTGACTGGATCACGCAGGAGGGAGATATAAGCCTATGCAAATGATATCATTGAGACTTATGCAGAGAATAAGAAGTTTGGCGGAATGGCTTTGAGGCAGTGTGGTTGGATATGACCAGTGAAAAGGGAAGTAAATCCATTGAGAGAAGCTGACTGAAGGTGGATTACTYGGAAGAACTCAGGTATTTTAGCAAGAAACACCTGATGTTTTGATGGACTGTAAGGAAATGCAGTGGGATGGGCTGATGGAGAACAGGCTTACCTCATTTACTGAGAGCTTGTGGCTCATGTCTCCCATACTGTCATCAGAGAGGTTGGATATTCCTATATGACACTTCTCATGGTTTCTCTTTACACCATAGATAAGCTATGACTTTGCAATCAAATCAGTTAAAATTACTGTTTCCTGTAAACTTGGTTCAGCTTTAAAAAAAGACGTATTTATTCAATATGTACTATTTTTAATATACTTATTTTTATTATAGCCAAAGTCTCACAGAATCCCTAACAGAAGTTTATCACTGGCACATAAAAAACATATAGCAAGAAACTAGTCCCATGCCACAGGCCTTACAATCACCATGTGGTGTGTGCGGTATCAGTGACATAGGGAAATATAGTCTGTTTGGAGAAGGTCTTATTTTTCATTGTTAGTTGACAGAAATTTGTATATAGAATTCTTCTTCTATTCAGCAAAAGAATATAGAATGTTACTACACAGAAATAGCCAGGCACATTCTGAAATTCTTCTTCCTATTTCTATGTATAGTGACTATTTAAAGCAATAGAAAAGGTCAATTATCTCCTCTAGCTCTTCCTAATTGTTTCAAGTTTTATAATGCATACATAAAATGAAGACCAGGTTTACTACTGCTTTTTTTCTTATCTTTGTAAGGTAATGTCACAGTTGAAGATGTGGCAATTTTTTTTTTTTTTTTGCTATTTCTGAAAGAACTGATTTAAACTATCATATTTTTTCCAGTTCCTACCTAACTGTAGTCTTCAGATAAGTCAGGAGAAAAGTCCATGATGTTTGAATAGTTTACTAAATGGGAGAGATAATTCGGACATCTACTTTACTCATACATATATTTCCTAACAGAATAGCTGCATTTAAAAAATCAATTCCATTTGAAAAGAGTCCGGTGGGCTGAGTGCTCCTTTTTTTCAACACAAAAGAGGAACACTGCAAGGATCAGTTCAGTATCTAAAACTGGAATCAGCTCTTCAAGTGAAACTTTCTTAGTGAAAGGTATGGTCCTGAATTTTTTTCCTTTTTGATACATCAGTATCAAACAGTATCAGTATTTTGGGGTGATTTCAGCAGTTGGTGGTATGGTCTTCCCATGGGCATTTAAGGACTTATGAGTAAGTTTGTTACTTGCCTGTAACAAAGTAAGACAAGAAAAGGAGTCAGTAGAGAATTTAAGTGAAAAGGGGAATCTGAGTGAGTCGGTGAGGATTTAAAGAAACAATGAAGGTTTTTTTTTCTGGACAAGAGAAGTGCAGTAAAAAGAGAAAGGCCTTGGTGCCTTAGCTAACCATTTTGGTCTATTATCTGTGTTTATGTTAGGTTAGCAATCTCAGATTGCCTTAGACAAAGAGGCTGTAGGATTTCTGATTGAGCAATTTTGTCAAGGAGTCCGTGAGTGGCATAGAAGCAGAGCCTAAGGAGTCAGTTTGCCACCACGACACAGAAATTTCCCAGAATCTTAACTGGACTATGGGACTAAAATATCCTCCCCTTTGAGTCAGAGGGACTGTGGGCAATTGACTCAAAGGGCATGAAACTGCTGAGGAGATCACATTATTAGGCCTATAGCCAGGTAGAGGCATGACTTGTGATGCTTTCCTCTACTAAAAGGAAGCGGAATTATTTAAGTTATTAACTTGTTGTATTTATGCTAAACCAAAGAAAAAGATACTGAGAGATATTTCTTTCTTTGTGAAATTTGTAAGCAGTCATTTCAGATCAGAATAGATGATGCATTCTGCATCTTTGATATTCTCATCCTTCCCATCATGTTTGTCAATGAACAAATATCAGTCTAGAATTTCTTATTTTTTCTCATTATCCCAAGAAAAAAAATTCCAAAAATTTCCTGTGGTAGGCAATACATTTGTATAAATGTTTTGCTTTCTGTTCTTCTGAGTAAGAAAATTTATGTAGAATCTAAAACCACAGGATATTCAGTGTGTAGGGACCCAGGTTTCAAAACTGAGAATGTAAAGAAAAATCTGTCTTGGGATTGGAGAGTCCACTAATCCAATCAGAAGTTTYCATAACTTTATTCCTCTGATGGCTACAAACCTGTTTCTAGCTACCACAAACCTGTTTCTATCTACCAGCCAACATTTTAGTTATGGAAATTTTATACTTATTTCTTTCCACAAACATTATCTATTTGATTTAAAAGTTTTTTTTCTTACAACCTAGTATTTTTTTCTTTTAATGTATTTATAAAGAATATACATTTTTCTATAATTACTGGGTTTTTACATTTAATTAGGCTGAACTTTTTTTTTTTTTTTTTTTTTTTTTTTTTTTTTTTTTTTTTTTTTTTTTTTTTTTTTTTTTTTTTTTTTNTTCCTCTCTGATATTCTTGGCTATCTGAGTGATGGTTTCTTGCAGCTTTGAAGTCTGAATTAATTCTTCTTAAACAGGGGGGATAAGGTTTTGACTCATTAAAGACATGTGCCCAATGTCTAGCACAACGACATTATTACTTTCCTGTTTCTACTAGAAATATATTTCCTAATGCATTCAAGAATATTTACTTTTCCATTGCCATATCCTGTTAGTAATTCAGAACCATTCTGTCTTCAGCTAATACATCTAGGTTTTTCTTGTCCTTTGGCATTTCCAGATGATGAGTTCCCAGCCAATACCAGAAATTTTGCTTACACTATTTAAGTCCACCCTCTTGCTAATACCTCAGTCCTTCTCAAGGTCATCTAAAACTCCCTGTAGAATTCCTGAACTTTCTCGTTATTTATGGTGTCTTCCAACTTTATTTTACCACCTGTTTCCATAGCAAATATTTCAAGATTGTTGCTACAATTCTCAAGAAAAATTTGGTCCAGTATATCTTTCTTTGTAAAGTCAACCCATTGATTTCTCTTTCCTTTCATTGTTTTACATGAACCAGATCCATATTACCCTAAATACTATTGTCCTAACCCCTGCATCCTCAATTTTTGCTAAAAATTTCCCCAGTGTCACTATCGAGTGAGGTAAAGCTTCAGATTAAGACAGTGTCTGCAAAAGTTGTCTGCATCTGAACTGGATGTTTAAGGCTCAACTGTAGTAAATGAAGACCTAGTCAGTACAGCTAGTGGAGTTTAAGGGTAGAGTCTATTCACTTTAAAGTAGACAAGAAAGATGAGATTTGGTTGTGTAAATACAGATACCTAATGATACTTTGGGGCTTTACCATATCCACCACATCTTCAGCTGTCACTCCAAGGAAGCGTGGGTCTCCCATAGGTTCTGTGCTATTTCAGCCACTTCCACATCAATGTCTTGGATGCCCTATGGCATCCAGAAATGAATGAGGCATTTGAGTTCCACCCCTACATAAGTACACCTAAAACTTATTATCCGGGTTTCAAAATAACTGCCACCCTCTATGTGACGTTCTACTGATTACGTTTCTGATATACAAATCAAAGAGGTTTACTTCATTTAATTCACCTAGAAAATTATCCAACTTATTAAATAAAAATGACAAGTTGTTCTGGAATAGTCAATTTTTCATGAGTCCATGCTGTGTTTTATTTCATTTTACTTTGAAATTTTTACATTTAACTATGATTAATATTAAAACTAGTGCTAAAGCTTGCGCATTATTAGGGGCAGCTTGAGGAGACTTTAGCTACTCAGAGTCTCTAAACCTGCAGTACAAGCTCTTACTTGTTGTATTTAACTAGAATTCCTGCTGCCAGAAAGTGTTTTCCAGATGGAAGATGTGATCTGGATTTCACTGGACTTAATTGGAGATAATAAAGTAGGATGGCCAAAAAAGGCATAAAGGCCATCTGGCATAGCCTTGTCATTAGGATTTTATAGGAAACAGAGTGGCAGATCAAGGAAATATATTTTGTGTTCCATGGCTTTCATTTTTGTGTTTAAACCAGTCCCTGAAAGAATGATCCAGAGAACACTTTGCTTGAGAAGATGAAAAAGACAATTAACTTCCATATTCAAAGGCATATCTGATTAATAAGCTGTATYTGATTAATTTTTTTTACAGGTACTGTTATGTTTGACACGCCTATTATGTTTAGTGTTATTTGACTTCAATTTAAACCCATGTATTTCACTGCAAATCCTTTGAAGTCATCCAATATTTACACTGTTGCAAATATACTGAAAGGAGCCCAAGTACTTTTCTGCATTCTGCTTTGCTACGATAAAATAGCTTATATTTCATTCTTATCTCTCTCTCAAATCATATCCTCCAAGATTAGAACATCTTGCTTGCAACATCAAAAGTAATAAGCATCTTCTCCTGCATTTCCTCATGAAAGACATTGCTTTCAAAGTTCTAGATAAGTTAATGAGGGCATTTGTTCCAGTACTTCGTATGCTGTATGCCTAGATCACTGATAGCAATTAAAATTTAAATTTGTTCAATTAATTTGAGGTAGTATCTCATATAGGTTCTTAATAATGAGGCTTAACATTATAAGATAATAGAAACTTTTGCTGCATTTCATGACAACAATTGATTAAGTGATTTCAGTCAAGGGTACTCAACTGTGAAACAGCTTAGAGAAGAGAAAACATTAAGGCAAAGTATGTCATATCTTCAAAACATGCTGCAAAATCCATTTTCCATACCCTTTTCATTTTCATTAAAGGCAATGGACTTCACCATGGTATATAATTGTAACATAGGAATTTTTACACCAATATGTATATAACATTTTCTTGTTCAGTGCCCCACCTCTGATATGGGCCATACCAGGCATGCTATAGAAAACTGCAAATGCTTCATAGCATACACCTGCTGAATAATCAAGTTACAGCAAACACTTCTTAGCTTCTGCAGATAAAAATAATCAGAAAAATATAACAATCAGTCAAAATGTAAACATTTATCCCTCTGGATTTTAATGGAACATTTCCCTAGAGGATGGCCTCAAATTCTGTCTGGTTTTCTRTCCACTTCAAAGAAATATTTGACAATGAAACTGAGTAGCAGCATGACAACCTGCTGAAGTGTTTCAGAGCCAGAAATTTCAATATTCCTTACCTTTTTTACAGAAGACTTAGAAATTCTTGGATTTTATTCCTAAATAACTAGGGGTGGGGGGGGTGGGGGGGGTGTCAGATCTACAAAACTTAATTGCTTTATTACAAACAGCTCTGTCCAAAAGTATGAGAGTTTATCTATTTCCCTTCCTAGTATAACAAGGTAAGCTTTGTGATTATCTATATAAATGTTCAATTAGCCTTAATGATATTTTATGGTGATTAGATTCACAGGCTGAACAGTATTATTGTTAGTGATACTCATGGGGAAAAATAAGGAGAAAAGCAATTCTAACTTTGTATGCACAGTGAAGGACTCTGAACTAGCTTGTACTACAGAGGAAGGAGATCTCAGAGTTATAATACATTATACTATGAAAATAGAGTAATCATTTTAATGTTCAGAAGCAGTCAAACAAGCAAATTGAGTATTAGGATTTATTAGGAAAGGAATGGAGAACTAATCAGAAAAAAATGTTGTGGCACTGTAGAACACACAGTCTTCCTGGAACATGAATTTCTGTTTATTTCTGTTCCCCTGATTAAAAACAAACAAACAAACAAACAAACAAAAAAACCAAACACAACAATTTGGAAAAGGTACAGAGAAAGGCAACAGGATGACCAAATGAAGAGTTTCCATATAAGGAATGATTGAAATCACTACATTTTTGTCAACCTAGGAAAGAGTGAAATAATTTTTAATGTTATAAAGATCTTTCAAACCACAAATGTCCCAGAAAAGTCGAAACAGATTTTTTTTCAGTGTCTTATAATTTAAGAAACAGGAGGCAGCACATGAAATTATCAGATGTCAATCTGAAAAACACTTTTCCACATAAAGCACAGGTAAGTGATGGAAGTCATGCAATAAGATATTGTGCATGAAAAATTTTGTATGAGTTCAAAAGCAATTACGAAAATTAATGGAAGAAGAGCTACCAAGAGTTATTAAACACATGTAGCTCAGCAACTCATATCCCTGTCTCAGACGCACCAATCAGTAAAGTCCAGAAAACTGTAACACAAAAATATTGCGAACACTTAYCTTGTTCTTATACTGTTTCTAAAATGTTATTATTAGTCATTCTTGGTGATAGAATTAGTCTGATCAGCACATGATTGAGGGGATTGAGTGCTCCCTCAGTAAGTTTGCAGACGACACCAAGCTGGTCGGCAGTGTTGATCTGCTCGAGAACTGCATGAGGTTCAACAAGGCCAAGTGCCAGGTCCTGCACTTCGGCCACAACAACCCCATGCAACGCTACAGGCTGGGGGAAGAGTGGCTGGAAAGCTGCCTGKCRGAAAAGGACCTGGGGGTGCTGGTTGACAGCCGGCTGAACATGAGCCGGCAGTGTGYCCAGGTGGCCAAGAAGGCCAATGGTATCCTGGCCTGTATCAGAAATAGTGTGGCCAGCAGGAGTAGGGAAGTGATTGTCCCCCTGTACTCGGCACTGGTGAGGCCCCACCTTGAATAGTGTGTTCAGTTTTGGGCCCCTCACTACAAGAAGGACATTGAGGTGCTGGAGCATGTCCAGAGGAGGGCAACGAAGCTGGTGAAGGGTCTGGAGAGCAAATCTTACGAGGAGTGGCTGAGGGAACTGGGGTTGTTTAGTCTGGAGAAGAGGAGGCTCAGGGGAGACCTTATCGCCCTCTACAACTACCTGAAAGGAGGTTGTAGCGAGGTGGGTGTTGGTCTCTTCTGCCAAGCAACTAGCGATAGGATGAGAGGAAATGGCCTCAAGTTGTGCCAGGGGAGGTTTAGATTGGACATTAGGAAAAATTTCTTTACTGAAAGAGTGGTTAACCACTGGAACAGACTGCCCAGGGAAGTGGTGGAGTCCCCATCCCTGGCAGTATTTAAAAGACGTNATAGGATGAGAGGAAATGGCCTCAAGTTGTGCCAGGGGAGGTTTAGATTGGACCTTAGGAAAAATTTCTTTACTGAAAGAGTGGTTAACCATTGGAACAGACTGCCCAGGGAAGTGGTGGAGTCCCCATCCCTGGCAGTATTTAAAAGACGTGTAGATGAGGCGCTTAGGGACATGGTTTAGTGGGCATGGTGGTGTTGGTTTGACGGTTGGACTTGATGATCTTAGAGGTCTTTTCCAACCTTAATGATTCTATGATTCTATGATTCTATTCTATGATTCTATGATGAGGAGGTCATGTTATTGCAGGAGAAAGAGGAYGAGGAGAAAATAATTTTTAAAATATTATATAATAATCATATTTAATGATATTTCTTTTATTATAAATTATTATGTAATAATTTTAACAATACTATTGATGATGATGCTAAACTGGGAAGTGCTGTTGACTTTCTCAAGGGACAAGAGGCCCTGCAGAGGGATCTGATATATTGGAGCATTGGGCAATTTTCAATGCCATGAAATTTAACAAGAGCAAATGCCGGATTCTGCACCTGGGACAAAGTAATGCCAGGCACAAGTATAAATTGGGAGAGGGGTGGCTGGAGAGCAGCCCTGCAGAAAGGGATCTGGGGGTGCTGGTCGACAGCAGGCTCAATATGAGTCAGCAGTGCGCCCTGGCAGCCAAGAGGGCAAACCACATCCTGGGGTGCGTCAAACACAGTATAACCAGACGGTCAAAAGAGGTGATTGTCCCTTTGCATTCAGCATTGGTGCAGCCTCACCYTGAGTACTGTGTGCAGTTCTGGGCCCCAAAATTTGAGAAGGATGTGAAAGTCCTTGAATGCGTCCAGAGGAGGGCAACAAAGCTGGTGAAAGGGCTGTAAGGAATGTCCTATGAGGAGTGGTTAAGGACTTTGGACTTGTCTAGTTTAGAGAAAAGGAGGCTGAGGGGTGACCTCATTGCTCTCTACAGCTTCCTGAGGAGGGGAAGTGGAGAGGGAGGTGCTGAGCTCTTCTCCCTGGTACCCAGTGAGAGGATGCGTGGGAATGGTTCAAAGCTGCACCAGGGGAGGTTTAGACTGGACATTAGGAAGCATTTCTYTACCGAGAGGGTGGTCAAGCACTGTAACAGGCTTCCTAGAGAGGTGGTCAATGCCCCATGCCTGTCAGTGTTCAAGAGGCATTTGGACAATGCCCTTAATTACATGCTTTAACTTTTGGTCAGCCCTGAAKTGGTCAGGCAGCTGAACTAGGTGATCGTTGTAGGTTTCTTCCAACTGGAACTATTTTATTCTATTCTGTTCTGTTCTGTTCTGTTCTATTCTATTCACCTTTGATCACACAGTTGCAAAAGCTGTCGTGAAACTTAACCCATGCATGCTCCTACATACACCTGCATCAAATTATTATCAGAGTTAACAAAAGTATATTCATCTTCTTAAATAGCATCTAGGAACTTATTCATTTCAAGTCCTTTCAAAGTCTTGTCTTCTTCAGAAGGGCAGGTACCAATGACAGCACACACAGGCTATTAGAAAACAGAGACAGGTCCCAGTAATCCACGTATTTCCTTTACCTTCCCATTAGCCCTGTGCTCAGCTGTTGAGTGACAGGAAGGTCCATACTTGTGTCTGGGTCCTGACCGTGGTGTTGCCTTTCTCTTGCAGCATAAAGGGGTGAGGCTTTGCTTTGAAGCACAATACATGCCAAGGGACTGATGGAAAGGAGGAGTCAAAAAAGCCAGGTTAAATGGTGCCCAGAAACCCTTGTAAAATGCCAGTGGCAGATGCAAAGATAAAATATCTGTGTGSTCCCCTGTCTCACTTTTCAGCCATCCAGTATGTCCTTTTTCAGACACTTATCTTTGCAAATATGCATGGCATGAGGAGGAGGTGTAGCAATCCTTTAAACTCTTTCCGAGCCCTATTCCTAGAGGGCTTACAGAGAGTATTGCTCACTCTTTCTTTCTGCCTTTCTGTCTTTCTTCCATTCTCTCTCTCCCTTTCCTCCTTCCTTCCTTCCTTTCTCTTCTTTCTTTCTTTCTCTTTCTTTCTTTCTTCCTTTCTTTCTTTTCTTTCTTTCTTTCTTTCTCTTTCTTTCTTGCCTTCCTGCCTTTCCTGCCTTTTCTGCCTTGCTTGTCTTCATTTCTTCCTTCCCTCCCTCCCTCCCTCCCTCCYTCCTTCCTTCCTTCCTTCCTTCCCTCCCTTCTTTTCCTTACATAAAATGTCAAGGCAAGCTCACACAACAGTTTGGTTTTCATTTTTTAGCTTCCTCTTACTCTGCTTCCTATATTCGGAGCCAAAGAGACAACAGGTCTGGCTCGAGCAGGCAGGACTGCTTTGTTCTCTCCACCAACCTTCTAAAGCATCTCAGGAAGAGTGGGAAGTGGGCAGGACGTATCTGCAACCCCCTGGGCTGCACTATTCAGGTCTGCTCTGCTTCTTGGATTTTCCCCCCTCCCCATCTTTGAGACGCTGGGGTTCAGCAGACAGCTGCTCACTCAGGAAGGCAGCTATGCAGCTGCTGTTTCTATTGCAGCTAGCAAAGGGAAACTCCTTGCCAGTTTTCCATGAGATTGCCAACCACCACCTTCTACCTGGACAATATGTGAAGAAGAACAAAGTTGGCATTAGAAAGTTGGAGTTAAGGAGAAAAGACAAAGATGGAGTTCTGCAGAAACTCCATCTCTGGACTCTSTTGCCAAGGTGCATCTTCTTTCTCCCTATCCCGTAACAAGAGAGAGACTTTCCACTTGGACCACTGCTTTGGCTGGAGAAAACATGCCCTTTTAACCCTCATGGCAATGAGGGGAGACCTGCACAGGGAGACCTGCAAAGAGAGTGGGACCAACTGTGGCTGACACTGGTACAGGCACAAAATATCCAGAGAAACATCCACAAGTACTCACGACCAAAACTTGGTAAAGCTGCTGGAAAGCAGCTTGGAAGAAAAGGCCCTGGGGGTCCTGGTGGACACCAAGATGAACAGGAGCCAGCAAGGTGCCCTTGCCACAAAGGTGGGGTGTGGTACTCTGGGCTGCACTAGGCAACGCATTGCCAGCAGCTGGAGGGAGATGACCCTTCACCTCTGCTCAGTGCTGTGCCCAAGTATGGGGTCTCCAGTAAGAAACTGCCATGGACATACTGGGGAAAACCACCAGTGCCCCTCCTCCAGACCACACACATCCAGCGTGACTGTTGAGGTCAGAATGGGACGCTGAGTTGACCCGGCGCTGGCCCAGCAATGGCCCCAGCACCTGCAGGTATGGTGATGTGTCAGCACAGATCAGCACTAAGGAGAGTCAGGCTCTTGCCGAGCAGCACAGATCAGCACTGGAGACAGTCAAGCTCTTGCTGAGCAGCATGGTGAGGCACCGGGACCCCCCTTTGCAGCAGCCTCACTTGGGCCGGCTGGGCAGTAGCCTGGAGGATTTTTTTTTTTTTTTTTTAAATACAGCTAAAACAGATGAATGTCAGTGTATAGTAGAAGAAACATAGGCCAGAATACATCAAGCCCATTAAACCACAGACATCCTGCACAGTTACTCTGTCATTATTTTAGCATGTTTCCAATGTTTATTACTAGGCATTATTATAATATTATAATATAAGAAAATGTAAGAAAGTAAACTGATGCGGTCAGCAAACCCAATAAGCTATTAAATAGGTAATAGTAATCTTGAAAAACACTTATTATATTTAAGTAGCTGTCATGGTTTAACCCCAGCTAGCAACTAAGCACCACACAGCCGCTTGCTCACTCCCCCCCACTGGTGGGATGGGGGAGAGAATTGGAAGAGTAAAAGTGAGAAAACTCGTGGATTGAGATAAAGACAGTTTAACAGGTAAAGCAAAAGCCACGCATGCAAGCAAAGCAAAACAAGGAATTCATTCACTCCTTCCCGTCGGCAGGCAGGTGTTCAGCCATCTCCAGGAAAGCAGGGCTCCATCACATGTAATGGTTACTTGGGAAGACAAATGCCTTAAGTCTGAATGTGCCCCCCTTCCTTCTTCTTCCCCCAGCATTATATGCTGAGCATGACATCATATGGTATGGAATATCCCTTTGGCCAGTTTGGGTCAGCTGTCCTGGCTGTGTCCCCTCCCAGCTTCTTGTGCACCTCCAGCCTTCTTGCTGGCAGGGCAGTATGAGAAACTGAAAAGTCCTTAACTTAGTGTAAGCACTGCTCAGCAACAACTAAAACATCAGTGTGTTATCAACATTATTCTTATCCTAAATCCAAAACACAGTACCATACTAGATACTAGGAAGAAAATTAACTCTATCCCAGCCAAAACCAGGACAGTAGCATGAAATCAAAATGAACTCTAGTAATATGGTCTTACTCCATAGTGACATCACATTTTTATTTATGTTCCAAAAAAACAACAGACCTCTTGGTCTAACATCAGTACCTGTAAAAGTTGTGGAGAATATCATCCTGGGTGCTATTGAGAGGCATTTAAAGGACAATGCAGTCATCAGGCACAGTCAACATAGGTTCAGGAAGGGAAAGTCCTGTTGAAGTAATTTGATATCCTTCTATGATATGTCACCTGCCTTGTTCTGGATTTTAGTACGGCTTTTGATACTGTCCCTGACAGCATCCTTCTGGACAAGTTGTCCAACTGTGAGATGAGGAGATACATGGTGCGCTGGGTTACGGCAGGGCTCAAAGGGTTGTAGTGGATGGGGCTACATCTGGCTGGCAACCAATCACCAGTGGTGCTCCTCAGGGCTCGGTGTTCTGTTCAACATTTTAATCAATTAGTTTGGAGAGAAGGAGACTGAGGGACAACCTCATTTCTCTCTACAGCTTCCTGTGGAGGGGAAATGGAGAGGGAGGGGCTGATCTCTTATCCCTGGTATTCAGTGATGGGACAGGTGGGAATGGCTTAAACTTGTGTCAGGGAGTTCAGACTAGATATTAGGAAACATTTCATTATAACAGAGTAATGGTCTGCTTTAACCCTTGTGAAGCTTGAACGTGGCAAGATGCAAAAACTCCAGATGGCCTGACAGAGTATGCGAGAGTTTTAAGATCCCAGTGGATATTTTATATAATATGGTTGAAGACAGCAGCAGAACATACCTTGGAAAGGGTGAATGTTGGGAAGAAGTGAAAGGAAGGAGAAGTAATGAACAGGTAAAAATAGATATTGTAAGTGATTTGGCATATGTCACGCATTCACCCTTATGAAAAGCAAACATTTTCACCAGTCCTTATAAATTCCTAGGTCCCAGGTGGCTGCATGAGCCAAATGATTAAAAAGTAAAAGTAAGAATGGAGGGAATTAAGATCCAAAATCATATGATTAAAGGAAAGATAAGGTTACAATAAGATTTCTATGTCTGAGACGGTGATTGAAGAAAATTAATCCATGGATGTTAGGAAATAGATTTTTAAAAGCCTTAGGAACTACAACTAAATTTGCAGATAAAATCTCTTTTTCTTCTAAAGTTTCTCAGTCATAAGTTTAAAAAGGTAAAATCACTGACATACTACAGAGAAATGACATTCCTCCAAAAATACTTTTGCTTGCTTTTAAATTTCAATGACATCATGCACATTCCTAGAATGAAGCATATGGATGGATGTGAGTAGCTTTAGAGGCTTATATTGAAAGTCTGGGGACTTACTTACTGATTTATATAAAATAATAATGAAGTATCTTGCAAAAATTGTCTTCATATAAGAATATACAGTGGACAATTACAGCTTGTAATTGAGACTGTTTTCTCTCACCTCAAAGGTTTACTTTCTGTTCTTTCTAGCTTCCCACAATTGTCAAGATATTCAAGCCAATAGATATTGTCCGTACTTTTTTTTCATATTCACACCTGCTAAATTTTGTCTAATTTTGCCTTAAAAACAGAGGAGTCAAGTAACAGCAACTGTACCTCAGGTCAATTTAAGTCAAAAGTATCTGTTTCTGAAGGAGTGAAAAAACAAGAAAAAAAAAATCCAGCCACGAGTAAGACAGGCAACAGATGATCTGTCCAGACAGGTTACTCATGGAGATGTATGTTCGGTGTTGGAGGTTAGAAAGAAGGAGCAGGAAATGCAACAGATCCCCAGCCAAAGCATTCACAAGCAGTATCCAGGCACTGCAAGGAAACTCACATGCCCACTTTCTGCTTTCTGCTACTGACTGATGATATTAGTCCCTCTGAGCTGACCAGCTGCAGAGATAAAAGCCCAGTCCCAAAACAAGTCTATGCAATTTAATTCCACAAGACAAACCTGAGGCTGACCTTGCCTGCTCCATGGCAGAGTTTGTTCCTTCAGCCTTGAGACTCACTGTGTGTTGCAGAAAACTTTTGCTTTCAGAGCTAACTCACCCCATGAGACAAAAGGACTGAGGGTAAAACTCAATGAGAATTTTAGCCCCCAGTTATTCAGACCACTGAAAGACTGTTTAATCACTCTAAAGATGAAAAGTCAAACACAGAATGTGATTTTTCTAGGATGAAAACAGAGAAAAACATCAGATCAGACATGAAAACTAAAAATTAGGAAAAAAAAACCTGTGGAAATACTAATAATCTAAAGTTTATCACAAGTAGTTATTTATGATACCTGAAGCAGTCCGTCTGTGACTGATGCAATTTAATTGAGGAGAATTCTCAGAAAAAAGTTAGTTTATATCCAGGGAGCTTTGCCTCTGATGTTTTAGAGACTCTCATGTCTGTAACATAAAACCTAGAAAAAGTGATTTTGTATTAGAGTTATTTTAACTATTAACCCTATTATTAAACATAATTGACATGCAATAGCATGTGTTTTCAAGTGACTGCTTGAATGTATGGACTTCAGTTTTCATTTATTTCCTCAAACAAACTATTTTTAGTTATTTCATGCTATAGAAAAAATATGTGGAGACCAGAAAGTGCAAATATTACGGGGCACAAACTAATGTAATTTTTAACAGTTGTAGTAAAGATGTTTGTAAACCACTTGGGAAAGAAAAAGTTATAGCAAATTGTTTTTCATAAATACCTGTGATGCTATTACAATAAACCCTGTTTTCAGTATGTTGTAGCATTTCCATGATAGTGAAAGTCAGCTAGGGTGAGCAAATTAAGCAACACCAGAGGGAATTTGTATCAGAGCCAAGGATAGATCTCATTAATTTACTGCTCTGTACTGAGGCTGTTAGGATATATCTTTAAATTATTCTCTATGGTATGTCTTTAGACACTGAGCAATTTTCAAGTGAAATTTGAAAATAATTCTATTTAATAATTTCATGTCAATTTTACTCTTTCATATTTTAAAGGTATGTCACATTTGTAACCAGAAAAGTGATTCTCGAGTCCTGACAGCAACAAAGCTGTCCTGATTCAAGCCAGTGTGCATGTATGAGGTCCTGAGGTATACATGTTTTTTCAATACTTCAGCTGGCGAGATAAAGGCAACTTTCGTATGCCTGCAGGTGCCACAGCTACCTACTGTGAGTGTGGTACATATCTAGCCTTAGAGTGATTTATAAGGAGATTAATGAGGACAGTCAGTTATATTTCATTAGGGAACAGTTTATTTAAAAGAGAAAAAATATTAGAATAACTGGGAAATCAGGCACCATCCATCCCGAGTGTCCTGGAGCAGTGAGCCTTAAGGATATGTCTGTATTAGTGAATGAAATGTCCCTCACCAAGACCATGGTGTGTCCATTTGGCAAACTGTCTTCCCTTTCAAAATAGGAAGTTCCTGTTATCCCTGTGTCATCCCTGAAAAAGGCTCAGGCCTTGTCTGGGAGAATATTTGTTTCACAAGCCAAACCTGCATCAAGGAGCTTATGGAGGGTTGTGCTTGAGACAGTGCTTGAACCCACTGGCACTGTTTATTTAACTAGAACAGACACATCATACAAGTCCTGGATGGCCAAGTCAGCACCAGTTCCTCTGGTGTTATTCTCCACGCACTAGATGACCACAGCTTTTGGTGCCCAGATCCATGTCAGCACAGGCAGGTGAAAGCAAGGCACTCAGAAGCCAGGGGTACGGAGCAGATCAGATTTGCAAGCAGGGCAGTGAGGAAATGGGTGGAGATGCTCGCAGGCAATACAGCAGGGCTTGGTCAGTGTTGCTTAAAAAAGACCTGCACTGAGGCATGTTATGAATCTGGTAAATCATTGTTCTTCAGTGGAAAAGTGTTTAGAAGGGGAATTTCTGACCAGCTTTGTCACTGTATATATATTGAACCAAATTTCACTGCTTTCCCTAATCAGCCCTCTTCCCTTCTGCTTTTCTGCATCTCTACAGCAGCAAAGAGAAACAGAGCTGCCACTGCCCCATTAAAGAGACTGTTACCTCGTTCCACTACCTAGTCCATACTACCTTTCTTAATAAAAACATAGAAAGCAGAAAGACAAATTTGGTCCATGACCTATGAAGACTCCTGGACATGCAGCAGCCCCCACTGCACCAGAAGGAGGTTAGGGGAGCAGAATGGCTTTCAAATGCCTTCTGAGCTGGGGAGAACCGAGCCGTCCTGCCCATGGTGTAAGCTGCTCCTCACAAAACTCAAGGAGGACCAAGGATACTGATTTTCTGTCCTCAAGTTCTGTTGAAGATTTTTGAAAAACATGTTTCAAGAACTTCCAAGTAGTAAATGCTAGAAACTCATTGTTTCATCATTGTTACTAAATGTTAGTATGTGTTTTTACTCTCATTGATCTTACGTGACCTTTACTTAAGTAGGTCAAGGCTGCCTTATAGTAGATGTGATAAACAAATGTGTAAGTGTTTCTTAGTCCTATGGTATAAATCTACAAGTTATCTTCTGTTTTCTTTTGGAGAAGGTATTTTCTATTTGTTTGTTTGTTTGTTTGTTTTATATATATATGTTCTGTTCTTATTATAAATATGAGAACAGTGATGATATATGTATATATGATGATATATGTATATATCATCACTGTTCTTATTTCTCTCTTTACCTGCAACTGAATGATATGAGAATTTGGAGAAAATGCTCCCTCCTCCTTATCTTTCCTGTCAATTAGTGGGTCTGCCTGGTTCTTTTATTTAGGACATCGAATGTTTTGGGGTAATCTTTCTTTCATTTACTAGTTCATAGGGTCGTTACAAAGTCTTCAACACTGTTTGTCTGTGCTATGGTTTATATCTGCTTGCAGTGATGTATGACTGGCACTGTGCTGTGTGCGTTTTTGTGTTTATATATCAACAGAGTATTTATTGTAAGATAATTCCCTGTCTCTCTCTAAAGAAGTAACATTTTCTATATCTTGACTTAAATCTTCTTACTTAGATTCCATATTCTCTAGGAGAAAATATTTTGATATCTTGAAGGTTAAATCCAGATATTTTTGAAAATTAATGAAAAAGATGAAGTAGGTAATAGGAACAAACCAATTTTTGAGCTTATAAAAACCTGTGCAACACTAGCCTTCTCTATTTGCAATTAATATGCAATCACAATAATTTGCTGAACACACCAGCCGCAGTGGAAAATGTTTGTGTTAACAAATACATGGATTAAAACTTATGTACTGATGTGTAAACAAGTGTTTATTTTACCAGAAATTTCAAATTAAGACACTTTCTTTAGACATCAAACCCACTCCTGAAAAATACAAAGTGAAATCCATGAAAACACCTTGATTATGCATATTTGCCTTTAGGGATCAACAGATTTCACCTGCTGGAAGCATTTCCAACAAATCTTTAAGACAGTAAAAATGCCCTAAAATGGTATAAAAATTGCATTAACATTTGAAGAAAGGTAACCTCAAGCTTATATTGCTGTATGCAAGCCAAGAAATACACTACAAAGTAAGATAAAGTGACATAGTCAGTAATAGGTTATTTCTAAGGGACAAGTTGTCTTAAAAGATTCATAACAGGATACTGACTTTCTCAAATTTAGGCCACTAATTTTTCTCCACCAATTTAGTGCAATTACTTTTATTTCTAGATTTTGGGAATGTAAGTATTTCATTGCATATTACCTGTATCTACCCATTGATATATATATAGCACATGATTAAATACAGAAAAGTGAGTAACTGTTACTAATATGCATAGCCATAACATAATGAAAATAATAGTTATGATTTTATTTTTAAATCGCTAAGGGAAGTTGCTGCTTAACAAAATTTAAACAGCCTGTTGTAAGTGAACTTAAATAATAAAACAAAAACTTAAATAATAAAACAAAATAAAAAAAGTTAACCTGCTTCTAAAGGCAATCAGCTGTAAAAGTCCATGTAATAAAATAATTTCAAAATTATAAAAATAACATACAAATCAAAATAAAGTAAAACATTAAATGAAATGTTGAAATATTCTTAAATTAAAACATTGAGGATGTAATGGAAAATAAAATGTACATTAAAATCCAAGTATATTTCCAAAATATGCATTTCAACAAAAAGGAAAATTTTATTTTGGAAAAACTTATTAAGACAAAGCATTCCCGACATCAGTATTCTGCTCTGGGAGAAGAGAAAAAGGCCTAGCTCTTGAAGACAGCTGAATATCTTCTATCAAAGAAAAGAGAAATTCACTTACGGAAAATCCCTCCATGTACAGAGCTCTCGGACATGCTCTGGCTTTCTCTTTCCATTAGTCCAAAACAAACCTTCYAGACCCAACTAAGGCATTGCTCGGGCATGCGCAAGGGAGATTCCTCTTTCTCCTGGTGGAACTTTTTTTCCAACTGTGCCATTTTAAGATTGCTAAATGCTTGTAGTAAATAGTATAATGACTACTGGGACCTCATGAAATTCCTAGAAATTCAGACCATGCAGCTACAGATTTACACTTTACAATTTGTTTTCTTTCCTTTTTTTTTTTTTTTTTAACTACTGTATGTAGTTTATGTTTCCTCTGAACTAGAATGCATACAGCAAGTTGATTTGAAAAAAAACAATCTCAATTAAACATTAAATAACTGTCTTTTTGTGTGTGTTTTATTTTGTTTAAAGTAATGATAATAGTGATAATAACCTTTTGAAATTAAAAATTCCAGTTGCGTTATATTTATCCAACTTTAAGTGCTAAAATTTTTTTGCTCTCTTTGGAGCAAAGACAGATGTTACAGGAAAATGGATTTCTGTAAAAAAAGATGTCTGTGCAGCAGAGAAAGAACAGTATTTTGTATTGTATTGTATCTCATATTATACATATCTTTACATTATTCCTTTGCTTAAAATAATGGCATTTCTGCTAGATATCACAACGCAGAGGTGATATAACCTGCATACAATGGGGTATGAAAACAGATTAAATAACAGATTTAGTAATAGAAGTATATTCCAATATTCTTTGGAATATTTTTGCCACAAGATAGTAGATTAAAATGTTCTGACTACAATACAAGCTAGAGTGAAAGTATAGAGTATAGATAAGTAATAGTCCTCCATATCATTTTACAAGCTTTCTGGGAAAGAATGAAAGTAATTTGGCAAGCAAAATAGCTTTGGCAATTCACAGGAAAATGAGGAGAAAATAAGACTTTATGTTCTGCTTTACAAATAGCGACTAACAAGTATATGAATATTAAGCAATGTTCTTATAAATACTAAAATTAATGCATGATTTTTTTGCTAACTCGGATGAAGGAAATTACCTACAATGGAAGATATCTAGCTTTAAACATTAGCACAAAGCTTCACCAAGGGCAAAACAAAATGACTGCAAACTGAAAATATCAAGACAGAGTCAGATTCACTGTGACTTGATCAAGTTTATACGTAGGATATCCCAACTGCAAGCAAGAGTAGGTAGACCATGTTTTGCAGATAAATTAAGTCGGTCAGTGAAGAGACAATATAGTTTATAAATTGTAGAATTAAAATAAATATGTGGAGCACAGATCACAGAGATTTTTTCATTAGTGGTGAACAACAGAATGATTCAAGTCGAGGAATACAGGTAAGACCTTATCTTCCTTCGATCACTTCACTGAGCAGACACCCACTGGTCAAAATCTTGCTGATTTATGACTGCTTAATTGACAGGCCCGGATTCTCACATGCCAGGTAATAGGAAAATGGGGAGGAAAGTCTAATGGAGAGCAAGCAAGGAGCACAAGAGGACCATTACCTAGTCACCATTGCACTAGTACAGTCCATAGACAAGGACTGCAGAGGTGGGCCAGTGATAGCAGTAAGGAGGACTGTGCATTTAAAAAGAGAAGGAGTCTCAGTTTACTATTTACAGTTCTTGTACAGCACAATTTCACTTCCTGGGTCTTCTCCTTCTGTGTTTCTACCTCTCTGGTTTCAAGCTGATCTTTAACTAACTGTACAACTTCACAGCCATTACCAAACCTATGTCCCCGATTTTCATCAGCTGATGTTCTGGTTCTTGAATTTGCTCTTTCCTTGTCATTTTATGTCTCAACCTGCAATAAATTATTGGAAGAATATATGGCAAACTTTTTTTATTGTTATGTTCTCTCATAAGCGAAGTATTAAAGGATGTTGTATCATCCCTGTGCATCTTATAAGTGCCACATCAATTCATTTCATGAACAAACTTACTCGTTTTAATTAATATCAGGAGCACAAAATACACCCTTTGAATACCTTCATATGAGATAACAGCCAGCCATACTTATTTTCTCTTTAAAACTACACTGACATTAATCTGAGAGCAATAGCACATTGCTCCCTAAGCACTAATCAAGATTGCTTTGGAGTATATGAAGCAAATAATGGCTGCTGAGCTCTTACTAATGCCAAGGACTTCTCTCAGAATCTCCAATTTTATTGAGTGGTGAGTGACTTGACATTAATTGGCACAGTGGGAATCAGAAGTAATAATTAATACCCTGGATTTGTATTTTGATTTGTGGTTTGCTGTGAAATCTTGAAAAGAAAAAACCTTGGCAGAAAATAATCTAGCTATATATAGAAACTTACATTTATCTGTCATTAAACTGTGCAGTGTGTGAGCTATGTAATTTAATCTGAAAAGAGAGTTTGTTACATCTGAAGAGAAAGGGTTCTTATTAATTCCAAAGCTGTATAGTTTGCTTTCAGAAATATTTACTATGGTGCCCAAAACTAAAGGGTTATGTTCTTATAGAAGTATTTTATTATTTATCTGTACTCTAAAGATATATTGGCAATATATGCATCTTTCTCGAAAGGGTCTAATAGCTTTGGCCACAAAATGCAGCCATCTACATTGAGAAATCCATCAAAATGGTACTAGAACTCCAAAGCAAATGGAGCTGATGTTGTGATGAGTGCATCTCAGGTCAGTCAGTTAAAAATAATGTATGTGATTAATTTTTAAATGCTACTCTCTGGAGTCCTATGTATTTTGTAAGTAAAGATGTAAAGGAATGCCCTAAAACAAATGACCAAGTATCTATACCAAGTCTTTCCTTTTAGTGTCACACCACTGTGTAGAAGGGTGGACAACAATTATGTTAAAGGCTACCTGAGGACATGTTGGTGCGAAATGGTATCTCTGACAGATATTCCTCCCAGCCTTCTGGCACAGCCCTTCTGCAAAATGCCAGTATGTCAGAAGACATGTAACCRGAACAGGACATGGGGGAAGCCAGGAAATAAAGATCTTACATTCTTCATCAAACACAACTAGGTTAAAGTTTGGGTAAAACTCTCAAGTAAATCAGTGCTGCCTGAAATATCCTCTGTATTCTGTGACACCTATCAGAGTGCCCAGAATGTTTTCTCTGGTTGGCTGCAAGGATCAGCCTACTGGGAGCTAATGATGCTCTTTTTCCTAAAATGGGGGTCCTGGAAGGGTATCACTCCTCATATACACTCAGGGGCTCACAATACTTCATGCAAATCACTAGCCTCTGCAACCTTTTTCTGTCTTTTCCCTTAGACCACTCTGCACCTTCTGCACAGCAAGAAATTGAATGTAGCCTGATAGCTGCATTTCAAAATCTTTGTACATACCCAGAAGAATTTAATTTTAATTTTCTATCTTAGAAATGGTAAGAGGCAAGAAATAGAAATAGATAGATAGATAGAAATAGATAGAATTTTCTATAATAGCACAAAGTCATATCATGTTCTTACATTTATTGAAGGTAATCATTCTCCAACGGCTTGACTATAAACTGCATGACTAGAATTTCATGATCTAATAGCACTGAAATGGGCATGGTGCCTTTTTCATACGCAAGTATGTATAAACCATTACCATTCACTTCTACAGAATGTAATAAGGGAAATGGCTAGTGATGGAGAGCTTCCATAACTGGAAACATATATCAACATATTCCTGGAAGTTCCCACTTCAGAAGGGGACAGAGGAAAATAACTTGAGGAACAGGCTGAGTTTATACCTTCTAGTGATTAGGGCACTGGCTGGGAGGAGAAACCTGTCTTCCAAGCATTGCTCTAAAAAGTACTTGTAAATTTTAAATTTAACTTTCAGTGGACAAATACAGAATCAGTCCTGGGAGCAGGGCCCGGAAAGGTAGCACAGCTATATGAGGAGGAACAGAGATACACAGGGTACCTAACAGCAGGATTGCACTATTAAAAAAAATGTGTTGGTCATTAAAATCGTCAAGGAACATTAAATACATCTTGTCTCTCCTTGGACCAGCACTCACCCTACATACCTAATGCTACCAGTTGACTTAGGTTGCATCTTCCACTTAGGTATGGGGACTTACACAGAAGAACCCCCAGTTCCGTGGTGCAAGTCAGGCACAGATGGAAGAGAGGTTGGGAGTTAGTTAGACTGGAGTACTTCTCTGTGTTTGCTTAAGAACACAGTGCTCCTAGGGATTGTTAATGTCAAACCACCAGCAGCGAAGGAAGGATTTTCATTTTATTTATTTATTTATTTTAGATTACAAGCCTTGTTAGCTCAGTTTTGTCTAAATTGTCCTTTGGATGCCTGATTCTTATTGACTCCAGCCTTAGGTGCTTTACTGGATCATGGGATAGCTTTCAGATAAAATAAATGGATTTATACTGTTTGAATTAATGATAAATTGGCAGACTTTGAAAACTTCAGAAGCCAATTTTCATCCACTATAATTGACTGGTGTGTGAGCCGGCACAGGCAGGAGTTACTGGAGGTGTTGTAATATGATCATCAGGTGTTTGATTATGAATATTTCGGCTATTTAACAAAAAAACTGCTTTAGTAAGATGTGAACTCCAATGTTGTAAAGTTTTAGTACTGGTTAGCTTTTTTAATTGTTCTTTCAACATCCCATTCATTCTTTCAATCAAGCCATTAGCTTGGGGATGGTAGGCAATGTGGAATATCCAATCTATCCCTAGCCCTTGGAATATCCAATCTATCCCTAGCCCTTGAGCCCAAGCTTGGACATTATGTCAACTAAAGTGTGTTCCTTGGTCACTTCGTATTTGGTGAGGAGGTCCGTATTGAATGAGTTGTTCTAATGCTTCAGTTGTGTTATGTTGATTAGCATATTTGGTGGGTTTAGCAAAAAACAATCCTGAAGCTGTATTCACAGCAGTGAATACATATCGCCACCCCCTTGACAGGGGCAGGGGGACCATGTAATTGACCTGCCCGTATTCAAGACCCCAGGTATTCAAGACCCCGTTTTATCTTTCCCCATGGCCTATATAATGCCCTTAAATGTAGCTGTGTACAAATAGTACAATTATGTGCACATGCTTTATAAATATGTAATGGCTATCGAAAAGAAAGCATTAACAAGATCTATCACCACCTTCTAGGGTTGTAAATTTTTGCTGATTTTTTCTGTAAAAGTAATCATGTCTGGTACCATAACTGCAAGTGGGGGGTGACTTTATTCAATTCTCTGTAATCTACAGTCATTCTCCAAGTGCCATCTGACTTCTGAACAGGCCAAATAGGATTATTAAAAGCAGTCATAATTTCCTTAACGATTCCCACTTGTTGAAGTGCCTGAATGGTTTGAGTAATTTCCTCCTCCCCCGTGGAATATGATACTGTTTTACAGTTACCGCCTTGGCAGGCACAGGCAGCACAACAGGATTCCACTTCGGGAACCCACGCAAGAGAGTTATAGATGGAATAGCAAATCCCGCTTGTGAAGTCCCAAAGCAGAAGTGACCATTTAAAGTTTCAACTGTTTGTCCTGCCAACACATCAATACCTAAGATATATTCTTTAATTGGGGCAATTAACACCGTCACGGTAAATGCAGTGGCATTCCCTGTTGTTAAGGTAACCTTAGCTCGGAAGGCAGGGATTGGATTTCCCCCCAATCCACAGATCTGTGATGTGGCTTCTTTATTATTAATATTATTATGTAATACAGTAACCTCAGCTCCAGTATCCACCAGAGCTAACAGATGTAAAATCCCCCCAGACCGCCACTTAAAGGTTGTTAAAGGAACACAGGGGTGTCGGTGCCCTTCACGTAAAAGGCTACAGTGGCAGCGATTTTGAGGACCTGCCAAACTTTCATTTCTGCTGTTTTGGCATTTGCCAGGTAGTGCCTTGCCTTGAGGTGGCAGGCGGGGGTGGAGGGTGGGGGCAGAGTTAGTGGTGGGGCCAGGGGCGGTCGGCTCTTTTGCGTAGGCGCTAACTTTTACCATTGGCAAAATATTTCTGATGTTGCAATCCCATTTATTTCTGATTGTGGGACACTGGTTTGTACAAGATCATTCCACATTTGTTTCCTTGTCACCCGTGATGTAACTCCTTTCAGTTTTGCCRGCTTTCCTTTATTCACCACCAGAACAGATGGTCCCGAAATTACAGCCCCAATTTCCCTCAAGGTATTTGCTAGGGTGCCTACATTACCAGTAGCATTTGTGACTGCTGGTATAATCAAGGGTTTTAGTGAGGCAGGCGCTCCTCTCAAAAGCTGCATTTTGATATTTCTTATTACTGCTACCCTGTCCGGATTGAATCCCATAATCAACGCATGAGCCATTGCTGTTATCAGAATGTTCCCAGGCACATCAGAGTAAGATGATAAGCAGTACAGCAGTACAGCAAGCAGTGAACGCAAAAAGCAGCCACTAACGAGCACCAGACTCTAACATACAGTAAGGCAAGCAAGCCCCGTGGCAAGCGCGGAAGTCTGCCAATTAATAGCTAAACAGCAATAACAGCTATAAATTTGTTCTAGCACATTCCAATCAAATCTGTCATTATCTTGAACCCCTCATGCCCCACGTTGGGCRCCAAAAAGGACTGTTGTGTCTTAACCCTGGCCAGCAACTAAGCACCATACAGCTGCTCGCTCACTCCCCCCACCGTTTATCAGCAATACGCGCTATCAACCATTCTACAGTGTCTTGCAGCCCATGGCACCGCGCTGCTTGAGTAGTAATTACTTCTTGCGCGATTGCCTTTGCATCTTGTAAAGTCCCGACTTCCTTTTCCAATTCTCTCATTTTACTCTGTAACACAACAACTTCACGGTCAAGAGCTCTAAGACCGGTAAGTAATAACCATCCCAATTAATGCTAACTTGTGAGAAGAATCTGATGCTGCTTTCCATGGCAATCCGCACATAGCTGTTTCAATTGTCTGGGGGATAACCACTGCCCCGTCATCTATTTCAGGCCATGCTTCCGGCGGAGCCCATGTAGCCAGGAAAGCGGCCACGAGGGTCCAGTGCTCAGTACTGGGCCACCTCTGAATACAGGGAGTCACCGTTGTGGCCTCCCCAGTCCCCAACTTTTTTGCCAGCCATGGCATGGCTGTTCCTGGATCCTGCCGACTATGCCAAATGTGTGAGCTGGCACAGGAAGGAYGCAGGAGCATCCACAAAACCATGGATGAAATGCAAAGAGTAAATTTATTTCCGTTACCTCACCAACCAGGGGATCCCCGAAGCAGCACCCGGGCAGAGGCACACAAGCAGGAATGCAGGCACCTCAGAGCTCAGTCCATGCTAGAGGATCACCGAACCTGCTGTTTTCGCCTGTATATCAGGGATTTGAGCAGGCGTAGTTCACTGTGCTTTGATCTTTCCCACAGCAGGGCAGGAATCTCAAGCATGTTCGAMAGGGTGCCTCTAAGTCTATCACAGGCCTGTGTTATCTAAACACAGATGTTCTACTTGTCCAACACACAAGGCTAAACAACGATTAGTACGATACATGTGTTTTTCGACACCTCAGCTGCAAGTCACTCGAGCGTGTTTACAATCTTCCTTGCCAATCTTCCTTTATTTTCCCTCAACTGGTGAAGTTTGATTTCTGTAAACATTTTAGAAAATTTTCTGAAACTGGTCTAGTGGTGGGAAAAAAAAGGTGAAGAGTTTGAGTTCAGTTCGGTTAATAATCAAAAAGCTTGGGTCCTCTTTGACAGAATTAAAATGGACTATTAAAATAAACATAGCAATGTCGTAATCTCCGTCTCTGAGTATCTTAAAGAAATACGTATTTCATATTGAGACAGAGCCTTTTCATTGGTGAATATACTTCACCACACCAAAAGTTCCTGGCAATGCAAATGCTAGCTAGTGAGAGATAGTCAAGGGAGGGAAAAAAAACCAAAGTTTCCCAGATATTTTTGAGCCAAACTTTGTGCAGGTTTGAGTTTAAACAAATGGCTGTATGTGAAGATAAGGCTTTTTTGTCAGTTGTGGGCTGTGTCCTACTGAAGACTCTCCTAGTCATTTGAAAATTGTTTCTAGCACCGAAATGTACTGTATTGCTGCATTTCTGTTGCTTGAACTTCATTAAAGGACAGTATAGGATCACAGAAAAGTCTAGGTTGGAGGTGACCTCTGGAGACCATTTGGTCTTACCCTCTCTGAAAGCACAGACTTAGATTAGGCTGTTCAGGGCCCTATTACTATGAACTATTATTCTTAAAACGGGCACAACTACTAACTAAAAGTGAGGTGTGAGTTATATTAAAGAGCAAGAAAAGCATTGCATTGCAGCAATGTAGCATTGGTAACACATGTAGCCTGCTGAATTATTAAAGACTGACTTCTATTAAAAGCACCAAACACTTCTACACAGTTTGTCCTCTGTGTCCTGGTTTCAGCTGGGATAGAGTTAATTTTTTTCCTAGTAGTTGGTATAGTGCTGTGTTTTGGATTTAGTGTGAGAAGAATGTTGATAACACACTGATGCTTTTAGTTGTTGCTAAGTAGCCTACTAGTCAAGGACTTTTCAGCTTCCCATGCTCTGCCAGGTGCACAAGAAGCTGGGAGGGAGCATAGCCAGGACAGCTAGCCCAACTGGCCAACGGGGTATTCCATACCATGTGACATCATGCTCAGCATATAAAGCTGGGGGAAGAAGAAGGAAGTGGGGGACGTTCGGAGTGATGGCGTTTGTCTTCCCAAGTAACCGTTACGCGKGATGGGGCCCTGCTTACCTGGAGGTGGCCGAACACCTGCCTGCCAATGGGAAGTAGTGAAGGAATTTCCTTGTTTTGCTTTGCTTGCGTGCACGGCTTTTGCTTTCCCTATTAAACTGTCTTTATCTCAACCCTTGAGTTTTCTCACTTTTACCCTTCCAATTCTCTCCCCCATCCCACCATGGGGGGAGTGAGCGAGCGGCTGTGTGGTGCTTAGTCGCTGGCTGGGGTTAAACCACGACACTCTGCAATTGTTTTCAGTCACAGYTGAACAGAAGCTGAATTTAAAGTTATGATTTTCTGAAAAAGATTATCCTAATGYGGTATATTTGTGCATATATGTAGGTATGTATGCAAATTGTCTGTATTATCCCYGAGGGCAAATCCTGGCATTGTTTCATGTGCAGACAAAGTGGAAATACTTTTTTAACATCTTTTTTTCTAAGCACATTTATAGGAGTAGGTTTTTCTTTCAAACTGCAAATAATATTGGAAAATAAAATAATCTGAAAAAACATTGGAAGAGTATGAAGAAAAGTAATATTATTTTATAGGTCAGAGTTTATAATGAGTATTTACAAGAAAGCTATAGGAAAAATACGAAAATATAGCAAAGGTTGTAAAACAGAAATGTTCTCCTTTTGATTGATGAGTAGAAAGTTAATGCATGTTGTATCACAGTAAAATTCAACCTGCTTGTTACTGGAGGGCAGAAAAGCAATGGAAAAATCTGTATTTTAATGCAGCTATTATCAGAGGAGTAGTGTGTTCCTTTAAAGCTACAAACTTTAAAGACTAATAAACATTACAGTAAGAACACTTGGATTCATCTCAGTAGGTTAACAAGTCTTTTAAAACCAGTAACAGTTATAACAGACTACAACATATTAAGGAGTTCATCTTTTCAAAGACCCGACTATCTCAGTTGAAATGATGTGACATCAAAACCTTGAAACACTGCATGGCCTCATCCTAAAATGTCTATCAACTACCTTAGGAAAAACATTGAAATAGGACCGCCCCATACATCAAGTGGAAATTTTTTCTTCTGAATTCAGTTGGAAATGGTCGTGATAACATAGAAGTAAAAATTGTATTTCTGTTACATCCAAAATTAACATTAGGTTAAGAAACTGTTGTTTCTGTATGTGTATAGAAAAGAATATAGAAAAGGAAAGCAGAAATCTATTTAACTCTCAAAAACTCTTTAATATTGCTTCCATCCATATGCAACAGACTCGCTTTTTTTCTGACAGTTTTTTCAACTCTGACTTATTAGGAATAATGTAGTTCCTAAAAATAATCCCAGCATTTTACTGTGAACTTTTCAGTCCAAAAAGTAGTGTGTAATGCTAGAAAATTAAATTTTAGAAAAGTGTCTAATTCAGATCAGAAAATGTCTTCCATCATCTCTAGACAACAGTTAAAGTCATCCAGTTGATGAAGAGCTATAATGAAGTGTGGAAGCATTTCCTATAAGATTTCACAGATGGGGGCAGGGAGAACTTTAACTTTAAAAATAAAAATGAATAAAAAAAAAAAGGAATGCTTTTGAGTTTAGACAACCAAGACAGAAGCTACCAAGGACTGCAGCCCACTTTTGAAAATTTGGCCCTCTCTGTTATTCCCAAAGTTTTTCCAGCAAATTAATCTCAGAGTCAGGAATGGATTTTAATAACTCTAACTCTGAATTGTGGGAGTGAAATTACTCAGCTGGTTGTGACTTTTGATATTAAATAACCATAAGCCTTTCTTAATTATCTGAGTAAGTTGGATTTATATTTTCCATGATAGAAGCAGGACCAAATAACAAACAAATATTTCTGACCCATAGAGTTTTTGAGCTTCTGAGACCAAGAATCTCTCTTTGAGAAACTGGAATTTTGAACAACCAGTGGGAATTTGATAATTTTCTTCATTATCAGACTATTGGTACGTCATGAGAGACATGTTGCCCTATTCCTCCATTTGCAAAAAGCATATCTAATCATACAGCTATAATGCATATTTCAACTGGTTTGAAGAATCCTCAGGAAAACAAAACAAAACAAAATTTCTAAACAAACATGATCTTTTGGGAGATGACCATGTATGAATACAAATAAAAATGAGTTCTTGAAATGATCTTCAGACATGAACAGTATTACACTAGGAGAATGAATGTCACAGAACAGGTGTCAAACAAACGAGAGTTTATGGCAGCCCAGGAAGCACTGAAAGCTGCTGGTGTGAGCAAGACTGAAGAAAAGGGCACAGTGCACACATGGTGGGCTTTGTTTTCGGTGTCCTTTACTTTTACTCTGTCTACCCAGCAAAACTCCTTAGTTAGAAGGCCACTGTTCTAATCTGCATCCTAACAAAATTTCGCATTTCAGTCTATGAGCTCTTTTGCTGCACACAGTGCACTCTTAGAGGAAAAGACATAAGCAGATCCACCTCAGTGTTCTGGCCACAGTGAAGGGTCCTGTCACTTATGCCTATACAAAGCTGTGATACAAGGGTCACATTAAGGTTCTCTTTCATAGATGCATGCCCTAGAGACTTGCTTTGGCTTTCTTTACAGTTCAACCTTTCCTATAAGTCTTAAATACTAAAATTCCTCAGGCCATTTCTCTACCCTCTTAGCAGTAAACTTACCTTAAATATGCTGAAATGCTGCTTTAAGACATTCAGTTTTCTTTTGGTTTTGTTACTTTAAAAGTGTCATTTCAGAAGCATGGATGTCTTCTTTTTAGTCTCTGGGCCACTCTTGTTTTAGCAGTAGGATTTCTGTAAAATGAAACTCTGCTTGGGTTTTCCCAACTTTTCACAGTGCAAATGATCTTCACCACTCACCAACATGAATTCCTCTTAAATACTCTCATACTGTCTCTCATATCACTCCTAAAGACAGGGAAAAGATTTAGTCTAAGAGCTGGAATTGCTGCCATGCTATAAAGCATCCCTGTTGGCAATGTCTACACAGAACTGTGCTGAGAAAGCTGCTTAGCATACAATAACTTTCCTGTTTCACTTCAGTTTTTGTCTCTCCCTCTCTCCAACTCACTCCACTGGCTCATCTACCTGTTCAACCTTGTCAAAGGCCAGACTGTGAGTACTTCTGGGTGGAATGTACACTTTTTATTGCGTGTCTGTTTTCTAGCTACCACAATGAGGCTTTTTACCTTGATTTAGTCCTCTGTTGCAGTGTAATGGTGAGGTGTGATGACAGAAGAATTCTGCAGCTGGTCTCTTGTTCAAAAGAAGCCAACATAATGACTTCAGGGTTCTATGACAATTTGAAAAACAATGCCCATCATAGCCAAAGGTTAGTCTGCAGATGTCCAACTCCAACAGATGGAATCCAACAATGAGTTATCTACCACCTCTCTTGAAGCACCAGCTTAACATAAAAAAACCAAAAGCATTGTTTTGGTAGCCATTGTTAGTTGTTCCTTCACTTGTGATGAGTTAAAACAGGTTGGAAAGAATTATCTTTAATTAACAGCTATGCCAATTTAAGACATTCTATATATGAAATAAAAGTGCCAGTTAGGAACTATTCAAAGTTTGGCACAAAGCTTAGCCACAGTTCTGCATTTTTTGCTACTGTGAATCCATTGTCCATCCAGAATCTATTTCAATCTTTCTTACTGAATTTGCCTTCAGTAATTGTAACTCATTTAGGACATACTATGGAAGCTTTTCCTACAAATTTATTGCAAATAGAAAATAAATTAGCCTCTGTAAAATCATGAGTACACTACTGGCTAGGCTAAGTATTAATGTGTTTCAAGCTGAGCAAGCAGATGGCACTATTTTCACTCTTACTCAATTATTTTAAAGTATTTAGTTCAATATTTCTTAGAAAAAAATGTTCTCTGATACACTGAGGATAAAAATATAGCAGTCAAACATTTTAGGAAGGGGTTTATAATTTTACAGCAGCATTTTAATACATATACAAAAAAATGCTGTTTTAAAACCAACAGAAATCCCTCAATGTTTGCAAAATGTTCCTATGTAAAAGACAAAGCTGCGGACTTAACTAAAAATTTTCTGCCAAAGGGTGAAATAAAATTCAGAATGCCACTCTCATACTGAATGTGACATGTTTTCACTTAAACAAAATTTGATGTGAAAATGAGAGCCACTGTTCTAAGAAGGTAATATTTTATAGCATACAAAATCTTCATTTTTTCAGTCTCTCATTCCCTAGGTGGTGTTGACTGATTATTAAATATAACTGTAGAAAACTAGTTACCAATTGAGCACTGAGTATCCCGACTAATAAAAGGTGTTTCTTAAACTGACACAAAATCCTCCCAGATAGAAACATCATAAGGAAAGACATGGGGAAAAAAAAAAAAAAWTGTCTCCTCAGCAAGCCCAGGTCAAATTGGACTCAACACAGACAATCAAGGACAGTCACCCAGTCATGCTATTGAGTGACAGAGAAATTCCCAAACCCACTGCAGTCCTTTAGTAACTTTTGTTTCTTTAGTCACACTTCTCCAAGGCTAATGGTTTTAATGACAAGCCTTTGGATATGTAGAACCTTTCAAATCTTCATATGGCTCGTATGTGTCATATATCCCACAGACAGATTTCATTCATCTGCCTGTCTTACATTTCCAGTCCTAAGGAAAGAACATAGGAAACTTGTTATGTGTCCACTTGAGTTACTGTTTTTCAGTTTCATTTCAATGAAACCATGGAGGGCTCCCTGTTAAAGATGGTTTGAGCAAGCTACTAGGAAGTAATTGTTTCTCTCAGAATATTAAAATGTTCAGGTTGAGGTTTGTAGGTAACAGGCAATTTAGCAATATCCTTTTAAAATTATGGAATATATTCTTCATGACTCTAAAGTAGAGATAAGCATCTTGTCATGTTAGT
The DNA here is from genome assembly GCA_035582835.1 of Phoebastria nigripes. Classification (NCBI taxonomy): domain Eukaryota; kingdom Metazoa; phylum Chordata; class Aves; order Procellariiformes; family Diomedeidae; genus Phoebastria; species Phoebastria nigripes. The sequence continues at coordinate 177,356 of JAYKAV010003290.1, forward strand.
ATCCCAGTTTAATAGCATTCTTAAAAACACTAACTTATAGAGGTTCAACACTGCTCCCAAGAAAGCAATAGATACCAATTAGTTTTCCAGTAATTATATATCCACTTTAGATACTTAGAAATATGGAAGGATATTTGTATCTTCACCATTAATTTCCTGGGGGGGAGGACCTTCTTGTGTTGTTAATAGTAAAAGGGATGATTAAAATGTGGTGGTAAATTTGCGTCCCTAACTCTACTTTCATAAGCTCTCCTAGAGGTCGTTATCACCTACATGTCTGGTCACACTTGGCTGTATCATGAACAGGGTAGGACTTTTCTGTAAGAAACTTGGGTTTGTACTTTTAAGAATTATTTTTTATATATTCTTCTCAGTGCATAGTCGTTTTTTTATTTTTTTGAGTCTATAAGTAAAATATTTATAGTTTGTTCAAAATTTGTGTAAAGTCAAATGTACATACTTACACACACACTCATATGTATACATCTATTTATACAATCTTAATTTTGATGTGTTAATTTTTCATTAAAAATTCCCCTCCCTGTTAATGCTTAATAAGTCATTTGCTGTCTCCTACAGTGAGACAGTCCTTAATTCTTAAAGTAACTTCTGTAAATTTTCTACAGTCATACTCACTTCAGGGATTTAGATATGCAACACCTCATTTGGTTGTCAATTCCACAGTAACTGAAGTGTGCTTATTTGCAAATATCATGCAATTCAAGTTTTTACTTTATTACGTCAAAATAGCATTAGACCCTAAACTGCATTATAGCTGACATTAAAACCAAAAACAGGGCTACTATTTGCTACTGTAGATAAATATACATCAAATTATTTTCTCTATTATTACGTCTGACAACTCTTCAATATGTGTTTGTTCAACCATTCCAGTTAAGGAACTTATTTTTTCTTTGCTTGTTTGCTGTTGGTTTGGGGTTTTTTTCAGTGCAACCTGTCTTTTAAGCATCTGATAGAGATTTTGTGTCTTGATAGGTACTTCCACCAATCTTGCTGTCAGCTATCAGAAAAGCCAGATCCTGCTGCTGTTTGAAATCTTCTGCACAATTCCAATTATAAAATTCCCTGGAATCAGTATATGTCTGGCATATCCTTTTGGTTCTTAAAGGTCAAAATATTACTGCTTTGCCATATTATCTACTATTTCTACATGATTTATATATAAGGATGTTTTCCTTGCTCTATTTGCACTGCATACTGCCTGCCTTCCATAATGCATTAGAAAATTCCTTTCATCATCATCTAAAACCTGGAGACCCCACCTGGAGTACTGCATCCAGCTCTGGAACCCTCAGCACAGGAAAGACGTGGACCTGTTGGAGTGGGTCCAGAGGAGGGCCACAAAAATGATCGGAGGGAGGGAACACCTCTCCTATGAAGAAAGGCTGAGAGAGTTGGGGTTGTTCAGCCTGGAGAAGAGAAGGCTTTGGGGAGACCTTATTGCAGCCTTTCAGTACTTAAAGGGGGCTTATAAGAAAGATGGGGACAAACTTCTTAGCAGGGCCTGTTGCGACAGGACAAGGGGAAATGGTTTTAAACTAAAAGAGGGTAGATTCAGACTAGATATAAGGAAGAAATTTTTTAATGAGCGTGGTGAAACACTGGAACAGGTTGCCCAGAGAGGTGGTAGATGCTCCATCCCTGGAAACATTCAAGGTCAGGTTGGACGGGGCTCTGAGCAACCTGATCTAGTTGAAGATTGTCCTTGCCCATGGCAGGGGGGTTGAACTAAATGACCTTTAAAGGTCCCTTCCAACCCAAACTATTCTATGATTCTATAATAAAAGTAATGTTTCCTACTTGGAAGCATTTACTTTTGTTGAGGTTTAACCCGGCAGGCAGTCAAACACCACACAGCCGCTCGCTCATTCCCCCCTCCCCTCAGTGGGATGGGGGAGAGAAT
>JAYKAV010003290.1:199227-307809 GCA_035582835.1 Phoebastria nigripes
GACACCTGGGCCAAAGAGCATGGCATTGAGTGGGTGTATCCCATCCCCTATCATGCACCAGCCTCTGGGAAAATCGAATGATACAATGGACTGCTGAAAACTACACTGAAAGCAATGGGTGGTGGGACATTCAAGCATTGGGATACACATTTAGCAAAAGCCACCTGGTTAGTCAACACCAGGGGATCTGTCACCCGAGCTGGCCCTGCCCAGTCAAAACCCTTACATACTGTAGATGGGGATAAAGTCCCTGTAGTGCACATGAAAAAKATGCTGGGGAAGACAGTCTGGGTTAGGTCCTGCCTCAGGCAAGGGAAAACCCATTGGTGGGATTGCTTTTGCTTAAGGACCTGGGTGCACTTGGTGGGTAATGTGAAAGGATTGGGAAGTCCGATGTGTACCTCAGGGGGATTTAATTTTGGTGAAAATAGCCAATGAACTGAATTGTATGATGTTAATTGCTATATAATGCTGTATGTCRYAYCMAAGGTGTTGCAGTAAGAATCACCCAGATTAATGAAGAAGGAACTCTGATGAAACCGAGCAAAGTGCAACAATGAGAAAACCAGACGAGCGCAGCGATAATGGAACCAGAATTGGCTTCAGGATGCAACAATCCAACACCACACACCATCTCYCCTGCCCTGAAAGACTGCTATGACAGATGGAGCCCAAAAGTCATGGACTAAATGAACTCAATGGACATTTTAGAGGGATGGCCCATAGACTARGGGAATGACATCTATGTATATATCCATGGGCAGGAAAAATGATGATGATGATTAATTGGAATGTATTGGAAAATGTGAGACCTGGGCATGATGTAGATGGTATAGAATAAGGGGTGGATATTGTCCTRGTTCCGGCTRGGACAGAGTTAACTTTCTTCCCAGTAGCTGTGGAGGGTGTGCTGTGTTTTGGGTTTGGTATAATAGGAGCGTTGATGGCCCGTTAATGGCCCATTGATGTTTTGGGTGTTGCTGGGTGGTGCTTGCACCGGGCACTTTTCGGCCTCCCATGCCCTGCCAGGTGCATGGGAAGGTGGCAGGGGGAGCATAGCCGGGGTGGTTGACCCAGCTGGCCAATGGGGTATTCCATACCATGCAACGTCATGCTCAGTATAAAAACTAAGGGTGTTGGGGGGGCTCTGGGGTCCTGGGAACGGGCTCTCGTATCGGGCACGCATCTTTTTCAGCAGGTGGTGAGCATTGTRCATCACCTGCTTTGTATATTGTTGTTGTTGTTGTTATCACTGTTATTATTACTGTTCTACTTTGTTTTATTTCAATTATTAAACTGTTTTTATCTCAACCCRCGAGTTTTCCTCCTCATGCCCTCCCRATTCTCTCCCCCATCCCACMGGAGTCGGGGGGTGAGCGAGCGGCTGCGTGGTGTTTAGGTGCTGCCAGGGTTAAACCACGACRGGGGGGGGRAAAAAACCTGATGTATTAAAAGTGCCTCTACTATTGCAACTCGGGGAAAAGGTCTTTTAGTCCAAGCATGCATTTTTTAAATAAATAAAACCATATATGTTCAGATCAGTAGGCATGCTGTCAACAAACATCACTCATGAAGGCCCACTTACCTCTAACTGCCCATCTCTCTTCCAGTCACCTCTTATTTCTTGCTCACATTTCTACACAACATATTGTTGTGTCTGCATCAGATTCCGCTTCTTCATGCCTCTTGCTACACACATCCTTTTCGTTAAGCTAAATGATATTCCTGGGCACAGGATGATAATACAAGGAGATAGACTGGATAGCTCTGATCTCTTTTTTTGCCTCCTTCAGTCAATAAAGATTAAATCATAGATGCTTTTTTGTTTGACTTCTTTTCTTTTTTTTTTCTTTTTCTTTAAATTGGAAGTACTCTTGAGACCACAATGTCAGAAAATGAAAAGGTTAAGATTGCAAACAAGCTAACTTGTCTGTATTGCACACTATCCTTCATAATTCTCTCTTCTCACATAGCCTTCAGATGCTACTCAGAAGGGCACAGGTCTCACAAGTACCCTGTGTCCTACCTACCGTCCCAGTTGCATATCTTGGATGCACCAGTGTGTGAAATGACAATAGGAGCCTTTGTTTAGACAACTAAACTGAGCCACTCTTCAACATATTCCAAGGTGTCTAGAGAGGTTTTCAGTTGACCAGACATAAGTGTCTCACTTGCAATGAAGTATAGAGACAATGAGGCCTAGAAACTACTGGCTGTATTGACTCAATTTTCAGAGACTGCCTGAAGTTCACTTTATGTCTCTAATCCAAAGCTGTAATTGAGATAAAGTGTTAGATTTTCTCTTTCCAAGATATCCTGGGTTTGTGAAAAGGAAGTTCTCTGGCACTCATCCCTCTGCTGTGGCTGTGGAGAGGTATACAAGCTTAGCGCCTTTGAATATCTTCATTGGCTTCTCAGACTCCATAATGCCCTATGCTAAGGGCTGTATAAAGCCATGACACAAATCTCAATTATCAAAACAAAAATATGAGCAAAATACATATATCCTTTTGTAGCTGATGTTTTTTGCTTCAGATAATCCTCTTTYCATGTTGTGCACTGGTATCAGAGTGTCAGCATGTACCACCACCGTCTTTACTATGTATGTGCGCGCCCATATTATACACAGTGAAAATCATTAGATTCAGTTCTTGGTAGGGACCATAATGGAAGTAAGTGTGATATTCTGTTATGAGACAAAGATTGATCCTTGTTCAGAGTGTCAGAGGAACTAATGTGGTAGAACAGTAGAAACAAGGAAAGGAGGAAAATTGTACAGACTTTTACCACAGAGCAAATCTGGGACAAGTCTTATGAACCTAATAAAGCTACAGCAGTGTTCCATTGCAGAGTACAATTCTTTATCAGTATTTTGCAAAGGAAAAGGATTATAGGCAAAGGAACTGAAGACAGAAAATGCTCATGTAAAGGAACAGGTTTAAGCTAGTTCCAATTGTTTAGCTTATTCCCTTCAAGCCATTTCAGAGTAGGCATGAGAACATGCTTCCTTTGTGCAATTTAGTCCTTCTGAAAAGCTGAAGTCAAAACCTTTCACACCCACCCGTGAAAACCATGACTGGTATGCCACTTTTATTTCTACTGGCTAATTTATTCTAAAACATCTCTAAAATATTACAATGTCAACAGCATAGGATGCACTGATAATGAAGGTATTACGAGCTACTTTCATGACAGGACTTGAGGGGCCCAAGCTACTCTTTTCATTTGTCACAGTGTCAATGAAAACACATCTGTTAATTACTACTTCTCAGCCAAGCCCGTCATTGCCTGCATGAGTGCTTCTCTCCCATTCCCATGGAAAGCTAAACTGCCTTGTTAAATCTCAGGTGAGCTGAGCTAACCTCTGCCTTTGCAGTGAACCAGAAAGGGGTAATATTCTCTGAATCATACAGCTGTCTCAGCTGAAAGGTAACAGCTTACGCCATCACCAAACAGTTGAGTTGCTGGCTGAAGCGAGCCTTAAGACAGATGTAAGAGCAGTACACAGCAACCTCCCAGGCTGAAGACATTAAATCTTGAGTATGAAAAATCCTTCCTGGCTGAACAGATTCTGGGACTTTGGGGTTATCACGCTTTGTAAAGGGACGATCAGAAAGATTATATTTCTTATCTGCTTCGTATAATAACAGATGATAAAATAAGGTGTAAGCAGTGAAGAATCAACATCTTGAATCTGTTTTATTTGGGCAATAACCAAAGGATTAGACACTTCTGATACTTTTTTATGCAATAAAATAATTCAAAAGCTGCTTTAACCTTAAGAGGTTTAAAAGGATCCAAGGTAGCACGCTGCTATGGGTAAAAATATATCACCTTTAATTATAAATCAGGTTTTCAAGAGTTCATAACACATTTAAAAACTTACTTAAGGCTGGCATAAAAAATCAGTACAAGAGCATCTCTGGGGGAAAACTACAATCGAAATCTTTTGCCAATTTCTGGGTTATATACACCAAGAAAAAAATAAATAGCAGTTTGTCACTGAGAATGAAAGGAAACCATGATACCAACTGTAGTCCATTTACTGTCAAGTCTACCATTTCTATGTGCACATTTGCACCTTTATTGGATACTTAAGCAAAGCCTTCTTCCTTTAGCTGAAATTTTCAAGGCTGTGCAATAAACAGATGCCTTCGGGCATCTCTGAGAAGGACAGAGGAGGAAGCTAATGAAACAGAAGCTTTATTGTTTACAGATATGTTTTCTGTGTAAGTACAGATCATTTTTTTCCACAAAAATTTTACAGGGAGGTTTAGTAGGCAGGCTAACAGTGACTGTATGTAGTAACTACACTGGTAAATATAAAACCTAATAGCTCCAGTCTGCCAAAAAAAACCCCAAACAAACCTAATTAAAAGTGCTGATCCTTAACCAAGTCTTAATTCATCCAGTTTTCTTGGCAGGCTAGAGGTTTTCAGTAACACTTATTCCATATGTTCATTTGGTGAACATCTGAGGAAGGTAGCTAGTGGAAATCTCAGATGCAATTCTTTTATCATCCATAAACAAAATATTATTTAAATAGCATCTGAAGCCCAGTTATTTGCCATGTGCCTTTGGGTTTATTACGACTATATTTCCTTGTTAGACCAAATTCTGGATTTAATATTCATTTGGATAGAGTCTTCAGTGAAATTATTTTAATATCCAGATTTAATTTAAACCAGAGGAGAGAATGTTTTAATTTAATTTGTTTAAAATAAATACTCTGTAAATGTAACAAAAAATACTCTACTGCTGTTGTTGACTTAAATGGAAGTAAAATAAAATAAAAATTTGGCACGTATGTCCAATTACCTATAAGGTAAGGCCTGCCCTTCTAATCAGTTCTGCATAGATGGGTCTTGGCATCTTTTAAGGAACTCCATTGATTTTAGAGGAGGCTCAAACAAATGATCAACCATCCAATGCACTGAGTAAAGTATTAAGATAAAATTGTAAAACATTCCATGATATGAATGTTAGAAAAACAATCACAAGCATTTAAGAAATAAATGTTTTACCTACCCTAAAAACTGCTTATACTGTTATAGAGTTCTAATTAATTATAATTATTACTAACTGTTAATTTTTTAATTATTGTTATCCTTTAAAGATCAGGAGCTCATAAAGAAATTACAGTGTTTTATTAATTATTATTGTTAGTTAGCTTCCAGCTTTCTGTTGCCTCAAAAGTCAATTTACCTACTTGCTTTTAAAGGCCAGTTTTTAGAAATTTTCATTTAATTGTTTCCTACTCATTTCCCACTTCTTTTGTTTGTATCCACCCACCTTCAAAAAGTCTGTACCAATCTAATCAGTCCTATTTGACAACGTTTAATCAAAGCAAAATAACTAACAAGATGGTTTCAGAACATCCTATAGAGTTTATTGAACATGCCTTGAGCATTAGAGAGAAAATGCGGTGTTTAGAAGACAATTTAGATTGTGTCCATTGCATCCTCTTACGCATTCACATCTTAACTGAGCTTGTTGTCATTTCTTTTGATTTCTGTCAGAACAGAGCTGAGAAAGGTGCCATTCAAAGGTCATTGCCAGTCAAGTCCATCCAAAAGCTTCAGACAGACACTGAATATCTGAGGAACAATCTCAGATCTCTTTTTTTCATCGTTTGTATTTCCAATTTATGTCCCTGGGTACTACTTCACCATTTTCAACAAAGTTTGCAAATTTTTGTCATCCACTATTTTGATGGCATGACATTTAGTGTCTTTCCAGATCACCCATAAAGGCTTTAAATGCTAAATACACTAAGGCTGATTAATGACTCTTCTTCTGTACCATTGTACCTATCTGAAAGCATCACCCTTCAGTATTTTCCTTCATTTATAGTTTGGGGCTAGTTCTCAATATACATGAAACTCTGAGTTAACATTTTCAATAATAGAGGTTGTCTTTATCTACTGCTCTCTCTTCTTTCATGGATGTTGTAAATGTTCTTTATTCTTGTAATTAATACATTGAGTGAATTTCTTTGTGTTTGAATATTGTTCATGCACCATAGTCATCCCTTCTTGAAATAACATCAAAAACTTAAATGAAACAGAATGTATCAAGATTTTCTGTCTTGTAACAAGCATTCTTAATAAAGTCAGGCTGCCTTTTAGTTAGAAATCTATTGGATTATTGAAGGCACTTTAATTCTCTAGCAGAGTCTAGCTGTCACCATTTCTATGGGGCAAATAGACATCTGAATCAATCATAATGTTCTGAATATCATGATGAGTACTGAATGCAATTTCAAATGAAAACTGGTCTAGGCCGTTTAGAGTTCTATTTATCTCACAGGTGATCTCTAACGCAATGTGCCTTTTGCAACAGTTGACTCAGGGGACAGATTTCAACTATCGTCATTAAAAAATCTGTCATTTATTGGCAGATAATTTTTGTCTTTTACCATTAATTCTGAATTGTTCCATTCAGAGGTCTAAAAGAATATGGGAGTTGTAACTTTCAAGGACAGATGTAAAATCTGTGTCTTTGCTCTGGCATTGCCTTGACAGTGTATTTGTTATCATTCAAGTCCTGATAGTTAGCTCTTGGGGAGAGTTAAGTGCAATTCCTTGACTGATCAGAGCATTTATTTTGAATCTTATATACATATGTCATGATCCTACCATGAGAGAGGTCTCATGTAGTAGCCACAATTGCAAGGTATGTCATCTCAAAGCCAAATTATGCTCTTTAATTATAGATATCTAAGAGAAATAATGGGTTCTAGAGATATGAACCCCAGGATAGACCCCCATCCATCAACTATCCCTCATTATAGATTACATAATATTCCCAATTTATGTACTTCTGTGGATCTTGTATACACCTTTCCACCATAAATACGTGTTCTCAGATACAATGAGCCATACAATCATAACTGTACTGTTGATCCATTCAAGTGCAGTTCACAGAAAACCAAAAAGTGTTAAATAACAAATACAAGGTTGTATGATCTGCTTTTATTGTGCTTTTTGACATACTTAAATTCCACATGCAAAACAAAAATTTGTAAACATCCTTTCTCAATTAGTTTGCAAGTGTTAATGGAACAGTGCACAGATTGTAGCTCCTCAGATAACTTGTCGGTTTTCAACWGTGAAAAACTCAAGGCAATCATTTTGGAACATGCTAGAATGTTGTCTGCATCAAAAGGTAAACATGTTTCATGCAAAAATAAAACACATTGATGTTTGGTATAGTTTGAGTTCTAAGAATATTATAGTCCCACTAAGTTACTTTTCTTTCAGCTACAGCATAAATAATCAATTTGAAGAGATAAAATGATGAATGTCACGGTCATTAACTTTGCAGGAATACCTGTAAAGAAGTACATTACATTTAGAGTAAACACATTAATTTTATACTTTATAGATTAACTTTTACTGAAGTTATAAAATCACTGAATAAGAAAAGAAATTCTTCTTCTAAAGTACTGCTTATAGAAACTCATGCAAACCATGCCAAGTCTAATTGTTAAACAAGATGTTTGCTTTCAGTGAAAAATGACTTGAAGCACACTTTGTTATTATACTATAATCATTTTTCTGGGCATACAATTAAAATAATATTACTTGTGATACAAGAAGAAGTTGAAAAAGTCTGGTAATGCATCAAAGTATGTGGACAAATGTCCATACAAACTTACAGCATATTAGATAAACTCCAAGCCAACAGAACCTTAGTGTAATAAGGTAGTTGCCGTTATGGTGTTATTTCAAGATTCAGGTACTGACTGGACAAAATTAAAAGTATAAATCCCTATTTATGGCTTTACACCAGAATATACTTAACTGAGAACCAATCTCCAAAGACAACATGCGAGAGATGGGGTTGCAGCCCTTCCCTGAACTTTTTTGCATCTAGTCCTTGAATTCCCCTCTGACCCTTTTTTATTTAACAGTGCAGAAATATCCATATTTCAAGAGAAAGAAGGCAAGTGCTTAGTATGCACCTTAAACTCAGCTTGGAAGCCTAAGTATAGCACTGTGCCAGAAAATAATTCTGATCTTGTACTCGAGTTTCATAAAGCTATTGGCACAAGTTCCCTTAAGGATATGAAGTACCAATGCTGCACATCTTTGGAAGCACTGTCAGTTTATCTGAGCTGAGAGTCGAGACACATTCATCTTACCAAAGCCCTTTTGGGATTCAGAAAAAAGAGTATCCCTATGCCTAAGACTCCATAAAGGACTCAACTGGTTATGTACATGCAGAGTGTCCCTACCACATGACAGTAGCTCAAAACCTAGCTGGGCTACCCATCTTCTACAGAATAATGCTCTAATTAGGGCATTTGCTCAGAATTTTAGGCATAATTGAACCTAAGGAGATTTGCCTGTACAACTTTGACTTCTCAGAACACTGTTCTAGCCACCAGCCAAAGAAACCCAAAAACCCAAAATGCAAAAAACCTCTCCTGTGTCAGAATGCTCTGTTCTGCTGAAATTATGCCACACTTCTGCTAAGACTGAAAATGTGTGAATGCAGCATAAGTGAACCTGCCTTAGTATCCTAGTGGGTATGCAGTGCTTTGAAATACTTCCTTAGTCTATTATGTTACCTCTATGAAAATGCACTCCTGTATGACAAAATCTGGGAAATTAGAGAACACAGGTCATCCCGATGCTCTTTTGTCTCAGATTGTTTTCTGGGGCTGAAAACAAAAGCTGATGAGAAATCAGAGCTCAGTCCTTAAGATAGTCCATATTTTTGAGGTAAATATAAATGCATACTTTCCCAGATTTCAGTCTGGAAAAGTAGAAGTAAAAGCAGTCTACTTTCTTGTACTTAATATTCGAATGTTCCACAAGCCATTGAATAGACTACCCACACACAGTGCTGAAATAAACTCTGTCTAACAGAAGTTTTTAAAAAGTGTTTGTAATTTGTGGAACAGAGCTGCAGCAGTTATAGCTTAGAAAAATACCATCAATGCATTTCACCTCAAGAAAAACAGTTAAGAAAGCTCCTGAAGTGCATCATAACACTGCTAAAGCAGCTCTGCAGAGCATATGTGTGCTTGTGCAAATTTAAATCACCCTTGCATTCTGTTTATCTCTTGGTCTGGTTTAACTTCTGACGCAAAATAGAGCTTCTTTAGGGTTATTTTAATTGGTTTTAACAATTAAGCTCCCCCCCCCGATTGTTCCCATTTTATGGAAGTTGCCAGATTATAGCAGTATACCTCCATGTGTACCTCCAGTGTCTCATATAAGGTTCCTGACAAGAGGAAGCTAGGAGTTGCACAGGAAAAGGTATTTTGATTTTACATTGTCAACATTTTTACAAAGGGGAAATTCTGAGATAACTAGGTAAGGAACTACTGCAGCAGTGCAAAGGCACAGAAGAACCTGACAGGTCCCTGGTGTGTATTCTTCAAGAAAACCTTTTGGGTATGTTTGAAGATTATGTGTTAATTATTTTCAAATAGCTTGGGTTTTTTCCCAAAGTCAGGGATGAAGTAAGGGCTGTGATGTTCTCTGTCTCATAATCAGACTCAAATTAAAACATTTACAAGTATGTTAGAGAAAGATCAAGCAAAAATGACTACACTTGGCTTCTGAGCCAAGGGAAAATAAACCTTCTACTTGCAATCTCTGCCTTCTGTTAAATCTTTCATAAAGAACAAGTACTAACAGTCTGAACTCTCTAACCTCCTAGTGATGGGTAAGTAATATGTGAATAGTAAATTACCCAGCTCTTAGAACTCTCCAGTGTGAAAGTGTTTTCTCCTCTTCTAGTAAAGATACTTCAGAAAAAAAAAGCCTGATCTCAGTAACATCTATTTGGGGTTGTAAGACAATATGGCTTGATAGCTACATATGTGCTTTGCTTTAATTTAAGAAATAATTTTATTCTTGTTCAGATAGATTGGGACCTTGCTGACAGACGACACGCTATGATATGCAAGTGCTTCCAAATAGATATCATTGAAAAATTTAGAGCTAAATCCATCTTACATTAACCAGTGATTTAAATGAAGTCTTTTAATATGATCAAGAGAACTCTAAAATTGATTCAAGCAATGTCCTCACCATACTCACAAAGATCACAAAAATTCAAGGACTGATTCTATAATTAGAGAATCCCCCCAAAAGAGAAGTAGAAAGACTGACTGAAGAACGAGCTATTGAACTAAAGCACATAAGAGATCTTTAAAAAGAACTTAGTAAGTTTCTAAACAAAGCCTGCATTGAGAAGCAATGAAAACATATGCTAATAGAGATGTTTAACTATTAAAAGATGAGTCTTCCGGCTTTTTCTCTAGGGTTTGGGCCCCTTACATCCAATCTTTAATAACTATTCTTGCTGTGAATATTAAGTGGTTTTCATAAATGTCCACCAATTTAACCAATACACATCTTCAAAGAAGATTTAAAGTTTTATAACAGTCATTGCATGAGGGTTACCTTTGGTTATACTAATTAAAGGAGAGCCAGCAATTGATGTAAGTGCCATTGAATGACACAGGCAGGCTCACAGACACACTGCATAGTGCTTGCTCCATCTATACATGATCTCTGTAGGAAACAGCTAGTTGGAAGGGTCCAAGACAGTCAAGGACTAAGGTAGCAATAAGGCAGTGTGGGGATCAGGGGTCTAGTACTCAAGCTCCATCTCTATCATATTTTCATTTGGCAGTGAATATTTATTCATAAAGATGCCCAAGAATCTTTCGCAATGTCTGGGGAAGTGCTCCAGATACAATGCATTCAGCAGAAAATCATAAAGTCATAAAGCACGCATTATACAGCAATAAATAAAAATAGTACACATCTTTGGAACACCAGTCTCCTTGGAAGAATCCCAAGCACTGGGTTAAAGCATACTTTAATACATTTGAGTGCTTAAGGTTGCTTGAGAGTCAAACAAGTAAGGAATTTATTTAAGAAATACTTTGTCAGAAAGTTTCAGTTTGATGAAGCATGATGAAAAGCAAAAGCAGTAACTTCCTGATAGTACAGACATGAGCTGGAACCCAGAAGACTCCAGTTCAGTTTTGTTCTCTGGAAACAGATTTGAACTCAGAGAAAGTCTAYTCTACTTCCCTCACACTCTGATTGCACATGCTAACCACCAAGTTTTAAACCCCCCCTTCCTTCTGTTTCTTTCTGGTTCAGTGATTATTTAATTATATAAACAATGCTGAGGAGCTCACCTGGAAGAAACTGAGCAGAACTGTATTCTGAATAGTGCATGTCCAAAGGTTTCAAATTCCTTCTCTAGATTAGTCAGAGTAAGAACCTGAAATCAGATTGCATCTGTCCATAGCAAGTGCCCTACCACCTGGCCCAGGTGGCCCCATTCAATTAATGGGGACTGGTGGATCACTTTTTCATGGACRTTTTTCAGACACATACCATTTGTTCTGTGATATGGAATAAATCCTAGTTTGCTGCTTTTTTTCCCCCCACAAAATCGTAGGTTTGCAATTAGGCCAGGACTTACTGTGGTAGCCATGACATATTTGTGACACTTTTCTAGTGAACTGATTATTTATAATCAGTCAGGTTTATCTCTTATTAACCTTCAAGCTATATAGACAAATTAAAGTAGGTTTTTCCTAACTCAGTAGTGAGGGTGTTCCTGCAGATGGGCAGCTCAGAAGTGTATTTGGGGCATAACTTGACAAGCTGTTTTTGTTTTGGTTTTGTAGTGAACTTATTGCCTGTCAGCACAGACAGATTAATAGCCCTGAAATCATTCATGAATTCACAAAATAAGTATATCATGAGCAATACATGCCTAACTCTTTACCACTCAAGTAAGGAAACCACTTTTGCAAAGTATAAAAGGAAGTTAATTTCCTGAAATCTGTTTAAAATATTCTTGACAATGGCACTAGTTATTTGCACTGGAACAGATTTTCTGATGTGAATGTCCGTATTGTGAGGCTCTAATAGGTCTCATCTGGGGCTCTGCTTCTTGCTACTCTGTTACCACAAAGCAGCCCAAAATTAGAGAAAATTTCCCGCTGTTCATAAGCTCCTATGTCACAGCTCCCAGTGTCTAGCGCAGAGTGCTCTTCCAGGGAAAAACAAACTGGACAAGATTTATCTGATAGACCTGAGGTTAATTTAATTCATGATAGGTCATAGCTGACTGGGGTAGTTACAAGCTGAGGAAAGCATAAAAGGATTTCAAAGTCTCATTAGTCAATACTGTTCTTCCCATTCTGGTCTCATAACAAACTCAGCATAGCTGGAACAGATGATCARGGTTGTCTTCTTAATATTCAGGGGGGGGAACAAAAACACAAAACAAATGCTATGCAAAGCTGCTACAGTTTTGCTCGTCTGACTGAAATGTTACACATCTATTCATTGCCTTCAGATATTAAAAACCTGCTCATGAGAATGTCTTAAAAGGCTTATTAGTTTGGGTGTTTGACTTGGCTGAAAACATAGTGATTCACATCCTCATAATTATCTTTTGCAGACAAGACTAYGCAAGCTGAGCTGCATACTTCTGAATGAATTAAAGACTAGTATTAAATGAGTGCTTATTTAAAACAGTGCTTCCTTTGGAGCTGAAGAGAGTGGGTGAGATTTATTTCAGTTAACAGTAAGCATCTACAGTGTAAGAGATATGAAGGATACTTCCTATAAGAATTCCCAGCAAATATTTCTGTTGTATCCCTGAAGTATTGCAGTTCACCTTACCCTTTAAATGGAATACACTTTCTGAATTTAAGAATGGGCCTTAGGTCTTGAGAATTTGTATAGTTAATTTCCCTCTTCACACTCACACTTGTGCTTATACATACCTGTATACCTCATTCAGTCCCTCCTCAYATTGGCTTCAAGATTTTGTAAATTATACTTAACCTTTTGTAAATAAGAGCATGAATACTATTATGATAGCAAAAGACAGTTGGACGCTGCTCACAAAAACTTGCCAGTCTGATAGAAAATTTTAATGAAATAAAAAAATAGCAGCAAAAATCATTGTCTTGTTTAGTCTAGATTTTTCCCATCCTAAATAAAGATGTTTCAATACAAACAACTATATAAGGAGCATGCTAATATTAACCTACTTAGGAAATGAAGTTTGACACTGAAAGAAGAAACAAAATAGGGTTTAACTGGAGAAACCTAGGAAAAAGGGAACTGTTCCTAAGTGCATGCTTATAAGTCCTTATGAGACTTTTTCACATCTGGAAATGTGTCATGTCACCCTATGGTCCTGTATGACCATACAGGAGAGAAAAGGGGAGAAAGAGACACATTTTATTGAACACTCTTTCTTACCTACTATTTAACATCTGCTGTAGGATGAGATTAATTCCAGTCTATGGCTATGTTTTTACTGTTGAATAAAAAGCTGAGTACCGATCCTAAGTGACACCAAGCAATCCATACCAACACTTCTTAGGGTTCACTCCTTACATAGCAGAGTTGTGCAGGAGAGAGTTAGAGGAAGAGGTTCAAAGCAAAGACAGAAAAAAAGTTAAAAATTTAGGGATTATTAGTACTCAGTCTTTCTCCTTGAACTTCTTTAACTCAGCTGTATAAAAATGTTCTATAGGTGACTGTTTCTCTCCATTGACTACTATAAAAGGAGTGCAGGATACAGATATCCAGAAATAGGTATTTACATCACATGCATTTAGTGAGGTGAGATGAATTTCTGTTTTACACTGCTTCCATTTGTGTTATTGGCTCATGGAGGTACCAGGAATATCTCTACACTGAGTGCGGTATTCAGTGAAGTAGGGGATAGTCTTATTGTTTTCATTTCAAGATAAAAGAGGAGGCCTGAGAGTAAAGGGTTAATTGGCAACCCACTGTCTTTCAACAATTCCTTGAGGGAGTCTGACTTTTATATAATCATCTCTTGAGTAATTCTAGGTCTAAAGAAATTAGCTGCTAATGAAACACTACTATTACTTCAAAAGAAGTCACAACAGTTGACTAAGTGAGTATATATCTTTACAAATGAGCAGAAATTGTCTCAGGGCTCTTTTAGAAGGGATGAATGTGAATAAAATGTGTACTGATAGTACATTTAAAAGGTTGGAAATATATAAATAGTTTATAATGAATTCATCTTTCTTTGCATACTCATTTAATATTGTATTGGTTAGTACTGTGGAATACCAACTGCTAAAAATTCTGCAAAGCACCATGTTAAAAACAGTAGTTTAACACAGTTGCACAGTAAAAAGTTGAATCTCTGGCTGTATGTTTCTTCTTTTACTAGTTAGAGTTACAAACTGGGAATTCAGCAAAACTGTAAATGTTTGTTGTTCAGCTGCCAACATATTTGCTCGGGAATTTGTTGGCAAGATTATCTTCCACATCAGGGTACCATGGATCACAGAAATTGGGTGTTGGCCAGCTGCATAAATGATTTAACTGGCTTCTCTTGGATAGTTCTTGACTGCATCACTGTGGACTCTTCATCAGTGCAGGATAGGTATAGCAGAGTTCAGCCTTTCCCTATTCTTGCGGCTTAATCCCGGTAGGCAGTTCAGCCCCACACAGCCACTCAGTCACTTCCTGCCAGTGGGATGGAGGAGAGAATCAGAAGGGTAAAAGTGTGAAAACTTATGAGTTGAGCTAAAGACAGTTTAATAGGTAAAGCGATGTCCAATACATCCTCATTAACCACCCACCACCCTTTGAGCTCAGGTCAGGTCACTACTGCATTTGTACTGCTTCCTGTGATGCTCATCCTCCATTGGTTCAGGTGGTTCCTGCTATAGTACTTCCTATAACATGCAACTCAAATCACAGGCTACAACAATTTCATAGAATCATAGAATCATTAAGGTCGGAAAAGACCTCTAAGATCATCGAGTCCAACCATCAACCCAACACCTCCATGCCCACTAAACCATGTCCCTAAGCGCCACATCTACACGTCTTTTAAATACTTCCAGGGATGGTGACTCMACCACTTCCCTGGGCAGCCTSTTCCAATGTTTAACCACTCTTTCAGTAAAGAMATTTTTCCTAAKRTCCAATCTAAACCTCCCCTGGCGCAACTTGAGGCCATTTCCTCTCATCCTATCTCTAGTTACTTGGGAGAAGAGACCAACACCCACCTCACTACAACCTCCTTTCAGGTAGTTGTAGAGAGCGATAAGGTCTCCCCTCAGCCTCCTCTTCTCCAGACTAAACAGTCCCAGTTCCCTCAGCCGTTCCTCATAAGACTTGTTCTCCAGACCCTTCACCAGCTTCGTTGCCCTTCTCTGGACGYGCTCCAGCACCTCAATTTAAAGATACATCCATTACAGTCTCCACCCCTGATCCCTTTGGGCCAGGCCACAGGGTTTAACATTGCAATTAACTCCTCCCCTTGCTCCTGCTCCAGCATGGCCTTATCCATAGGCCACAATCTCTTAGGGGTGCACCTGCTCCAGTGTGGCCTTATCCAAGGGCCACAGTCTCTTCAGGGGTGTACCTGCTGTGTTGTGAACTTGTCCATGGCCACTGACACTTCAGGGTGTACCTGTTGTGGCATGGACTTATCCAGAGCCACAGATGTTTTGAGGTGTACCTTCTTCAGCATGGACTTTTCCTTGGGCCACAATCCCTCCAGGGGCGTATCTGCTCCGGTGTGGACTTATCCATGGCCACAGATGCTTCAGAGTGTCCTGCTTCCAGGTAGACTTATTCACAGGCCCTTCAACTTAAGTTCCCACTGGAGTTCCAGCACGTCCAGTACAGCAGCACAGGAACAGAAGCAATGCCCTGGCCATCTTCCAGCCCAGGTGCATGTCCATTGTTGTTATCAAAATGTTCACAGGCACAGCAGAGTAAAATGAGAAAGAGTACCTCAAACAGCAAATGCAAAAACCATTAACAAGCACTAGATTCTCATATACAGTAAGGCAAGCAAGCCCTGTGGCAAGTACAGGAGCCTGGTTACTAGTAGATAAATAGCTATGATAGCTATAAATTCAGTGTAGCACACTCCAATCAAATCTGTTGTTACCTCGAGCCCTTTGAGTCCCATGTTGGGCACCAAAAACGACTGCCATGGTTTAACCGTGGTAGGCAGCTAAGACCACACAGTACACCTGTCCAGCATTTGTTTCCTTCAGCATAAGAGAGACTTGCATCACAGAGCTGGCTATTCCATCCTACTGTTCACTTATACTCATGGGCAATGGTCTGCTGAAAATCTGTGACAAAATTGTTATTTTTCTATGATGTCTGACCAACACATGGGGTAAGTGCTAGCAAAAGCTTACTAGAGGATCTGGCTTTTTGAGCTTGGAGCTTGTGTTTCCCCATAGTGGAGTAGTCTAATCATGACTGTTTATCCTATTTGGGAAACAGTAGTTAAAATGTGTGCTTTGCACTAAATATTGCTTCCATTTGCAGGGGGAAAATGCCTTTATGTTCAGCCCATTCTGAGTTTTAATATTCTCTCAGTTTTCCTCCTAGCATTTCTGAAAACTGACAAAACAGTATTCCGGACTTTCATTTCTTCAAAATATATAAAGAAGTCCTTAAATAATTTTGAACAGAAAAGAAACATTGTAGGAAATAAAATGGTGTAATTTGTCAAGCTGAATGACATATGAAATGATGGATGACATCCTGGCTCCACGGAGCTTACATAGGAGTTTTACCATTTATTTCAATGAAGATAGTTTTGGAACAGCTATGAACAAATATCTTGTCTTAGCAGCTCATTTTTATGAAGAGAAGAGAAAGTAGAGAAAGAACAGTATGTTCTTTCATAGAGCGGAGCAATATAATAGAAAAATAATATGACTGGTTTGGAAAGATCAGGAATAAGACAGAGAAAAGGGGTGGGCTATTGGAAACCAAAGGGATTTTTCTAAAAAGAAAAAAAAATCTGTACAGACAAGCCAGAGAACCTTGCAAATAATCCTTATTCATTATTTAACAATTCTAAGAAACTGAAGGAAGTTGTAGAATTTGGAACAGATTCTGACCATTCAACACAGATGTCACAAATCATGACAGGTTAGTAGCTAGCCCCAGTAAAGAAAAAACTCCTAAGCTGCCTTGACAAACAATGGAGAATGATTGGTGCCTAACTTCATCAGCCTGAATCCTCTTTGGAGGCACCTACCTCTTCCAGTCCACTGTAGTGGGAAAATAGACACCTGAAGAAGTTGTCACCTGGCTGAAAAGCCACCAGAGCCAAGCACAGGTAGGAAAAGAGAAGGTTTCTCTAACACTCCCAGAAAGATGGGTAGACAAATTAGGCTACATACCAAATCTCAACCCCAAAAAAACGCTTTGGATGCAGAGTTTAGCTTAAGAATTTAAAACCCATTAATTGTCTTGTTATGAAGACATTCAAGATGTGTTGCTCACTTCATAAAAGACTGCTTTATTCATCAGACCTTCAGCTATGTTGGGACCATACTATTGTCCATTCCCACTGTTGAAACTGAGCAACTCTGCAGAAAGTCATCACAGATTCAGTCAGGGCACTACCAGGCCTTTGTGGCCCTGCCCAGCCTCCCCACGATCTCTCCCCATCCCTGTCCATGGACCCAGGGGTGACATACAAGCCCAGGCCTGGGCACCCAAACCTGGCCTGAGCTAYAGTGTAGGTGTACCTGTCTCCAGCCCTGACTGTGGCACCAGCTCCTTCTRCTCTTGACTGGAGCACCTTGGACCTGGTTCATCACCTGCCATGTTGGGGGCTATCTATGGACCCTGTAACCAGCCCTGGGCTCTGCCCATCATGCTCAGACCCCACAGGACAGAGTYTCAGCTTGCCCCCTCTTGTCATGCAAACCCACTTCTGCAGCTCCCTGGCAGATTCACAGGTACAAGGGAAGAGTGAGTAACCCAATTATGTCATTCAGTAACTCACTGGATTCTGCTATTGTTTTTACATTTTTTTCTAATGCTACATGAAAATGCAAAAGTTTCTGAAGCAACTGAAGCAATTCTGACCAGGATTCAGTTCTATATTTCCCGGACCAGTATACTTTTTATTTAAAATACAATTTGGTATGGGTTGAAATCGACTCTGCCCAAGTCTAGAGACATGCTCTGAGTATTCCTTAACAATCAGGTGCTGCTGCTGCTCTTTTTTTTTTTTSTTTTTTTTCCCCTTAAGAGAGAGAGGTTAATTTAAAAAGAGGTTCTTCTCTGAATGCAGATGTAAGCAGAAAACAGTCACCAAAGGACGAAAAACTAAAGGTACAAAGTTAAAATCAAATCTGACAAAAACTTGAAAATCCCTGAAAATGAAYTTGGGATTTGGGGGTATTACATTAGGCAAGGGTAATGGGGATTAGTGTGGTGGAATACTTTGGTTGTGTGTCCCTGACACTCACTTTCACGTCAACATGAAGTGACAAAATGGTGCTTACATGCACGACTTCAGATCTACCTACAATTTACATCCACATTTTATGTGATATGTTGTACCAAGATGCCACCCCTGAGTTCTAGATCTGGAGAACCAGATGCCTGAAATTCATTTTTTAAGTGAACCTGCATTTAAAGTTTAGCCCTTACCCCATCTAACTTCAGATCTCTGAAAGAGCCATATGTCCATATCCAAGCTAGATAATCTCCTTTATGTGGTATGTGGAGTGTGAGAGCACCTGCATCATTCAGGTTATCTGATCTGCCCCTTATCTGCACCTTTTCAGTGCAAGAGGGATAATAAGTAAAGGGGGAAGCAATAAACAAGAGCACAGAGACACGGACCTGATACGCAAGGGATAATGGAAACAATGCCAAAGACCGAAAGTCTCCAGTCACTAACTGATGGGTCATTAGGAAACTCCAGGCACAGCTTTGGAAAGGGCCAATCTGGACYTCATAAACACGGGGAAACAAGGGAAACATGAGATTTGGGATATTYGAGGGCGGGCCTGTGGGACTATATAAAATGTGTTAAGAAAGGTTTAGTGGAAAGAGATTGGGGAGGAAGAAGGAAGGGGAATAGACAGAAAGGGTATAAAAGAGGTGGTTGCGTGTAAACTGGGGCAGATCAGTGCACTTGTCTGGCTGAGCCTTGTGACCAGTCACCCCAGTCCCCAAGTGTGGGGTGCCTGTGGGACGGGTGTGTGAGTGCTGYGTGTGTGCAGCRAGCACCCAGCTGGACCAGCCGGCGAGTTGGGGACCCGTGGGGCGGGTAAGGGGGGCCAGGATCCGGGCAGGGGTGCCGGGCGGGCAGAGGGGCCGTGCCGGTGCTCAGGGGATCCGGGAATGTGCGTGTGCTTGTGAACCTGGAGAGCGTGGTGTGTGTGCTGCAGCAGTGACCTTCTGCCTCTGCCAGCCCGAGAGCTTGGTTTCCTATTTGTCTTTTCCCATAACTACTCCTGTGATTCTTCCAGAAGTTCCTATAGAGATGGCACCTATGGCAGTGGTCTGTGAGCATATCTTCATCCCTAATTCAAATTGCTCTATAAGACCTTATTCTACAATATATATCATAAAGCCATCCATAAAATCTAATCAAATAAACTATCAATGATTGTTCACATGAAAAAAAAAAAAAACCTACATGTCACCCTTTCTGATCAGGCAGTATTCCCCTATGTAGTCTAATATGAGGGCCAGAACCAAGGCTTATCTTTACTTTGGTAGCTGGAAAGCATCTAGCGTATGTTAAGTCCTCCCATAGTTTAATAAAAAGCAATGAATAACGATCAATCACTTTTGTCAAATTTATCCAACAGTACAATGAAGTCCTCAGTTTCAGATTACTTAAGCTTTTTTCTAAAATAAAAGAAATTTAAACTATCAAATGGCAGTGCCAAAAAACCTTGATACTGCAGATATCTCTCTGCAGAGAGAGATATAAAATTCTAGTAAGAAAATGCAAGTGCTTTGATTCAAACATCAAGAACCAAAATGACTATATTAAAATTGAATGTTTGAGCAAAAAGCTACAGATATCCCTTGAAATCTTAAAATTATGTGAAGTGACTTACAATAGTATTTGTCTTGCCTAAATTTACACATCTAGACGTTATTTGTCGAACGTGATAATCACTATATGCTGCCTCCTTAGTAAATAGAGGTGGCAGCATAATAGAAATAGAAATAGGCACTTAATAGAGATCTACTCCTCCTGTTTCATGATGACTTTCTAAGTTGCTTGGAATGAAGTACTCTCTGGGTACATCTATTTCACTCCACTAATTTTCTCCATGCTCCAGACAATTATTTCAATTGGAAAACTGCTTTTAGATATATTTAAAAAAAAAAAAAAAAAAAAGACAAGGTGAATTCTGCCCTTACGTCTGAAGTGTACAATCCTGACTATGTAATGGGGCCTGATGTGAGGGTTAAACTTCAATGTAATTTTAAATGTTTCTTGTGCTGATCTTCTCAGGTCAAATTATGATTGGTAAACCTTAGCCAGTAGTGGCAGAACCCCAGTAATCTGCAACATCTGAACAAAAATAGTAATATATGATAGGAGTGCCTCACACATATCTCACCCATCATATTGTAGTTTGTGGTCTTCCCCTGTGTTGTGGTTTAACCCAGCAGGCAGCCAAACACCCCACAGCCACTTGCTCACTCCCCCCCCCACCTCAGTGGGATGGGGGAGAGAATTGGAAAAAAAAAAGTAAAATTCATGGATTGAGATAAAGACAGTCTAATAGAACAGAAAAGGAAGGGAAAAATAATGATGATGATGATGATAATAATAATAATAATGATAGAATATACAAAATGAGTGATGCACAATGCAATTGCTCACCACCCACCAATAGATGCCCAAGCAGCGATCCCCCTCCTCCACCAAGCCCCAGTTTATGTACTGAGCATGACATCATATGGTATGGAATACCCCTTTGGCCAGTTGGGCTAGCTGTCCTGGCTATGCTCGCTCCCAGCTTCTTGTGCACCTGGCAGAGCATGGGAAGCTGAAAAGTCCTTGACTAGTGTAAACACTACTTAGCAACAASTAAAACATCAGTGTGTTATCAACATTATTCTCATACTAAATCCAAAACACAGCACTATACCAGTTAATAGGAAGAAAATCAACTCTATCCCAGCCAAAATCAGGACACCCTGCAGCTGAAAAATAAAGGTGGACTATTATTTTTTTTCCTCAAAAAGGGAAACTGATTTCAAGCAAGAAAAATATTTTGGTTTATTAGTTACTGAGAATCATTYGAACTTATCAAATCAAACACTACCCCCATTTCTCATGTCTCCTTTTTACAGTGATTACTAAATGAAAACCACATTCCACTGAAAACAGACTTAGAAAGAAAGTGTTAAATTACCCAAAGAAAATTACCCTTATCCTGCTGCTTTCTGAGATTTCCTTGATCCCTTGGTCATTATCTAACACACATGAAGAATCAAAAAGTGGTGTACTTGCCCTAATTGATCTGGAGACATTCACCAGAAAGAAAAACAACTGAACTTCACCTATTTATTGCTTGAATATTCATGTCTGAAGAGAATTTGTTTACATTTATCTACACTGCAGGCAGGATTTGTCAGTAAGCTGCAAATGCCAGTGATTCAAGAACCTGTATAATGCTAGTATTCTTATTTTCAATTGAAATAAGAAGTGCTTTCTAACCAGTACCAAGGTAATGTTTGTGGTACGTGACATAAATGGCAATCTCATTCATGTATTTAAGTTATACACTTTTTCCTAACTTATAGCAGTGCATTTTAAAAGAAGAAAGCCAGAAACAGCTCAGCTTTCCCTGAGAGAAGGCTTTTTCCCATTTGAATAGTAATAGGAGACACCGTAAATTTTTGCTTGAATATTTGATTGCTTTTCCTTGCCTTTTGAAATTCTGTTTTTATTTGTCATTTATATACATCAATACATAACAATGTGCAGAATAAATTCTATTTGGTTAGCAATTCCTAGTAGCTTTGATCCATTACTTTATGTATTAACTGCATAGCCTCACATTAGTAATACAATAAAGCTGAAAAGACACCTTCAAAATCCATTTTACCCTCCAGTTTTTACAGGCAACATCAAAGTGTGCAGTTTATATCAGACATCCTCCACAATTTGTCTGAATTTCTGATCATTTTACAGTAAGTAAGAGACAGTGTAATTGGTTGTGTTAAAATTATTTTTGTAATCGGGACAGTGATGGATAGAATAATTCCTGAAGAAACATACATTGATATAATTCACCATAGAAATACCAATGATGGCAAAGATCAGGCACTGATGGACAGAGAAGATATTAAATTCAGATGGTTTACTTGACTATGAAGTCCTTGATCCTCTGCCTAAACCTGGAGAATGAGAGCAAGTCTGAGCAGGATGTTTAGGGGAGAAAGAAGGCAAGTATGCCCAGAAATCTAGAATAAGCTTCGCCTGACCTAATGCAGACATCTACTTTAGACAATTTCTATCATAAAAGTCCTTGTTTCTCTCCACCAGCTATACAAGGAGTACAGAAAATTAKCTTAAAAGTAGATATTTATATTGTAGACATCTAAAGTGGGTGCAATCAACCTGACCTCAGGCATCCAAGTAATATACTAGTCTGGGCATTTAAAGAAGACCTCAAATTCTCAGACTGTGAATATATAAATGGATAAGTAGAAACCCTCACTCATAATGACGTTTTCACTCTTTCAGGAGTCAGATCACCTCAAAGTCACCGTAGAATGACTCCATAATATGAGCCGTAGCATTTAAAAGAGCAGGCAGTTGCCTCCCTAAAGATCTGGGAGTGTGTACAGAGCCTTTATATGATAAAATGTTGGCTGTTCAGGAAAAGTTCTTCATCTGCAGAAACAACAATTCTCAGACTTTTGGAGCTGGTTTAAGAACTATTGTATAAATGTAAATAATTAAGTAATGTTTCCATTAATAAAGAGTACCACTGATGATCATGTTAGAGCTTACATTCAATTTTGCTGTTAACTATAACTTCTCTGAACTTTTTTCTTTTGTATTTCTTCAAAACTATCCTTCACCGGAGGCATGCATATCCATGCATGTGTATATGGATATATCATATCATTTATTTATGTGCACACATATATATGCATGTTATTTGCATCTGTCTTCCCAACTGAACAACAATTACGGTTGTTTAGGAAATTCGGAAAAATGAATCCCACCCACTGTCTAAGTTATCGAGAAAAAATTTACATTTCCTACACAAGACAAGAGAACAATTTCTTTTTCACTCAGAATTGAATAGCTATGGGAAGACACATTTTGAATATGCTGTGCACATATCAAATCTCTTAGAGGTTTATAAATATCATTAGCACAAAGAAATTGTTTTGTGATTCTGAAAATAAGAGGCAGTGTGGAAAAGACCTTTGAAAAGCGTCAATAACATGGTCAGTAAATCAAAGAGCAAACGCTGGAAGTGCTTAAAGCCTATAGCACAGGAAAATAAGCATTAATGGAAAAGATCTACAACTGAAACACTTTCTCTTTCTCCCACAGTGGTTTGTAGATTGTTGGTCTCTTCTATTGATGTTTCCATTTCTTTGCTGTTAAACAAAGACTGAAAGTTTTATTTGTAAATCCCATTAGATGCTATCTCCAGGTACCTTTCAAATCACTGTGCCTTCAGAAACACATTATGCCAAGTTTTCAAGTGCACTGGGGTTTTACACTCCGGACAAAACTCGCTTGGAAGGGATGTAAGAATACTTATCTTGTAAATTTGTGACCCCGACAAATGCTGAGGATAAGTCAGGAGAATGATAATGAGCAGTTCTGTTCTGTAAGGTAGACTCTGGTCCTAACAGCTGGTAATATAGCATAGATTGGGACTCTTGACCAGAGAAACCATTTTACACAAATTCGTCTTACCTATCTGTCTGTTTGTCTGTCTGTCTGTCTATCTATCTATCTATTTATATCCTGTTTTTTCAGTTTGGCTTCAGCTACTAGGAGCAGTAAACTCTGATTTTTCTGAAAGCTATACCCAGAAGAGTCCATCTTAAATGAATCATCCAGGTGCCCACATGATGTGAGTCTTATCATCAGTCTGGAAATTTCTTTCCATGAATTACATTGAAACGTTCAAGTAAAAGGAATATACTGCATGACATTTCCAGGTAATCAAAGTAGATGTATTTCTTTACATGAGATAGCTACAAATGATTGCTTATGAACAAGAGCCAGGACAGCTGTTATTCACATTAATTGTTAACATTATTCTGAACAACAAATGTATTTGAGTAAATCATAATGGTTTTCTGGAGAAATCATGTATGTGAGAACAGGTGAAGCTTCCCTCACAAAAATATTTCAGTATTGTTTCTCATAGCTGTACAGTGTACCACAAGAGTACTAGGATTTTTTTTTTTTTTTTTAATGCTGATGTTGTAAATGTCAGTAACAGATTTCTCCTCAAAAAGACATGGGGCTAGGTGTCAAGTGAGTTCAGATAATATATGCTTTGGGCATATATTATTTTCTAAATGAAAAAAAACAAAAACAAAAACAAAAACAAACCACAACAAAAAACCCACCCTGTAAATACAAAAGCACTTTTGCTATAACTTTGAGTTGATTTTATCATTCATCTGGAAAGGATTTTGCTTTCCTGCAATTTGTTTAATCGCAGTTTATCTTAGGGGGCAGTCCATGAAATCAATGTGYTGTGCAATAACTAGTTGACTGCATGATCTAATTAACACTACCTTGTTATTTCCTTCCTTCTATTTTTTGTCATAGTCACTCTTACTCTTTCCACCCACTGCAGATAAACTCTAACTCAGAGCAGAAACTGTGCCATCCTCAGTGTTCATGATTCACCTATTACAGACAGCTGCCAAACCTTGTAGGACTTCTTTTTCTTTAACCATCGCATTACAAATAAAAACATATATTATTAACTCTCATTGATTTTAGTAGAGGTAACTAAAGAACGCCCATATAAATATCAAATCAAAATAATCAGACATGAGAAAGAAACAACAAGAAAAAAAAAAAGAGACATTAATTCATATTTGATTGTCCCTACCCTTAAAATACAAAATTTTCTTATAAGCAGCTGGAACAGATGCTATAGATACAGTATAAAGCTCTGGGGTTTTTTCCGTTCTGTGGCAAATGGTGCATTTGTTCCTACTATGTTTAGTCCATCAAATAATTTATATCAGAAGAAACCAAATATAAGTGCCTCAGTAATGGAAGAGCTTAGTTAATTCGTTGATAACCAAATGGGGAAGACAGAAAACATTAAATATTATAATTTAAAATGTTCCAATGTGCCTTTTTATAGAAAAAGTAATTGCATGGATGTTAAATATTCACACTGCAAAGTAGTTCTGAAAAATTGCCCATGTTAAATTTGTCCCCCATCAAGTTTCTATTTTCTAACATTACAACACAGTCCAAGAAATATTTGGGTTTGACTTGTTCTTTTGATCTTAATGCAGGCTATAAGAAAACCATCTCAAATAAAGAATATCTCAAAGAATAATCAAGTTTATTTTTCAGTCTTGCTACAAGATGACCACTCTATTGAGACTGTGGTGACCTCACTGTGACTATTCAATGAGTCTGTAATGCTTCACAGTGAAGCTTTTTGCTTTATGCTAATCAGCATTCATTATTTGCAATTAAAAACATGTGCTTTTATCATTTCACAAACATTTGATTGTGACAGCTAATTCAATGCTAGCTTTGTCTTCAATTTCAAAGAAGAAGTGTAAACCAATTGAATCACAGTTACTGTGATGACATAAATTTACTATTAAGGATATAGACAATTATCCTATTGCAATGGTAAGGGATCCATGTAGGTCATACTTTTAAGGGAGTTTATATCCTGGCATAATAATGTAATGTAGCTCTGTTAATCTACAAACCCTGGTATGTTTTAACTAAGCTGTCTCCCTAGTAATCAGTCATGCCAATGTTAAACTTTTTATAGTTTTTAAAACAAAAGTGCTTATTCATCTTATAAATGACATCATTATGCTTTGAGAATATGAAAAAGCTTTAATTAAATAATTTCTATGTTTTATTTAAAGAAATCATTAGGCTTTAAAGAAATATTAGACATACGCTTTGGATTTTTACTACTTTGTCTTTTAAAATATTTTTTTGCTGGCACAGTTTGTATATGAGATTCTATTTTCTTTATAGATATTTATAATTTTTTTGCTGTATTTCTATTTCATTTATAACACTAAAGCTTAGGCAGGAAATGTCATTTTCTGGTGTCTTTATCTTCTTCACTGTCAGTGGGTGATGTCAGAAAGTTCCTGAAATGTTCAACTTTAACACAAGCTCTATTATATTCCTCTTCGTCTTTTTCTATTTATGTGAATGTAGTGACGCCTATGAGGTATTTTAAATTTCAAGGTTGTCTGTCAGTTACTTCAAGTAACCAGTTAGTTATTCAAAGATTACCTTCTGCTTCATTGGGTTTGAAGTCTACAATCTCCCTTCTTTCTAGTGTTTCGCAAAGATGAAAATCGCATGGATGAAAATCAGTTAAATAAACGATATAGCTTATTCCAATCACTGGAAGAGACTGCAGGTGGGTATATTTTACAGATCAAGGAAATTCCCTGTTTCCACACGCAGTGCTCATGTAGTCAGTATCACACCTACATCTGTGCTTAGCTAAATAAAAATCAGGCAGTRGAGTATAGCTATGCACATGTACAACCATTTGTTTTTATTCATGAATAATTCTAATGTTGAAACTGGTATACATAATTTGAAATAAAAAGCCTACTATTTCGAAAAGGCAGATGTTTATATACATCTTTGTAGTCAGATATGCCAGAACAGCAGAAGCATGTCATCTGCTAATGAGTTTTTCAGTTTTGTTTTAAAAGCCCACAGAGACATGTCGGGACAATCCTCTGTAAACTATAACAAGCTGTTAAGTGAATACCTGATTGACACCAAAATTCCAGTATCTTAGTAATAATATCTTGCTGTGGCAGGACTGAAAGACATATTCTCACTCTAACAAAACCAGAATCTCCTTTGTTCTTTTAATACTTTCATGTAATGAATTGTTTATTGTCCTAAGGAAAATAAATTAACAAATAAAGGCACCTATTGAGACCCTGCTTGTGTTTTGAGATGTCCATAAACAAGTTACCCACAAGTCTTTCCTAAACTTCAGCCAATATTTAAGAATAAGTGGCAACTGGTAATTATCCAGTTTCATCAGTCCAAGTGTTCTCTCAATTCATTTGTTAAACACTACCAGTATTTCCTCCTAGCTTCATGTAATCTAATATAGTTTCAAAGTATCTGTGAAAATCATGTCTCCAACAAGATATCTCATGGCTCTCATGAATCAAATGTCTGTTTTCAATACATCACTCCTAACAGTGGAAAAATTGATCATCTTTTTTCATTGATGTATACATATTCCACAAGGAGTCTTACAAGACCTTTAATAATATTTAACTTGTACATATGCCTTATACTAATAATTTTTTTGTGAATTGTTTTCTTAAGAAGAAAAGACAGTGAAAGAATGAAGTAAGAATAGAGAAAGGCACGGGGAAGGGTTAATATATTGGTGCAGGAGTAATAGGCCACATCATGGTTGCCCTGCCCAAAGCATTAAATGAAAGAATTTGAGAAAAGCATAGCTTAGGAAAGACATGGATTTATTTACTAAGTTCTATATATTACAAAAAGCATTTTCTGCCAAAAATAGGTCTTAGAAACATTCTTCACTTCATCAAAAATGTTTGCATTTCTGCCAGATTTCCCAAATTTCTCTCAGATAGTAGCTAATCAAATGGAACAAAAAAATATTTCACCTGTAGCAGAAGATCTTGTTCCATCATTTCAGTTGATGATTCATGCTTTAATGATCTCCATGCTTAGATGAATGGGATTCAGAACTAGCATTCCCATCTCATCGTAATACAGTGAAATGGCTTTCTTCATCATCAGTGCTGTCTATGGCAAACAATTACAGGAGTCTTCTACTCAGTTCTCTGCATTTGCACAGAACCGTGAGTCAAATTCAAAGTCTTACTATCATTCTCTAAGAAAGTTCAGGACCATACAACTTATAAGGTTGCTTCCATGACAGTAATCCCCCTAAATATCTTTAGATTGCACTTACTCAGTTTAATTTTCTATAGTCACAACAGATATTATAGCAATGAGGAAGAAAGAAGATGATAGAAAAGCAGGATCAAATAATCCACTGGCTACTTCAGAGTAAAGAAAAATCAAACTAGACCACAAAGTAAAACTTTAAACTTACAGGGGAATAAGGAGCTAGCACCAAGRAAATTGTCAGTCAAAGAAATCTGAAGATCCTGTCAGAGCAAGAAATACAGACTACTAGTAGCTTCTCTAGAGAGACAGTGCAATGGTAGTGGCACTGGCCAAGAGCAGATGCCTGCTGCATTGAGACTTCTTCAAGCCTGAAAATGTCAGTGGTAATTGATCTTATAACTGGATTATGTGGACATGATTTTTTCTATTTTGATTTGCTAACAGTTGATCTGGAAGGGGTTTAATTTTAAAAGGGTAAATTTTCATAAATTAAGGATGTTGGTTAGGACATTGTGATGAGATTTCTGGAGGGTTTCTCAGGCCTTGTACTGTCTCTCTGAGCTGTTTCTGTGTAGAGTGAAGAGTCAACAGTGTAAGGATCTGTACATGAACTGTACCCCATAATTATAGGAGCTGGCTTCTTTAGTCTTTCTTCTACCAAATGCCAGAAAGTATTTTCACTGACTGGGCATGCCTGCATACCTGTGACACTGTCAGAGCATGATGTTCACAATTTAATCTTATTACTGAGTCTCCAGGAGTCTATGAAGCAAGGAGCATCCTTCCTTCAATCCTAGAAATAGCGGTTTGGAAAGATCTTAACAAAAGGTGGCCTTTCTGAAACTGTGTTCTTGGTCACGTTTTGGTCTGGTTTTCCAGGAAAAAAATATCTATTGCCTGATACTCTCTCTGCAGTGTCTGATGTTTGAACCTATTGCTTTTTTGTGTTAAATTAAATGTGGGAAAGGGGAGACCACTCAAGTACAGGCAGGAATAAACAGAACATCATGCACAGAAAAGGTAAAGGAGATGCAAAGAAGAGGAGTCAACAGCAAGAATGAAATGAGAGCATTTTATCAGCCTACAGCTATCCACCCAGCCTAGTCAAGTTAAAAGGCAACATTCAGGCAGACCATCAACTCATCCAAATGCAGTCCCTCAAGTGTAAAGAATAGTTTTATGTTTGGCCTGTGGGAAGTGAGCTGTAGCTAAAGAGCAAGCAGTTCTTTTGGAGATCTATGTAAATGCACCTTAGGTAACTAACTTAGGAAAGAGGAGTCCAGGTTTGAAAATTATCTGCAGGCATTTATAGAAGGCCTGGATCTCTTAGGTGAAATAAACTATTTCTAATGTTCTTTTGTCAGCTCCGATGCTGCTTTAGAACAATAACAGCCATATATTTAGCTGCCTTCTTGTCACTAAACAAACAAACTGGTGATTTGGGTTGTTTTTTTCAACTAACTGATATCACAATGGAGAAAGTGTTATCAATCCAATGTCATCTGTCCATTTAAGTGAATTTTATAATAGAAAACATTTTTATCCCTCAATGAAACCTCTTCCATACCACTGTGTGTTCATTTAAAAACAAAGAAACAAACAAACAGAAACATGTGTTTAGCCTACCAAAAAAAAAAAAAAAATGCCGAGAGGAAATATCTCTGCCTGATACAAAGAGCTCAAGAGAAACATGAGGAGAAAGAACCATAAAGTGAAAGATAGTAACATCACAAGACTAAATGCACCTCTGTTGGTCACTTATACYTGTAAGCTGAAAATTGCAAGATTTATTGATCATKAAAATATTTTTGGAAAAAAAAAAAMCTAATGTGAGGGGCATAGCTCATAGCACATAAGAAAGTCTGTAAAATGTCATTGCCTGGGGTATCTGGGGATTGGAGTCAAGAGTCCCTTAGGCCCCTTCCAGTCACGTGTTCTTGGGGAATCTCTTTGCTAGCACACAAAGGTCCCAAACTTAAATAGAACCTGGTATGTTCCCATTCCCTAGCCATCCCCCAGTTTCCCTCGTCATATTCATTCTTTCCACTGCCCTACTGGTAAAAAAAGTGATAAGCCAGAATCATGCCTGCTATTCAGAGCAGAATTTTATATTATATACTTTTTTAATAAACACATTTTGTCTTGCTTGTTCTTTTCATCTGTGGAAACAATGACCCAAATACGAGAAAATCACAGGAGCATCCTTATAAACAGTAGCATGCTCAGATAACACCATGATATATATTCTCTACTCTCAAGGGAAAAAAATTGAGCTAATACAACCAACATTATGCTTGAAAAGGAACTTATTTAACATTAAATAAATTCAGAAACAAACATTTCATTTTTCTTTGTTTTTTCCCTCACAAATAAACTCCAAATTTGGTTTGCTAGATGAGTGAAAAACAGATGGGATGTTTACTGTCACCACTAAAAAAATGTCTCTGCCACTGACTTTTATTTTCTTTGCTGTAAGCAAGATCAGGGAGTTTTGTAGGCTTTTTGGGATTGCCTTAATCAAGCCCGTGAAACCAACAGAAAGATTTCCTTCTGGGTCTCATTCATTAGTTGTTCATTCTTTACTCTCTGGGAGTCAACTGCTACACGTCTTCTTTATATTCAACAAATAACTAAAAAAAATGGATCTCTTATTTAATTGGATGAACAATTTGATTTTTTTTTTTTTGTTTTTAAAGTCATTATGAAAACTGTATGAATTCTCCTGCCTGGAAGAATGAAATCTCAAGTTATAAAAACTAATTAGCTCAGTTTTGTCACAGATACGTGAGATCCCGAAGCGTCAACTATCTTCTGTTTCCTGAAATATGTTGAGACACCACATATAGAAGTTGCCATTAACACCTCCTGCTGTTGCTGTGAATCGCTTCAGTTCTGTCACACGCAGTACGTTAAAGCTTTGGATTAAGGTCTACAAGAGCAATATAAGCTTTGAAGACAGCTGCAGACCTCTTGTCTTCAGGCAGTACCTTCATTTAACATTGCTGTATACAATTTACCTTAGAATATGCAATTTAGCGATTACATTTCTTGGATACTGAGAGAGATAGCCTGTTATATACAAATAAAATAAGTAGATTTCTCCTTAGACTATGACAAGCTTTCACCTGAGGAGGAAGAAAGTCTGTTTATTCCAGGAAACTTAAAATAACAATAATTGCCCAACATACATACCTTCTATTTTAATAGAAATTAACCTCCTATTAGTACAAAATTTATTAAGAATGAACACTATACATACAAGTCAGGATTAGGTAGTCACCAAAATCCTGATTACATGAATATAAAAATATACATATACATATGTATATGCCTACACATAAACATTATCAACAATTCCAGATTTGCAACAGTGCTGGAAGCTAGGCTCAGAATTCCCTGCAAAAGACAAGGCAAATATTTGCTGATACTGCTTTTATCAGCCTCACTGGTTACAGGAGTGGGGTTTTACTTCATCAAGAATCACATAATATATAACAGCTGAGTGCGTATTTCTGAGTGTGCGTGTGTAAAAAGCACATGCCTGTTCCTACTGTATTATGTACCATATGAAACGATTTAAATACAACAGTAATATATCTCCTTATTTAGAAAGGAAGAAAAATTTTCTTTCTTTGCACTGGTGCATAGAACAATGATGTTGAAAGTCATGCAGAATTAACTATCTTTTCTAAACAACTTCCAAGACAAATCCCATATGTTCTCTGCTCCTTTCCTTGCTATGTTTTCCTCTTCCAAACATTGCTGCAACTGTATTAGTATTTGAATGTTACAAAACATCTGATGCAAATGTAAAACAGGACTCCCTTCCTGTGTCGATATTATATTAAAAGTTGCTTCAGGAAAGCTGACAGGGAAAGAGAGATTCCTACTAACTGATTCACAACAAGACTCAACTCTGTCCTGAAGAAACAGATGGCTCCAGTTAACTCTTTGCATGTATGGTTAAATACACAAGTGCTCCTCATCTAACATTTTTCTAAATCTGGAAGACATAATATAGTTTCCCACACAACATAGAGGCCTGAAGCAGGCCTAGATATTTTTAGAAATGGGAAAAAAAATGATGGTGTAGAATCTACCTTTCACTTTTCTGCTTGAAAATATCTCAGGGATACATTTTGATGTGGAGTACTCGTTCACACAATGCAGCAATAAGGAATAAAATTTCTCTTTCAGAGTCATGCATYGTAAAACTGCCCAGTCACCAAGTTATATACTAGTATGTCCAAGGTGACATTGGCCAAAAATACTTAACATCAGAGCCTGAAAGATATCTGGGCTCTTAACTGACACTTCAGAGAGAGTTTATAATTGTAAGCATCTGGACATTAATGACTTAGAGATTCAATTTTCAGAAGTAACTTAAGTAATTAGAAGCCCACRTTGAATTGAATTGTAATTAGTCTGAGGTTCCAAAGGGCCATATTTTTGAAGCTATTCATTCAAATATCTTGAATTGTGGCTGATTGGTTAGTCAGATTTCTAAGAGAATAAGAGGTATAAGAAAATAAGAATTCACTGTAAGACCAATTTAATTTTCACTTCTGAAAATAGACCTGTGTTCCTATATTAATGGAACACTTTTGAAAACATTAACAATCTAGTCATAAATTGTGTTGTTGAGCAATGAATACCTGTTATCTGCAGCTTTAAAATACTGATTCTTTATCCTTTATATCCAAATACTCTATTTATATTTTTCTTGAGGCATCAAAATGCTTTAAAATTCCAAAAGTGATGCTCACCATTTTAAAAGAAAAAAGTGTGGGACTAGTAAAATGCACACTACTGTACAGGGTGCTGGTGAAGTTTAATTACAGTCACTTGTAAAATTCTTTGAGATCTCAGGTAAAAGGGACTACAGAATTGCACATGATGATGATGATGWTGATGATGATGATCATTACCAATTCTGGGAGCTACTTGTGTATTCATATAAATTGCACTGTTTTCAAGGTCTATGCAGTGGGCCTCAAATAGATTTTCTCTGTTGTGTTCAGACAAATTTTGGGATGGAAGCTACATGTGACATAATGCTCCAAACTCACCCAGTTACTGTCTGCATTAAAAGGTATGCATTCCTCAGTGAAGTCAGAGACAAAACTAAATGTGCCATTTTATTTAAGCTGATAAAGACCAGAAAACAGGTGTTTCGATGCCCACAGAATTTATGCCATTTTCATGACACCACCACACCTGCTTTTTCACTCCTACAAATGATTGAATCATTTAAATGTTCATTACTCAGTAAACCATTGAGACCTGTATTGCAATCACTTCATCGAGGATGTGTTATAGGGAACAGGGAAAAGGAGGACTCATCATGACTCCACTAGCAAAAGTCAGGYTGAATATAGACTAACATTCCCTTGATCACTGAGCTGGACAGCAAAGCAGAAAAGACAGAGCCAACTAGGTCAGAATACAGCTAGCATTAAGTATGGGGAAAGATAAGGCTGTGCTATTGTAACTAATATTATAATGGTACTGTGGATGCTCAGCTCAGGTTGTATTCCTTCTTTTTACTAAGCCTGGGGTAACCATACCACTAGCCATACCCATGCCTCAGCAAGGTGATAGAGAACGCTTGTATCACTTGTAAGTATGTCTGGGAGCTGAATTCTTTGCCTGCATGTGTGTTTGGGAGCTAATGCCACTCTCAGTGGCGATATAATACGAAAGCGTTCAGTAAGAGGCAATAGGGGTAGTAATCAACTTCCTAAACCTAGGTATTCTCGGCTATCCAAGATATCCGTGAGGAAGATATGAAACAGGATGCAGCAGGAGAAGACAGAGGACATTGTGAGTGATCTAAGGTTAGGGCAACTGATTCCCACCCAATTTGCCCTGACATGTTTATCATTGCAAGGCACAGCAAAGTAAGCCCAACTGCTGAAAGGCAACATAACTTGCTCATGATTATATAGCACAGAGGAAGTGCTGGGAGTAGAAAATGTGTCCAAAATCCCAATGTGATGTTTGCAATGTCCRGATGTTATCCAGAGCTGAAGAATCTCACAGCATGTGCAACCACAGACAGTTCCAGATGATTCTTTCTGGAAAACTCCTAAAATAATAGTTCCCCACCTTGTAGCCACTCCATCATGGGTTTGGGAGAGTGTATTGCATTTTTTCCATTCCCAAAAGATATGATCACTATTCTCAGTGTGTTACCCTCATTGTCTTGAAGCATTTAACTTAGTATTGTCTTTTGTTGTAAGTACACAAGCAGTTCAAGCCTTCACGTTATTTTTTTTTTCCTTCCAATTTGAAGTGTTAAATACAGTGAATGTTCACTTAGAAAATCAAGGGGAGCAAAAAAGGAATTCTGTGGGAAGTGGAAAAGGACAAATATAGATGAAAAAGATGTGAGGTGAAAAAGATTTCTGTTGAGAATGAAGATTCAGGAACACGGAGAGCTTGATGAAGGAAGTACCTGTCAGAGAACAGAACAAGAAGGAATCAGTCATACCAAGAAAAATGTAAATCACTCTTGGATCAAAGCCTGACAGATTAGTTTTTACATATTTTTACACTCCTTTGCACATGAATTATCTGTGGTCTTAATGTAAGGTTTGAAAAATACTATATAGCAATAGCAAAAGCTTCCTGATAGCTCACAGGTACTTTAGAACTTACCTTTATTTTTCATTTATCTGATTATACACATTGTTTCAGGTATGATACAACTTTCTGAAAAACCAGAGGACAGGCTTATAAATCGAGAAAAGATTAAAACATTTGCCTTTGAAACTCTGTAGATAAATGTTAAGTGAAGATACGCTCAGTTGACTGTGGTCCACACCCTCAAGGAAAAAGAGAAATGAAATGTGGCTACAGAAAACAGCAGGAGCTTCTCATAAAGAAATTAGAGAAAGAGCTAAGACTGCAAAGAGATTCAGCTGCCACATTAGCTGTCTGTATCCAAAATGTGGATGCTCATCCTTCTCCTTTACTCAATTCCCTGCAACGTTTACTTATCTTTCGAAGCAGAGCAAGTCAAATTTGTGACAACAACAAGGACCAGGAAGTCTGTTTCAAAGCAAGCAAGCACCCCCCGATTGAAGTCTCACATCTGTGGTGGGTTGACCCTGGCTGGACACCAGGTGCCCACCAAAGCCGCTCTATCACTCCCCTCCTCAGCTGGACAGGGGAGAGAAAAATATAACAAAAGGCTCGTGAGTCAAGACAAGTACAGGGAGAGATCACTCAGCAATTACTGTCACAGGCAAAACAGACTCAACTTGGGAAATTAATTTAATTTATTACCAATCAAATCAGAGTAAAGTAATAAGAAATAAAAACCAAATCTTAAAAACACCTTCCCCCCACCCCTCTCTTCTTCCCAGGCTTAACTTTATGCCCAAATTCTCTACCTCATCCACCAGAGAGGCGCAGGGGATGGGGAATGAGGGTTGTGGTCAGTTCATCACACGTTGTCTCTGCCTCTCCTTCCTCCTCAGGGGGAGGACTCCTCACACTCTTCCCCTGCTCCAGCGCGGGGTTCCTCCCACTGGAGACAGTTCTCCACAAACTTCTCCAATGTGAGTCCTTCCCACAGGCTGCAGTTCTTCACGAACTGCTCCAGCGTGGGTCCTTTCCATGGAGTGCAGTCCTTCAGGAACAGACTGCTCCAGCATGGGTCCCCCACGGGGTCACAAGTCCTGCCAGCAAACCTGCTCCAGCATGGGCTCCTCTCTTCATGGGGCCACGGGTCCTGCCAGGAGCCTGCTCCAGCGTGGGCTTCCCACAGGGTCACAGCCTCCTTCGGGCATCCACCTGCTCCAGCATAGGGTCCTCCACGGGCTGCAGGTGGATATCTGCTCCACTGTTAACCTCCATGGGCTGCAGGGGGACAGCCTGCCTCACCATGTTCTTCACCATGGCCTGCAGGGGAATCTCTGCTCCGGTGCCTGGAGCACCTCCTCCCCCTCCTTCTTCACTGACCTTGATGTCTGCAGAGTTGTTTCTCTCACGTATTCTCACTCCTCTCTCCGACTGCAGTTGCTCAGGTTTTTCCCCTTCTTAAATATGTTACCACAGAGGTGCTACCACTGTCGCTGATGAGCTCGGCCTTGGCCAGTGGCGGGTCCATCTTGGAGACAGCTGGCATCAGCTCTATCGAACATAGGGGAAGCTTCTAGCAGCTTCTCACAGAAGCCACCCCTGTAACCCCCCTGCTACCAAAACCTTGCCACACAAACCCAATATAATGTCTAAGCCCTGTTGGGATTTGGAAGCCAGGAGTGCCTCACTCTCTGTTGTTAGTGCACCTGGTCTGGTACTCTACAAGATCAGTACCTACAGATGAAAAACAGATGGAAGGAAAACCTCCTTGTATCCAAGGATCACTGGTTTGAGTACTTGCCAGGAATGGAGGATACATGTATTAAATTTCTCCTCCTGCTGCTAGTAATTTGGGTACCACTACAACCAGAAGGCAATAGGTCATGGAATCAGACAGAAAACAATCTACAATCTTGTGGCCTGGGCACTGAGCTGAGCAAATGGGAAGTTTATTTCATTACCTTTTCTATCTCATACTTTTCAGTTTCAGAATAATTTTTCTCCATTTTTTTCCCTCTTTTTCTTTCTCTCCTTCATTACACTGTCCAGTGAGGGTCACCTTTCAGAGGAGAAACTGAAAACATCTTAATATCAAACAACATTTTAAGTCACTATCTCAATTGCATGAAGCAGGAAACCAGTGAAAAGGTGTAATGGGACCCATCTTTCTCAAATTTCTTTTCTGTCTCATTACTAGATTTTTAAACTAGGTGGAGAGAGAAGAAACTGACTTTGAAATAAATGATTACTCCCTTGTCATGTTCTGAAAGAAAAGGGCAGAAAGGAGGCCAAGGAAGAGTGGCAGATTTTGTTGTGAGTGTGTAAAAAATTAGATGCCTTTTAAGTAGACACTTAAATATGAGATTTTACTAGGGATAAGTTTAAGTATTTTCCTAGCACTTCTCACTGGATAATGCAAATAGTATCCCTAAAAGACTATTGTCCCCTTGTAATGCCTAGACAGTTCAGAGCTCAAGCTGTAGAACCCACCTGGTCGCTAAATGCATGAGACCCATCTTTTAAAGGGTACCATAGCATTCAGCACTGAGCTTAAGTCCCGTTGATAAATCCAGTCCTATATTGTCAAAGTTGCWTTTTTCTTTGAGTAGGAAAAGCAGACACTGAAATCATAGAATAAAGAGAATACATTATCTATTTAAAGTAAATGGAAAATCATGTAGATTGATTGAAATTCAGCATTTGACTGAGAGAAGAGTCCTCAGCCTACAAATCATGGGTTTTCCAGGGCAAAAGGAGGAGTTGCATTTGATTTCCTGTGCTCAAGAGCTATTTAATGTGAACTGCAGGAGATATAGTCTACATTGCAGTACATTGAAATGGAAAAGATGCATAAAGACAAGCCCCTTGTCACTGCAAGACAAAAGGCCAAAGGCAATTATTATTAAATCACTGTGATAGCAAGATAAAGATTGAGTTCTTCAAGAAACCAAGATATTGGAAAATGTTAAATGTAGGCCAATACAAAACTCTTGGCGCAGCACCAGGTGTTGTGCACTGAATCAAGTAAGAGAAAACATTCCCCAAACCAAAATGTATAAATACAATAAAATTTTGTCCACACATACACCTGGCATTCACATTTTTTCTAATTCAAAAAATGTCTTTGTCAAACTGGCTCATTATAGCTCAGATGGTCACCAAAGTATTCTATGTACTGGCATTTGCTGTGCAGTAATCCAGTTAAAACTACCTTGAGTCCTGTGTGATCCACTAAATTATATATTATACTATTCACTATTGAACATGGCTTTGCAAATAGCATCTGCCATGGAAGACATCCTTTTCAGAATATCTACATGTAGATCTCTCCAGTCTGACGTGTTGATGCTGCGAATGGATAGAGAAAATTCCCAAAGGATAAAAAAGAGTAGTTCACATAACAAATGGGATAAAAGTATTTCATAGGTAAAAAATACTTTTGCAAAATAATAAAATCAAAATAGACAAAAAGCATAGACATTTCACTTATCCCCAAAATATACATAAATATTAACATGTTTTACCACTGCTTTAATTAAACTGACTCTGACGTGAAAAAACAATAACCCTTAAGAAGCATTCATTAATACAGCTATTGAGGGCAGGAAAAGAACACAAACTAGAACCACTAGATAAAACAATCTTTAAGAACTGGAGAATAAAAATAGAAGAATAAAAGTGTCAAATTTGCTATAAATAATCTAAGAAAAAGATGAAATACAAAAGGAACTACATTCAGAAAAGTAAAAATAGAAATATCTAGGTATCCAGTTGAAGTATCAAAGTATATTAATGCAAAAAATTATTCACCTTAGAAGCTGGTAGAGTAAAATGCAATGTCCTGAAATGGGAAAAGAAAAAAAAAAAAAAGGAAAAAAAAAAAAAAAAAAAAAAAAAAAAAAAAAAAAAAAAAAAGGAAAAAAAAAAAAAGAGGAAAAAAGAAGAAAGAAGAGAGAAGACAGACGCAAAAAGAAATGGAATTAAAAGAAACAGAAAAAAATAGGCTAGATAACAAAACAACCCCTGACAGCAAAAATAACTGACACTAATATAAATAACCTTTATCTCTATATGATCATTAAATGCCACCCATACACCCAATCCTGAAGAATAAGCATGGCATCAGTTTGTCTCACTGAAGCAGAATATTTGCATCCTATAGCTACACCTATGGTATAACTTGATATCAGTGGATTTGTGCAGGGTGTGCTCAGGGAAGAACCTAGCCCTGCGCTTCTATATAGGTTAATGCAAACATTCAATTGACATTTTGCCAGAAGAACAGTTCAATGAGCGTGTTTATCACTGTATTCATCAAAATAGCCAATATCACAGGAAGAAAAATCTGTAAAATCCAGACTACTTTGCCACAGGCTGGGATCACCCAGCAGTATAAAACTGAGGCGTTATACTGAAGATTTAAAAGGAAAACATTATGCAATGCATTTCTGGACCTTTTAAAAAACATTATAAAACAAAATTAGGAATGTAAAAAGGGAAGGATGTGGATTTCAATCTCTGTATTGAAATATGAGTAGAGATTTGGAAAAAGAAGAAGAAATAAAAGACTATTCCAAATCAAAACAATCCTACTATAACCTATCATTGTTAAGTGTAGTAAATTGGAATGAGGTCATTATCTTTATTCTTGCTTTTTCCTTGTCTGAGGGGATTGGTGGAAGGAATGACTGATGTACTGGATTTTGATAGCAAGCAAAGTACAAAGTCCTACTTCTGTATATTTAAACATGTAAAGTATCACATATATCTGTTTTCATATTTGACAGGTTTATCCCTTAGCCTAGTTCAAGTTGTAAAAGCAATTCTAAGATATTCTTTGTGTTTTCTAGAATCTTAGCTACACACGGGCAAACTTGATTTCAGTAATTTAGACCATGTTAAAATCAGCTATTTTACATAGGTACTGGCGGGAGGTATAACTGTTTCCACCAAGGTAATTATGAAGTTTTCATAGTCTTCTTACCATAAAAATAGTCCCTGAAGTGCATGTAGATCAGTACTAATGAAAATAATAAATAAATAACTTCAATGAAGAGAAAAGTGGCATCATGGGACAGTAGTTCGTTCTTTAAACTCAACTTTAATGCTGGAAATAAACTAGTAATTTTATGTATGTATATGTTCTGATTTAATAGTCAGCACATTGCTAGTTAAGCCATTAAATCTTCAGTGTTCAGATGGATGGCACTGGCATTAACTCTTTTATCACTTATTTCCACCAATATGGAATCATGAATTTGGCTAGATTCAGAAGGATCTAAAATTGGAAAGGGAGTCTTAATCTTGAAACCTCCATGGTTTTTCAGATTAAACATCTTGCAGTGTTTGAAAATGGTTGAGAGCTAAGCCACTGGCAATACTGTTTAAAGGGCAAATGGAGAAGCCGAGACTGCGTGTCAGCCCAAAAGTAAAGTGAAGGAGGGGAAGAAAGCAGAACTTTGGCTGTATGGAACCTGTCACACCTTTGAGGAGATTTTAGGCTTTAGGTAAGGTAACATGAGTACCAGGGAAGTTATTATTTAGTTTTTGATTGCTGCTGCAGTCTCCTGAATAAATAACAACCTTTTATTTTGAACAAGCTCTTCTCTGCCATTGAAATCCATTGCTGCCATAATGTGTCAAAAGGAAGTCTGAACAGGTGCAAAAATATCAAGCCAAAAATGCAATGAACAATCACAAGTATGGTAACCTGATAAGCCAGGCACAGAGTGAGGATAGTTAACAGGATCCCGTTATAACAACATACAGCCATGGATCCACCACTTGGAAGAAACACATGCAGAGTCAGGGGAAGCAGCACAACTTACACAAAGAAAGGGTGGAGAAAAATATGCTGATTGATAATTAAAAGGTTTGCCTTCTAATTTCTCTATCCAAATTTATGTCCAGACACCAACGCTGCAAATGTTTAGAGTTGGGCAAGTCATCTTTATGGTCAAACCAGAGAAACAGACAAACCCAGGTGTGTGTGTCTGTTTCTAGATGATTCCTAAAGCAGGTCAAATGGGCCATGCTTAAGAAGTGAAAAGTTCTGAGAGAGGAATCCTACCACTGGAAGTTAGACATCTTGGTAAAATCTCAGAACAGCGCTGTGCCACAGGTTCCCATTATTTAAAACAGAATAATACTATGTCACTGTTGGAGTAATTCATGCACTAAAGCTCTTCTAGCATGAAGATGCTGTAAACAGTGGAATACTATTAATTGTCTTTATAAAAATTAAAAAATGCATATTTATCTTTAACCTGTCATGCTCTTAGCCTTTTAGCTGCATTATACCCACTGCATAAATACTGTAAGGAAACAGATGTGCAATGCAATCAAAAAGAATGGGATGCTAGGTGAGTCAAAACATCAGTACTTAGCCATGAGCTCATCATCTCATAGATAAAGTACATGGAGAACATTGTTAAACTCTTACTTTGCATGTCAGTAACATCAGTTAAAATTAACTTGTCTGTTGGAAGTTCTGCTATGATTTACAACGATAAGTGAGACAGTAAATTTACTGCTTTTGATGAACACACAGAATAAATAAAAAAAATAAATGAATACAAGCATGTTCAGATAAGGAATGACATAAAATACTGTGGATATTAAAAATTATCTGTTACCTTAATATGCTGAATGAATCATAGCACAGTGCAAAGTCCTGTTATATAAATATAAGTCATATTTGGTAGATTTTTTATAAGTGAAATCCGAGGTCAGGAGTCATGTAATCAATTTCTGTAACCTTTTTTTAAGCAAAATAAGGTGAACCCTGGAGACACACAAAAATGTAAAAGACTACTACTTCATTCATGACTGAAACTGGATACTATCACATTTCTGATCACTTTAACTTAGAGATGTTTTTTTAAGATGGACAGATCCACTGCTCCAAGCTGTCAGAGCAAAGTGTGAGCAGTCAAACCATTTTTGAACGGTAATCTCCAAAGCCGTTTTTGTCTTGGATGCATATAAACAAACACAGCAGTGCTGTGAGAAGTCATGATCTCTCTCTGAAAGTCACAATATT
Source organism: Phoebastria nigripes (assembly GCA_035582835.1). Classification (NCBI taxonomy): domain Eukaryota; kingdom Metazoa; phylum Chordata; class Aves; order Procellariiformes; family Diomedeidae; genus Phoebastria; species Phoebastria nigripes. The sequence continues at coordinate 240,800 of JAYKAV010003290.1, forward strand.
TTCCTACATATAACTTAAGGTTGTCAAAAAAGTTTAATTTATTAGTGTATGCAGGTTGTACAAGTTTATCCAGCAGAGCCCTTTCCCTCCGTGCAAAGAGGAATAGATTTCTCCCCTCCTTCTGGTGTACAGCATGAGTGGATTACCTAAGTATGTTGCTTACCTTCATACTTATTTTCAAGAAACATTATATACGAGGCTTTACGTGATCTGGAAAATGAATTATGCATGTGACAACATGGCACATCCCTCAGCCTATTTCTAGTGTCTACTCTGCCTCTTCTGCCATCACATGCTGTGATCAAAAATAATCATGTTTTTCTGAAGTTGCTTTGTTCTTGGGTTTTCCTATTATCCCTGGGAAGGAATGACTTTAACTTTCTCCCTAACAAATACTATTTGCAAACACAATGAAGATATATTTAAATCACCAAAGATTAACCGAAGCAGCAGGAAGCCAAGGGAAGGTGCTATCTCTTCAGAAAGCAAGGTAACAGCTTGGGAAAGCTGAAGGTTTTGCAGGGTTTGGATTTGTATGGGTTTTTTTTATAAGTAGGAGTACCAAAGGTTAGAAATTAGTAATATAAAGATGTTTAGTGCCTGTCTCTCTCTGTTTGACCTCTGTGCCAATTATAATGTTTATTGGATACTGACGAATCTCTTTATGGATGACATACTATTGAAGGTGGTCAGCTTCAGCCAACTCAATACTACAGCAAGGTATTGAGTTGGCTCTTTTCAGACCAGGTATTTTAACATTGCAGCAAATTTTTTGGCTCACCTGATGCCAAAACCCATTCTTTCTCAGGAATTCTTCTGAAGCTGTTCTCAGGGCAGACCACTTTGTAAAACAGCATAACATATTTGCAAAGATGGCAGTCTTTTTAGTTGTGTGTAGCAAGTGAAGTTAATTAGCCTCTTCTCACTTCTAATGAGGGAAGTTTCTCTGCCTTTTTCCCAACATATGAAATTTCCTTCTGTATATACGGCGGTCTGTGGAATAGCATATACGCTGTCTTGAGTCAGCTTGGAACCATTCCACCTTCCACATCCCCACAGTCTTCTTAAGAGGAAGTGAACTGAGTGCCTCCATCTGTACTGGTAAATATAGAAGGACCAGGGAGCAATCCATGTCCTATCCCCCACCATGCAGCACCAACGAGCGTGCATTTATACTTTTTATTAATTAGCCCCAGCAACCCCAGATTTATCTTTTTAGTTCCAGTAGTCCAAAGAAGAGCCAAGATGCTGTGCCAGCAGTTAAGCTGTGTGTGCGATTAGGGGGCGCAGTGCTAAGGTCACTTGCTGGCCCTCCTGGGAACCCAGTAAGACCCKGCTTTGGGACAAAATACATAGCATTGTGAGTTACTTAGGTCTTGGTCAAGAAATGTAATGATCAGGTGCCTGCCAAGACCACATGTGAGGAATATGCTTGTTACCAGTAGAAAGACAGAAAACTCAGAATGGAATCCAACCTGACAAGTGCATTGAGAAGCGAATCACCTAAATTCTGCATATAATGTGGAACCAGCAAAATCTAACTAAAAAATAACGTTTAAGACCTTGCTAACTCCTAAGCACTCCTCCTCAGGCATCCTCGTTAGCTTTCTACAAGGAAACACATTCTCTCAATTTGAATTGATGGCTCAGAAGGAACTCCTGAAAGTACCTTCCTTGGCAAAGCCTCTAACATCAGCCCATTTTACAAAAATGGAGTGGCAGCTCATCTGCCATTACCTGAGTCCTGAAAAAAAGATGTTTCCTCTTCCTTGATCCCTCAGGGAAAGTTGAGGCCTCTTTGCTGAGTCGAAGGCTCTTCTGAGCCTTCAATGTTGTCCAGTGGATAGTCATGACAATCCGTAGCTTTAAGCAAACAGGCCAGATGTAAAATATATTTGGTGGGTAAAACTGTGTCATATTTCTCTCGAGTGAGCTTTAGGCACTTCACGGAGACCATGATAATTTTAAATGGCTCCCTGATCAACCAACAAGCTGTTTTGAATTCTACTCTGTGGCATGAACTTCTTCTCAAGTACTGTAAAGGGAGAACAAGCATCCATTCTAGGTTGGTGGGAGCTCTTGATCTGTACATTTCTCCCTGTCCGAAAAAACCAAATGCCATTATGTTTAGCTCTCTTTTTAAAATTATCCCAACCTTGAAACTAGCTATGGGTACAAATTGCTGAAGAAAAAAATTCATGAACTTGAACTCCTTTTATAAATTACAAAAATAGCTGCTGAAGAGTGCAAAGCCACTGATGTTACAAAGCTCAGTGACCTGTAATAACTATTATTGTTTCCATTGACCCATAGTAACAATTGACCTGGACTGGAACTAGCAACACTCAATAGCACATTTCCAATTTTTTTTAATGTTCCATTTTCCAAGACACACACACACACAAAAAATCAGTCTACATCAGACAGTCCAGCTTTTACTCTGGTTATGCTTTTGGTGACAATAAAACTATAATCATAAAACTAGAAGGTAATGAATGTAATGTCAAATAACTAAATACAAATCAACAGACAATTGTGCAGAAAATCAAAGATAATTTTATGTCTTTGAAAAAAAAACAATAAAAATATCAATATTCATTATGCTATGATATGTGGAAACACGTGTTTATGTTTATAAAAGCTAGTATCAGGTTGTGTAAAGCTGAAAGGCAAGAGACGGATGTTGCTGTTTCAGAAGGTCAAGCATGGCAATCCAAGTCTAAGGAGGAAAGTTGCTCACTAACAATTAGTAACATATATGCTGGACATATATATGGCATATATACCAAATAGTTATATTTGAGGATCTTTATACATCCACAAAATGGTTTCAGTATCAAGAAGATTTGTAGTTAACACAGTACCAACCATTTCTTTCAGAGGTTGATCTTTCTACTTTCACTCGGTAAAAGTGTAGAGGTAATCCTTAAAGTTTCAGACTGATCAGAATGAGATCTGAGTTAATATTGGATAGAAAAATAAAAAAAAAAAAAAAAAAAGTTTTTTTTCCGTAGTTCACTTAGTAAGTATCTCTTCCCCTGTGATGATCTTCCCATTGCTGAATGTTTTTAAAACTTAAACAAATTACTTATTATCAAATGAAAGATTCATTCAAGAAAAGTATTTTAATGTCAGTGGTTGTATGTGGAAAACTACCTTGAATAATATGCAGAAAATACAACAGGGACATTTTATTTTTTTCTGTCTTTGTATCATGATGCCCACAATTCAAATCAGAATGTATTCAGTTTCCGTTATTTTAGGGTTCCTTGGATTGTTACTTTTTGCTCTGCTGCAAGACCTTCTCAGTCAATTTACTTACAATACATATTCTGTACATAGAGGTACTATTTATGCATATATCAATTTTTGAAGAGATGTACCAGAAGGGCAATCTACCATGTAAAAGCTATTCCAGCTAGCAGTTCTATGCTCTTTTTCATTGGCTAGACAATTGAAATCAAGCTTTTTATATCCCTAAGGAATAGGAAAACACTAACAAACATCTTGGTTATGCTGTTAACACTGCCACATCAGATGGCACATTACTAAAATAAAGTTTAAAATAGAAATTTACATTAATTGCTATTTCATTCACAATCCCATATTACCCTGAATAAGGAGAAAAAGGTTTTACCCTTGTGTAGAGGCTGCTCATTTTTCCATGAATTATGCATCTCCATTTTTTAACAAAAAAAAAGCATTTTTTCCCTGAAGAAATTCACTATATGAAGAAGTAAAACACTAGATAATTTTATTCTATGCTGTAGGAAATGCCTTTTGACTTTTATTAAACTGCTTGCTGAGTTTCTGATTTCTTGAATTAAATGGTGATTAAGTGGAGCCCTAGAGATGTGCAGCACTGGGAAGAGGGAAAAAGTCAAATTCTAAACTTGACTTTTCAATGCTGCTTAAAAAACATCTCAAATTTGTCAAATGAAAGTGCTATCTTATTGCGGGTAAAAATTTCAAACATCATCTTCCTACAAGTTAAGTTATTTTCTTCACTTACCCGAGTTAAATTGTGCATGTATGAAGAAAAAGTGATGTCTGGTGAATAAACCTAATAGTTCATTAAAAAAAAAGTATATAATGAATTTTGACTTTCTGAAACTATGTTAGGGATAGATCACTATTTTTTTTTCCTATCAGATGTAACTATTGTCTAAAATGATTGTGAAGTAACATCTGTAAATATTTCTTGATTGGTAATTTGTGAGAAGTGTTCTGCTAGCGTCCAATATTTAGGCTCTTTGGATTCAACAGTGGTCTCAAAGTGTACTGCTACTTATTCTAAGAGTATGGTTTAAAGTCACATCTGCAATGTAACTATTGTGGCTACACATTCAGCACTCTCTTTTTTTATAATCTACCTTTAAACAGATAAAATTTAAACATCTATATCTGAGCTACTCACTCTAGCCCACATTTTTAGTTGGGAGAGAAACAGACCCATCCAGAGAGCAATTTGTCTCACTTATATTAGACACCTATCTCTTTCAGTTACATACCTTGGAAATGTCTATATCTCAGGAAGAAAAAAAAGAGCCTAGACTGGATGCCTGATTTTCAGATATCAAAGTTAGAGCAAGCAAATCCCACCCTTTCTAATGAGTAATCCTCTCCTTCTACTACATGTGAAAGTTGAACAAGACAGAAGTATGATTTTGATGTGACCAAATGCTTTTACAAACTCAAGAAAATCTGTATTTGGATGAACCTCAGAGTAGGTTTGGCTCCCACTGTTTGTTCAGCTCTGCCAAGCGAACCCAGGGTCTCTGCAGAGAAAACACTATTGTCTCTTACCTCAGCAGGGACCTGAATGATCACAGCGACAATAGGAACAATAAAGCCACTATCAACTGCAAGATTTCTGAAGCATACAACCAATTATGTTTTCCCATTATGTAAAAAGTTGACTACGCATTAAGTTGTTTGGTTTCACTATCTTCATTTCATCACAGGCACAAAAATGTACTAAATCCCACCGAGAGTTGGTCAATTCACTTGTCTAAATAAAAGAAGCAATTTGGCCCAAATCCTAGATCACGTAGTAATTATCCCGTGTTCAGTAAAAAGCTTTTTGGGTTCTTTAAGAATTTTGGTGAGCAAGGAATAAGTTAGTATTAGGGAATTAGAGCTAACTACTKCATTATGAATTTTTACCCGAATATAGACTGAGGCAAGATGACAGAATCTGGTCCCTGGAAAATCCAAAATAATTTATTGTCAAGGAAGCAAATATTTGTCCTGCGTGGCCAAAGACCTCAGGTGAAACTACAACATACTGTATGTATTTCAGAGCAAAGCTAGGCAGTTCAACTGACAAGGTAAAATAGATACAACTGTCTGCTCCAGAGGAACTAAGAGAAGAGAAGCTGGAATACTATTGGAGCTGCAGCAGTCATAGGAAAAATGGTCCGTATTACTGCACTATATCCACTCTCTAACCATTTCCATCTCAGAAAATGAAATGGGATTGCAGGCTGTGGCTAGTTGGCTTAGAGGAACTACCTGACACACGGTAGCCCACATGGAGCCCAACAGGCACATGCCTCCGCATCTGATAGCTACCTGGCATATCACAGGGCTTCTTCAATGCATTGTGCTCCATTGCTGGGAGCACTGTGCTCCTCACAGATCTGATTTCTGGCATCAAGAGGTTGTAAATTCAGCTCAGAAGCCATGGCTTAATGTCAATGAGAAATCGATTAAAAAATATCTACGTATTCATGACACTCTCATAACTTGCAGGCATTATGTAGAAAGTGAGCTGGCAGAAGCTGGAATGCTGTTCCTGAACTAATGTGATGAGGACTGTAATGAAAGACTTTACGGTATTAATCATTTTTAGCAGTATCATATTAGTACTGTATCTTGGCCTGTGCTTTGGCTTGTACAAAACAAAAATTGTATCATTATTATTTTAAGCCTTACACAACAAGCCAGTGAAAGCAAATGTTAATACACTGTGTAATACAGTGTAAAAAACATTGTTAAAAAAGATGTGTTGGAATATAATCTGAGTTAAATCCTTCCTTCCTTCCTTCCTACTTTTAGAAAATTATACTCAGTTAATAAACTTTAAATTAGTTTTTCTTTTGAAAATAAAGTTGTGATCAGACTAGAAATATATTGAAAGCAATCTCTCTCACTGCTGGAATATTTTGGCATTTTTCCAGATAAAAAGAGACATGCACAAAACGTATGGAGACATATGCAAAACATCATAACTAATGAACTCGTATTTTTATGAAACCTCAAAAGAATTTGAGGAAGAAGTTGGTCAAATGTATCAAATACAGTTGGTTCAGAGACTGCAGGAARCTTTTTTCCAAGTTTCTTTTCTCTGCCAGTGTTCAACAGCTAGGATTTGTGATACTTCAACACAGTAGTCCCCAACAGACGCTAAGCTAACTAGACAGGAAAATCTCACCCACCTTTGTCAGCCTTCCTATCAAACATCGCTTTGTCTCGTGGGGTATTTCTTCTTAAGTTTAGAAACCACTTTCACATGTTAGCTATTTTCTTGTAAGGTTGTCATAACGGCAGCAGGGTTTTGTTCATGAAAGATTGCTGAGCAGAACCTTGCAGGTTCACCTTGCAAGAGCTTGTGAGAACCAGCCCTTTGAAAGCATGACTGGAGATTTGAGCGATATAAACTCCAAAGTCATCCATTTTCCAGCTCCACTGCTGCTTTATTCAAGCTGAACCCAGAGTTTTTTACTGTCTTTCAGCGTCACAAGGGAAAGCAGTGCCAAGACCCCTCTCCCGCTCTGTGCTGAGAACAGGATGATCATGCTAGGTCTGATCTACAGTGACATGGAATGATCACAGCTTTCAGTACAAACACGAGCACCAGATGCTCGGCGCTTCTGCAGGCAAGGTCACTATCTAATATTCATAGAGTCTTTCACACTGTAATCCACTATCCTGCACAGGAAGTTCAGGAGGTAAGGCATTTTCCGTACTGAGCAGCAAAGCAATGAAAAGTTTGTATCGCTAATAGTTAAAAGGATCTCCTCTACTTGCCCTGTATTTCTTGCAGTTTAAACTCTTCAGAGAAGTGGCAGTCTGTTAGTCTTGTGCCTTTCTCAGTTTTACTGTGACTAGGAATCAATACTAACACCAGTGCTTTCACTCAGTTTGATTGTTTCCCCACTGAAAAGCACCTAGCTCAAAGGGTCACGCTGACTGAAGTATTACAAAGTTTGTCAGCTGAATCAGTAGAATCTCACTGGTGGGGAATCTCACACCACAACCTTCCTCAGTAGAACCACAGGCTGTAACAGACCGCTTTTTGCTAGGTTGAGGGGACAACATCTACCTGCATCCCCATTTCTTACAGAAGTTGTTTAGGGTGGCCAGCCGTGCCAAAAAATACTACTTGAGATTCCTTTTCAGAAGTGATGGTCCTGAATGATTCATCTGGAAACGCTTCCATCTGCCACTGGAACACTGCCCACAAAACCAAGGCATTTCAATTGAGTATCAATACCTGCTATGTCCACCTTAATAAAGTCAAATAAATACTCTATTTTACCATAGCAATAATGTACTTTTTAAAATGTATTTATAAATAACTATGACACTTCTTGGATGGCTTGTCACTTCATCTCAGTCTTGTGCTTTGTAACTTACCTGAGGCAATCGGGAAACCCACAGAAATGCTCCTACTTTTTCCTTTTTATTCACTAATTGCAACCAGAATCTTGGATGCAGTAACAATATATGCATATATTCAGCGATAATAAGATTTGACGTAGTAAAACACACGTTAAAAAGATATGTTTAGCTAAATGTGATTGAATGGGACTGGGTGTATAAACTGCTAACATATCCCCAGAAAACACAGCTGAATATAGAAAYATAATGAAATCAGTTAATGTTTTCCTGGGACTTTGGAAGGGACTCTCCCCTGAGAAAATGCCAGGAATGAATGTGCCAATTTTGTCTCTCTTCTGCACTGCTTCTTCTCTCCCACCCCTCATCCCATATCCCATACACAGCTGGAATATTTGTCCTTAAACAGGAGACTTACTTATTGGACACATTAGTCTTTAAGGAGCCTTTAAGACTTATTAGATGTTGCTGACGTCTAACAAAATAAAATATTATAGAGGTACCAGCTGCTCCAGAAAACCTTTAATTCTGCTGTTACACCTGTGGTTTAATAAAACAAAATGCATCAGGTGTAATGAAAACCTGAATACTACAATAGTAGAGGCATTGCCTACCCTATCAAAGGTCTCAGGGAAATGCAGTGGCTGTGATGGTTAAGAACGGTATAGTAATAGGTCAGTAATTTCAAGAGGTTAAGAGGAAAGGGAGATAAACTGAGACATCACGGGGAAAAAAAGTYGAAGATAGAATTTTATAGGGACTTCAGACTCATTCGCAAGAAGACTACTGATTCACTAAAACTAAGATTATAATCAGTCTATGAAATTCAAACTCCACATAAATCAGTGTCAAAATCTGACTGAAATCCAAATGAGTCAATATTTCTCTGTCGAAATGAATAAAATTAGAGCAGATGTGAGTCAAATAAAAGCATCTGTCATGTCCAGCTGAACTAACTTAAACAGGATCGAGTTTATGTGCACCTTTCACACTGAGCAATCTGCAGAACAGTGCACATGGATGAGAGTTTAGTAAAGAACTCGGGTAGTTTGATTTCTCTCTTTAAATTATACATGTTTGCTCTGACCTGTATATACTGTATTGCCTGTTCTATTTGTGCTAGAATTGAATGGTAAAGATATAAACAATTTATAAGGGCAGTACATACTGAGTGGTTTCAAAACTCTAGAGATTAGCGAATAATAAATATAGCCGGGCCTTTTGTTAGTACCCTAATACTCTACTGTTTAAGTCACATATGATTATTGTGGTCCTAATGTCATTTTGGGGATGAAATAGATATTAAAATGATAGTATGTTTCAAAGAGATCCACTGAATAAAACAGAGCCTGATTCCGCTGCCACTGACTTTAGCAAGAATGGCGTAAAGCTCTAATTCAGAGAAACAGTATTGCACTATTTATATTTCAAGGATGGAGCATATGAGACAAAGGAATTAATGTGATTTGTTCACAGCCCTGGAGGAAGGCAGTCTTGGAAGTTTTTGTTTCTATTATGTTCTGTCCTGTTTTGTCCTATTCTATTCAATTCAGCATATGCCGCTGCCCTCATCCTCACAACATCCAAGAACATCCCAAGAGTTACTAAACAGTATGTTCTGTATTTTTCACTTATCATTTGCTTTTGAAAGATGCAGTATTACAAAAGACTTGGGCATAAGGCTGATTTTGAATTGGGATTCTAATTACTTTTTTTTTTTTTGTTTCTCTATTTTGGATTGGACGTGGAGTTTGTCTCAAGGAGCTGTAGAAGGAAAAGGGAAGAGTGTCTTTTGTTTTGACTGAAGGCAAATTTTTTGCTGTCCTACATGTTTTTAGTACCTAAGCTGAGATTAAATGCCTGCATGTTGTGCTTGCCATGGAGCGTGTAGACATTCAAGGTGGTCTTCAGACTGTGTGATTTAGAAAGTTCAATCTCTTGTACAAACTTTACCTTTGTGAAGGGGAGCTCCACTGTGCTTGACAAATGCAACTGCCTACCAGAGTCCCGATACCTGAACTCTCAGCAATAGCCTGGACCCAGACCATTGAACACTTTAAGACTAAAGACGGACATCTCAAATTCCATTTGAGATCCTGCAGAGAGCCAGTGTAAGGAACACAGGGCAGGTTAGCTATCCTTTTGATAGTGCAAGATGTTAAGGAAATGCGTAATTGGTCTTGCGCTATCTGAAGGTTCCTGAGTGCTGATAATTTCATGTCTAGTTCTATGGTAGTCTTATAGTCTAGCCAACAGTGACCGGAGACTATAAAATGAGAGCGCACAATTTTCTGCCGCAGGGGACCTTCGGGTTCCTAGCCAGCAGGAAATTGCAGTTGCTGCTCTAATTTGGCAGGACGCGCACCTTCCACCAACCAAACACTTGCAAACTCCTCAAAACATTACTTTCATTTCGTGCAGACACAAGCCGCTCGCCACTCAACAGGGCTCAGCAACGCTCCTTAAACCGAGGCAGCTTTTAATTCTCGCTTTGCCCGCTGACACCCACACCACAACATCTTTCCACAGGGGAAGGAAAACACTTCCCCCCCCCCCTTACAGTTTCCAGACGCGAGGATCTTCTTCCCCTGGTCCTAGTGCTTCCCGCGCGCACACACCCCACACACCCCCCCCCAACACACACCCACACACCCACACCCCGCTCCGACCCGAACGCGCCGCTGCGCTCAGCAGAGCGCCTGCCCGCCCGCCTGCCCGCGGCGCTGCCGCAGCCCCCGCGGGCGCGCCCCCCGCCCGGCGCCCCGCCGCCCTCCTTGCCGTGCCCGTGACTATTGGCTGAGCCCCCCCTTCCCTTCCCTCCCCTCCCCTCCCCGCGGCGGCGGCGCCCACCCGAGCGGAGGGGGAGTGTCCTGGGCACAGCCCAGCCCAGCGCGGCGGCGGCGGCGGCGGCAGCGGCGGGGGAATGGGCAGCCGCGGGGAGGAGAGGCGGCGGGCGGGCGGCGGAGCGGGCGGGCTGCTCGGGCGCAGCCGGCGGCGGCAGCGGCGGCCGGGCATGGGGCCCCCGGGCAGTCGCGGCAGCACCACCGCCCGCGGCAGCCTGCAGGTGAGGGCTGGGGCGGCGGGAGGGGAGGTGCCGCGTCCTGCCCCCCGAGCCCCACTTCGGACGCAGCAGCAAAATTGGCAAAAAAAACCCAAACCAAACCCAAACCATATATATACATGTACGTATATATATGTTTGTTGTTTGTTGTTTTTTGGTTTTTCTCTGGGCTCCGATCTCCACAGATCAGAGCAGCCGTGAAAAGTTTTTTTTTGTTGCTGCTGCCGACGCGGGTTGTAGCGGAGAGCCGCGAAAAAGGGCAATGAATGGGTGGTTAAAAAGGGGAGAAGAAGGAAAAATCCCCCGTGGAGGCGATGCCCGAAGTTACTTTCGGGGAGCCCGTTTCCATACGCAGCGGGCCGGGGACGCGCTTGCCAACGCGGGCAGCTTCCTTCGCGCAACCTCTCCGCGGCTCCTCTGTTCAACTCGTATTTTAAGCCGGCAGCCAGAGGGGGACCGCGGCGGGGGGACGGCCGGGGGTCCGTGGTGGCGGGGCTGGGGCCGCCGGCTCTGCGGCCGCGGGGAGCAGGGACCCGCGCGGTCTGCGGCGCCCGGAGCGCGGCGGCGGTGCCGGGCTCCGCCGGGACCTGCGCAGGCTGCGCGGTGCGGGCCGCTGCACCGCAGGGCCCGTGGGCGTGCGGGAGGAACAGGCTTTGGGACGGGGGAGAGACGGCGGGGGAGGGGTACGTGTTTCGTGTTGCTGCTGTGGAAAGGGAGCGGGGCAAGCAAATGTTTGGGCGTGTGCAGGTGGATGCCCCGGCCTGGGCTGTGCTTGCAGGTAGCGGGGTGTGTGCTGCTGGTGGGAAGGTGAGCAAGCTTGAGGAGGTGGGGGGGGAGAAGAGAGAAGATGGCACATCAGGGCGCAAGTGCTGCTGGTGTGGGGGGGAGACAGGGTGCCCCGGGGCCATCCCTGGCAGCGCGTATTTGCTGTGGGGAATGCAGCTGGTGTTGCCTGGAGGGTACAGATGGTGATRCCCTGGAATTAGCTGCTGTACTGGGGGGAGAAGGTGGGGGGAGAGGGAGGATGGCTTCATGTTGCARATGCTGCACTCCCTGCTCGAAGTGGCAGTGGGGGAGGCAGTGGGCAGGGAGGGGGCTGCCTCCTGCCTCCCCTCCTAATCTAACACCACCCCCTCCCCACACGCCTGTGCCTCTCTCTCCCCAGCACTTGCTCCTCTTCCTGCTCTTCGTTGGACCTTTCAACTGCTTTGCCARTTACAGCCGCGCCACCGAGCTCTTCTACAGCCTTAACGAGGGGCTGCCCGCTGGGGTGCTCATCGGCAGCCTGGCCCGTGACCTGCGGCTGCCAACGGCTGGTGGGCAGCGCCTTGCGGCTCCCCAGCCCCCACTCTCCTTCACCCTGGCCTCCCGTGGCCTGGGGGGACAGTACGTGCAGCTGGACAACCGCTCTGGAGAGCTGCACACCTCGGCCGTGGAGATCGACCGGGAAGCTCTGTGCATGGAGAGCAGTGGGGCCACCGTCTTTGGGGGAGCAGCTGCTGTCTCCTCCTCCTCCTCACCCTCATCCGAGTCATGCCTGCTGCTGCTGGATGTGCTGGTGCTGCCGCAGGAGTACTTCCGCCTGGTGAAGGTAAAAATTGCTATCCGGGATGTCAACGACAATGCGCCCCGCTTCCCTGTGCCCCACATCCGCCTCTCGGTGCCCGAGAATGCACCTGTGAACACCCGCCTGGCTATCGAACACCCTGCCCTTGACCCTGACGTGGGCACCAACGGYGTCCAGACCTACCGCCTGCGAGATAACTACGGTGTCTTCACCCTGGATGTGGAGGAGAATGAGAGTGGGGAGAGGACTCCCTACCTGATTGTCATGGGGGCTCTGGACAGGGAGACACAGGAGGAGTATGTCACCGTCATCGTTGCTGAGGATGGGGGGACTCCTCCGCTTGTGGGCAGTGCCACCCTCACTATTGGCATCAGCGACATCAATGACAACTGCCCCCAGTTCAGCGACTCGCAGCTCAACATCACTCTTTATGGGAATTCCAGTCTAGGGACACACGTGGCCACTGTCCACGCAGTGGACGTGGACCTTGGATCCAATGCCCAGATCACCTACTCCTACAGCCAGAAGGTCCCCCAGCCATCCAGAGATTTGTTCCATCTGGACGAAAGCACAGGAACCATCACGCTCTCCAGTAAAGTTGATGGGGACACTCCAAGGCTCCACAGGCTGATCATATTGGGCAACGGTCCTGGTTGTATCCCTGCCGTGATCACAGTGCTAGTGACCATCATCAAAGTCATGATGAGACCACCTGAAGTTGTCCCTCGTTTCATAGCTAATGAAGCGGAAGGGGTGGTGTACTTAAAGGAACTGGAGCCTATCAACACACCGATAGCATTTTTTACCATCAAAGACCCTGATGAAAAATACAAAGTCAATTGCTATTTGGACGGTGATGGGCCTTTCAGACTTTCACCATACAAGCCATACAATAATGAATACCTGTTAGAGACCACAAAGCCTTTGGACTATGAGACACAGCAGCTGTATGAAATCTCTGTAGTTGCGTGGAACTCAGAAGGATTTCATGTCAACAAAATAATCAAAGTACAGGTTCTGGATGACAATGACAACTCGCCAGTTTTCTCTCAACCGCTGATAGAATTATCCATTGAGGAGAACAATGTTCCCAATGCTTTCTTGACCAAACTGCATGCTACGGATGCTGACAGCGGAGAAAGAGGGCAAGTGTCCTATTTTTTAGGGCCTGATGCGCCTTCCTATTTTTCTTTAGATAAAACCACAGGAGTTCTTACAGTTTCCACCCAACTGGACAGAGAAGAAAAAGAGAAATACAGATATACTGTCAAAGCAGTAGATTCTGGGTTCCCTCCAAGAGAATCTATAGCAACTGTCACCATCACTGTATTGGATAAAAACGATAATAGTCCAAGATTTATCAATAAGGATTTCAGCTTTTTTGTGCCAGAAAACTTTCCAGGTTTTGGTGAAATTGGAGTTATAAGCGTCACAGATGCTGATGCAGGGCAAAATGGATGGGTTGCCCTTTCAGTTCTGAATGGAAGCGATATTTTTGTCATAGATACTGGAAAAGGAGTTTTGAGAGCTAAAGTCTCCCTGGACAGGGAGCAGCAAAGCTCCTACGTTCTGTGGATCGAAGCAGTTGATGGCGGTGATCCTGCCCTCTCCTCTACTGCAAAAATAACTATCCTTCTTCTGGACATAAATGACAACCCCCCTCTGGTCTTGTTTCCTCAATCTAATATGTCTTATTTGTTGGTTCTTCCTTCTACCCTTCCTGGCTCTCCCATCACTGAGGTCTATGCTGTCGATAAGGACACTGGCATGAATGCAGTCATAGCTTACAGCATCATAGGAAGAAGAGGCCCTCGACCGGAATCATTTAGGATTGACCCTAAAACTGGTAATATCACCTTGGAAGAGTCGCTGATGCAAAATGACTATGGCCTCTATCGGCTGCTTGTAAAAGTTAGTGATCACGGCTATCCAGAACCTCTCTATTCCACTGTCATGGTGAACCTTTTCGTCAATGACACTGTTAGCAATGAGAGCTACATTGAAAGTTTGTTAAGAAAGGAGCCTGATATCAGTATAGAAGAAAAGCAGCCGCAAATATCCATAGAGCCTACACATAAAAAAATGGAGTCAGCATCCTGCATGCCTACCTTGGTAGCTCTGTCAATAATAAGCTTGGGTTCAATCGCTTTGGTAACAGGGATGGGCATTTACATCTGTCTAAGAAAAGGAAAAAAGCATCACAGAGCAGATGAAAACTTGGAAGTACAAATCCCATTAAATGGAAGAATTAACCTGCACATGTTGGAGAAGAAACCAATGGAGATTTCTAACATTTGACGTTTCTTTGTGGATAAATCCAACAATCTGAAAAACCTTGGACAGCTCTGAAACACCTAGCCGTGGGTTGTATTGACAGAGGTTGCAATGAAGGACCGCTAATTTATAACTTAATAATATTATAATTGTAAATAGCTGTTTACAGTTTTTTAAAATGAAATTCAGTGTACAGCTTTTTTATGAAACCTTAGTACTAACAGCTAGCACCCTGTCTATAAAAACATGGACATCATTTGCAGCTTTCATAAATCAATAAGATCAGTGATCATAAAAAAGGGGAAGGTAAGACGATTCTTTAAACTCAAGTTTTAAAAGTCTTTTTAACCACAAGAGGGCATCAGATGCTCCTGAGCAGGGAACTGTTCGAGGTACTGTCCATGAGATAAACACAGAGTATATTTTAAATATATTGGTTTTAATATGAAATACACATTGGCATACAGACATTTAACCACAAAAAAAAAAGAAATGTCTGTCCCGATGTATGTATAATTAAAAGAATAAAGACATTACAATGCACTAGTAATAATAAAAAACAAAAAGGAAAAACCAGAATGTTTATTACCTCAGAAGTAAAGCTTATAAGTAGGATAGAAAAGGCATTAACAAGAAGTGCAATTCCTGTTGAGCAAGAATGCAAGATATTGTAATGAGAATCTGAACTGCTGTGACATATCATCGTTCATTTGCTCCAGATTTCACCCACATTATCATTTGCTCCAGCAATCTGCTGGTCATTTTTATGGAAAATTATATTTAATCTTTCCTACAGAAAATAATGGCAGAATCCCATGCTCATCCTCGTAGACATGCCAGATGCAAGGAAGCAAGGGAATGGCTAAATCCTTAGTTGTCACAGAAGTGGTGATATTTTTTGTACTTTGAGCAATCTGTCAGTAGTACTCCATCAGTTTGGTTGTGTAATAGATTTTTCATGTGATACTTCTGAATCTGATCTGCCAGGTGAAAACAAAAATTGCTTCATATTCTAAGGAATTATAGGACTTAGTTTATTCTGACTGTTGTTCCTTTCTGGATTGGTATTTCATGTGAAAGATCTTGTTTCTGACTTTTGGCGACCATTCCTGGCTCCTTTTCATTGGCTTTGATTTTGGATTAGATCCAAAATCTAACTTGTAAGACTGGTGGCATATTTTCTTGATAATTTATTCTTTGCTGTATCCTCTGCAACAAAGCAGCAGGTTTATCGGTGATGTATCACTTTCACTTCATTTTAAGAGCTGAGAACTATCTTTTGTATGATGATTACATCAAATTTCTCTGTGTGAACAAGATAAATTAGTGTTATGCTTAAAACTGATTATTTTGATTTCTGGCATCATATGTCTGTAATGTACCAAAAGTGTTTATATGTCTGCAAATTAAAGCTATATATTTTCATAATAACTTATTCTCTCTCTCTCCCCTAGAATTTCAATTATAAAGCTAAATATTATTTTAGTTATAAGAAATGCATATTTCACAAATGCTTGCCTGCTGGCTATCTTGTCTGACATGTCATAATACTTCCCAAAATTAGTACACTTCAAAATCATAAATGAGAGTTCATGCAGTACTTCTTGAAATTACTGGCAAAGACAGTTGTATTTCAACTGATGTAAGTGGGGCRGCAGCTGATACCTGTTTTAAAAGTAGGGAATGCAATTTGAGGCAGTTTTTGTTTTTTCTCTCTGTGACTGGCACATTATTTCACCTTGAGCCTATTGAAATGTTGGAGCTTCTTATAGATATTGGTTCTGCTTAGCCTAAGTAAGAGTCTTAGTATAATGCCCAGATTTTGCCATTCTGCCTATAAGAAATAGCTATTCTTTCAGGTTAGAATATTTTCTGTTTATGCACGGTTTGATAGCTGTGTTTCATGAAAAATTAATTCAGCCTGTCAAAGGTTTGTGGTTAATCACCTTTTTTCATTTATTTTCATATTATTAAAATATGAAAATGGTATGTATGCCTGAAATGCATTTGTCACAAAGAGACATTGTTTATTATCTCTAAAGAAAAATGACATTAATTCTTCGGAAATGGCTTCAGTATTACAGATACTCTGTATTGCTGTGGTGGGAAAGCTAGATCCTGTGCATTTTTTTCTTCAGTAAGGAGGCGAGGTAACTGAAAGAAAGACAGAATTCTTTTCATTGCCCTTCTCTTATTTGGATTAGCAGTCCAGTATCTTCTCAAGACAATTTAAACAGGAGCAAACCCMAGACTTAACAAATACAATAAAACCGTAAACCTGATCCTTCAGTGTATGTTCACATGACACTGGGCAGATACTTTTATTCAGGTTTGACAAATACATAGTCTTGAACCTGTTTGATTAAGCTTACTGAGTTTAAATGTGCAGTTCTCGTTGCTTTTTTTGGTTTGTTTAGTTCAAGCACGTTCCTAATGCGTAATAAAATATAATGGTATGAGCCTGTTAAAAACAAAGTGCTGCTCATGAAGCATTTCGCTCACACAATTTTCTACACATTTAAAGCAAATTGGTTTGAAATCACACCTTCAGCCATACTAGCACCACTACTTGTGGAAAAGACTTTACCCTGAATAGTGCTTCATAGAGTAAGAGCACATTTTTGCCTTCCTGTGAGTAATATCCTTTGGGTAGGTAATGTCACTGAAGATGGCAAAATATGCAAAAAGTGAGTTGTTTTGTTTTTTTAAATTCCATATTTTGTGTTACTTAACAAACATACAGCTGGTAGCAGCAGGTCATAAGCATGATATTTAAGCCTGCAATGTTAAGCCTAACAGTGATTAAAAAAAACAAATCAGGAATCTTAAATTCATAGAACCTGTGAATTTCTCCTCAAAAAAATACTCTTTCGCAGTGGAAAAATGCTTGATACTGGTTATATAGCAAACATTTCTGTGACGTTGCTGTTTCCAAAGTATCCCTTACAGAAATCCCTTTCACATGAAAMCACATTTTTAATGAGTACAACTAAAGTAAATTAGACTCAAATATAAAAGGCCTATTTTATAACCACCTTGTGCAGTGCACTTGCCAAAATATATGCAAATCTTGTCGACACTGGTAGTTGAGCTGGCACAAAAATAAATGTCTCATTCATTTACAGTATCCATTGAACAATCTTAGAGTGAGTGGGTGCTCTTTGTTCATTTTTATAAAAAATGAGATTGTCCTAAGCTTTGTATTGCAAAAGCCTCCTAAACTTGCCATGCAAACATTTTTTTATTAGAATTAACAAATTAAAAAATAAAAGACAAGAAATGGGCAGCGAGCCCAGTGGCAGTGGACAGAGAAAATCAGCTCAGTCTTCTCTTTTACTGTTTCATTTTATTMTTTTTAAAAGATCTAGGAGCCCTATTACTCTTTGAAGTTGCTGTTTTGATGCAAAATTAACCTAACACCTGGCTGAATATCAATAAAAGATGAGATATGAAAGCGTGGAAGGGGAATTAGAGCACATTGCTTTTTCTTATGTGAAGACTCAGAAAACAATTGCTCTTACAGCCTTTTAAGTCCATTTTCCAGTACCAAGGTTCAAACATGCAACTGTGCCAGAGTCCACTGAGGACAATGTAAAAAGATGCCACTATCTTAATAGGACGTCTGATGGGAGGTACTATGTTAGAGCAAAACTTGGCCTCCCTGAAAGCAATCACAAACACGATTGCTGACTGGGATTTCACTGTAAGTTTTCTGCCCGCAACTGCGCTTTTGGGAAGGTTTTATTAAAATACTCAAAYATATGAAGAGGATGGATAATCTATGACTAGCTTTTCACCTCCTGGTTCAAAGCAATGAACTCTCAGGGAGCAGCCTAGCAGTTCAGCATAAGTGGAGATACACAGCATCTCTGCCACAAAGAAATCATCAGCTGAAGATGCAAAGTGCTTCTTTTTGTGATTCAGGTGTGTTATCAGAGCCATGCAGGAAGCTGACTGCCACCTTCCCTGTGCTATGCTTGTCACCAGCTTCTCACAGCCATTAGTTTCTATGAACATTCCTTCTCACTCATGTAATTTACAGGGAAAACCAACGCAAGACAATTAATTGTCAAAAATTAGCCAGCTGAAATACAAAACCTTGTTTTAGACAACTCCCCTTCAGAGCTGGGCTTTGAGGAGCTAAGCACATTCATCCTCCTTACCAAAAATAATTTGATTTTAAAGGAGATGTCTAGTGAAATTTTAAGTGGAAATAAAGGTATTCAGCACCTCCACTTCCTATAGTCAAGTCCTATACTTTTTATATGAGTAGTAGTTGCTCAGACAGATAAAAGTTGCAGGAATTAGTTTTATGCTTTATTTGAACAGTGTGGGAAATGTTCTGAGGAAACTATTTGAAGGCTTCTAACTTATTGGTTCCTAACAGGTTGTTCAGAGTTATGAAATTTCAAATGATTGGCAACATGTCATAATTTACCGTTTTATGAATTAAAGCACGTGCAATAATACCTGTGCAGGCAGTGCTGCTATTTCCTTTTCAGTCTGTGTACCAGACTGAACCAGCAGATAAGAAGATAAAACTGCCATCTGCATTCTGAGATGGAGGGATTCAAAGATTTTGGCTCACAAACAAATGTAAAGTTTAACAGCTCTGTTTTTCACATTACGGATGAGAAAAATACTTTTATTCTTATCAGCACAGATTGATAAGCTGCATACTCTTTCTAACATGCTGTATACGAATGTTGCAGTGATTTCTGCTATATTTTCATTCCAGTTTCATCAGGGAATGAATTTTAAAGGCCAGATTTCAACTCCTAAATATTTCTGATGACAGAATACTTCGAACAGGTCTAAGAAAACATAATTCTGAATGAAGAAATATTGAATCATTTGTGATGTATTCAGTCATTCATTCCACTGCTTGTGAAAACAAATATATGCTTAAGTGTTCAAGTTGCAGGTTTTCATGTTGCTAGCTAATGCTGCTGGTAAGTAGTAAGCATTTAACTGAATTAATTTAACATAAAATGTATTTACATTTTATGGGATCATTTAAATTGTGTTCAAATTCAGAGGACTTGCATTTTAAGCATCAAGTTGGATGTCGCTCTATTCCCAGCAGCCCTAGCAATGTCAATTCAATCTTCTGTCCTAACTATTTTGTCTTATTTTCCATCTTCAAAGTTTGGGTTAAATATTCATCTTCAGAGCAAGTCACTGAGGTGAGAAGTCTTACCTCTTTATGCAGAACAGGAGCAAAGTTAGTGACAGCTTGATTCCTCTGCCTATGTGTCAGCATCTAGTGCTACTTGAGATGCCTTAAGGTATCCCACCTGGCCTCCAGCTGCCGGTCTGGAAGAGTGCAGGCTTTCCATCAATGAACTATTGTATCTGCCAGCCCAGTGTGGATGCTTTGGATATTTTAGGAGGGGTTCACTAAACACCTGTGTGTGTTGAAGTGAGTCTTTGATGTGATTCAGCTCCATATTTACACATCTACCTTGAAATGTCTACAGACAGGTATCAACTGGTGAGTTAGGAGTCCAAGCTTCCACTATATCTGTGAGTCTTATCAACACAGTCAGTAGAACTAAAGAGTGCTTCAGCTTGCTCTAAAGTAGGCATTCAGGGAAAGATTTAACTGCTCTGAAAATGCATATCAAGTGCTATCTAGAATGCCCTTGAGCATCTCAAACTTCTGCACTGGGATGTCAGGAAGACTTGTACCTTTCTAGAGCAGTAGTTAGATGCCAAAAATGCAAAGCAGCACCTGAAATGACATGAGAAAACTATGGATAGGCATGTGTATCCCACTGGTGGTGACACATCAAGTGTATCAACCTCTCAGCTCCACTATGTAGAGCTTGACAGGCTATGATGGGAACATAAAACATAAGATCATACAGAGACATCTGATCCTTAGCATCAGAGCCAAAAAAAGACCTACAAGTCTAAAATGTAACGACTATCGTACCTAACTGATAAGCTCTGAAGCCTGAATTCATCCCATCTAATTTTGGTGATTTAGTGGAGCCATCTGTGCCCTCTGCTGTGAGCAGAGAGATAAAGAATCTTTTTTTGCAGGCAATTCAGGTCTTTGGTAAGCACTGAAGTTGTTTACTTCTCTCCACTAAGTTTACAGATAACTCAGGGTAACTAAGATTTCACTTTGTGTTTCAGTCAAAGAAAAGAAATTTAGGCCATGCAGTGAGCTACAGATCGCAGTGCTAGGAGGCACTCCCACTAGCATTAAAATGCATGGAGTGAAACCAGTGTCTCAGATGGCACCAGAACAGCCAGCATGCTGGGGAGGAAGACACTTGCAGTCAGAGCAGGTGCCTGGAACTCACATGACTTTAAACCTCTCTTTCAAACACTTTGTTATAGGCTGCAAGGCTCCATCCATTTGGGCTTCACGGTCCAAAGTTTCTCATGGCTTTATCTTTTTTTTTTCTTTTTTTCTTGTTATTCCTTTTTTTTTTTTTTTTTTTNTTTTTTTTTTTTTTTTTTTTAACTGAAGTATTGCATGCAAGTCATTCCTATAGAACGCAATAAAAGAATACGTACCTTTGATTTATATGATGGCAAAGCACTCACTGAGGAGGTGAGAAAAATTTGTTATCTTTCAGAGAGTGTTCTCAGTTGTGTATTTGGAGGGGATGCTAAAGGCATCTCTTGATAAGGACAGTCTCCAGCCTTCTTTTGGAATACTGAGGTATTGTGTTTAATTCAAAGACTCAAATGTCAAAATCCTCCCAGGTTGAGGAGGCACAACCATGTATGCCTACTAAAGGAGCATTCCAAGGAACTGGAGATACTTGGCCTTGAAATCATGCCCCAAGCACTTTCAAAACTTTTCTTTAAACAATTGGTGGGGGTTGAGGCGGGTGGAACTGGGGAAAACACAGTCCTGTGCTCTTCCCTCCATGATGAGCAGCTTCTGGTATTTAAAAAAAAAAAAAAAAAAAAAGGAATTTGAAACAGTTACCTCATAGATCTTTTTCAGAGGTATTTGTCTCCTCATAGTTCAGAGTAATTTCAATCCTATTCTCTTTATTCGTGCTGTAATCTCATTAAAATTTCAATCTTAAGACAGTTATCTGGTAGGTTGGTCTTCCTCTGCCTAAGGCTCTATTTTCTGAGGAATGTATTTATAAAGGGTCTGGCTGAAAATCAGAGTACAAAGCAGAACTGCTTCTCAGGCTGTGTTTTACTTCAGGACAGACTGAAGTAGAAAAGAGCAAAATACAGCAAGAATAAATAAATGCAGTCAAAATGAAAGGGCCCTTTACAAAGATTGCATGTGGGAAACAAAAGGAAGTGGTCAGAAACAATATAAAGAATTTTTCTGGATCTACTGGATTTACTGTGTACTATCAGCCATGTTAATAGTCCCCTTTCAGCAGTATCTCATCCCTTTTCTTAACCTATAAGGATGAGAGCTTGTTGCAGAGCGTTGGGATTTCCTGACACAAAGTACTAACACAAAATACATTAAAAACTGATTCTCATTGTCAGCAGGTCAAAGTTGTACAGAGAAATAAAGGCTTTGAGTAGAATATCTTTAAAGTGTCTGTTTCATTATGATAACAGCATTCTCTTTTCATGGTGATTTTCTGTAGTGTTATTATGTTGGGTGCATTCATTTTTGCTAACTCAGGACAAAAAGAACTTATTAGAAACATTTGCATCTTCTCAGCCAAAAAAAAAGCTGATACTGTGACATAATGTCTCCAGTGAATGCTGTTAATGAAATGAGATCTTTTTTGTGACAATACACAAATACCAGACACGCTTCTGTGCTCACTTTCCTAAAATGCATAATGATAACATAACCTTCCTCTTCATATTTATAAACAGAATAAACATTTCATTACAGTAGTAAGCAGAGGGTTCTGATATAGCACTGTGTTAACACAGTGTAGATCCTGTAAATGTTTTCTATTGAAATATATTCAAATGGCTGCTTTGCATATCTATCTAGAAGTCATCTACGTGTTTTGAAGGTGTCTTTTTTTTTTCTTCTCTTTATAAGTCATAAGAGAAAAGCAAAGGCCACACAGTTGTCTTGGTGTTCCCTTTTATTATTTCTGTTTACCAGGCTAAGTTTAGCTGAATTGAAAACACAAGAATGCTCATCTTTAACTGGCTTTTCTTTGAATTTGAATTTAATTTTCAGAAACATCATATATAAGGTTATGCATCTAAATGRTAGATATGTGAATATCTGAAAAAACAATAAAGAAAGCAAGCATGCAGGAAAAAGAAATGTTTTGGAGTATAATTCAATCTTGAAAGTTCAACGTAATGTAACTAATGTATTAAGCTCCTCAAGGATGTTTTTCACTATGCTCAGACACAATGAAAACAATTCAGTACCTTCAGCTGTATGTGCTTAGGACAATCTTCAGAGTCTTGCTGGACTCCTTTCAGGAGGTCAGTAGCCTCATCTCTCACTAATGTAAATCCAGTTTAAAAGTATTCAAGTGTTCATAATATGCAAAAATCAAACTAGCCAACATTGTCCATCCCCATCACAGCTGCTCTGAAGACATCAAAAATGAAATGTTAAAGGGTCAGAATATTTTTATTGATTGTAAATAACATTTTTGATTACCTTTGATATTGAAACTGAATCTTTTGACATCTATCCAACAGTAATTTTATTTGACAGAATGCATTGGACAAATAGCTTAATCAACGACATTTTGATCACTTACAAGATGTTGGAACAAATCCCCAAGATTTTTTTTTRCACAATCTTAACTTTTGAAATAAAAAAGTTACATTACTAAAAAGCAATACTTTTTTTGCCTATTATTATCAGCTATGATACAGCCTCATAAGGCACTCAAAGATTTTTCTCTTAATAGGTTTTTCATAGTCTCTGCTAGTATATAATGTTTTTTCAAATACACTTCTAAATTTTTGCTTGAAATTTAATGAAATTAAAAACTACTGAAGACAGAGTTTTAAGTTTTAGGAACATCCAGAAATACCAAGTCACGAGTGATTCCCAGCTCAGGTTCATGCAACCTAAACTTCAGGCATCTATATAAACAAGTTAGGAGTACACACACCTAAGATTGCTTCTCTAGTCAAGGCAACTCTAGAAGCCGCTTATTGAGAATGTAGATGGTTTATGACAGTGCCTGCATTGCTCCCAATTCACTCTAGAAAGACATTACAGCAGGGCCCTTGCAAAGGTACCTCAATTAAATATCTCAAATTAGATAGAGTGACCTTGTTAGGTCATGCACAGAGAAAATCAGAAAGGCAAAAGCCCAGCTAGAACACAATCTGGCCACTGTCATAAGACACAACAAAAAATGTTTTTACAAATGTATTAATGACAAAAAGAGAGCCAARGAGAAYMTCCATCCTTTATTGGATGCSGGGGGGAACGTTGCCACCGAGGATGAGGAAAAGGCTGAGGTACTTAATGCCTTCTTTGCCTCAGTCTTTAATAGTCAGACCAGTCACCCTCAGGGTATTCAGCCCCCTGRGCTGRAAGRYRGGGACGGCGAGCAGGATAAACCCCCCATAATCCAAGAGGAAGCAGTGAACGACCTGCTACTCCACCTGGACGCTCACAAGTCCATGGGGCTGGATGGGATCCATCCGAGAGCGCTGAGGGAGCTGGCAGAGGAGCTTGCCAAGCCACTCTCCATCATTTATCAGCGGTCCTGGTTAACGGGGGAGGTCCCGGACGACTGGAGGCTTGCCAACGTGACCCCCATCTACAAGAAGGGCTGGAAGGAGGACCCGGGGAACTACAGGCCTGTCAGCCTGACCTCGGTGCCAGGGAAGATTATGGAGTGGTTCATCTTGGGGGCGCTCGCAAGCCATGTGCGGGACAACCAGGGGATCAGGCCCAGCCAGCATGGGTTCATGAAAGGCAGGTCCTGCTTGACCAACCTGATCTCCTTCTAKGACCAGGTGACCYGCCTAGTGGATGAGGGAAAGGCTGTGGATGTGGTCTACCTGGACTTCAGTAAAGCCTTCGACACTGTCTCCCACAGCATTCTCCTAGAGAAGCTGGCGGCTCACAGCTTAGACAGGTGTACTCCTCACTGGCTAAAAAACTGGCTGGACAGCCAGGCCCAGAGAGTTGTGGTGAATGGAGTTAAACCCAACTGGCGGCCGGTCACGAGCGGTGTCCCCCAGGGCTCCGTTTTGGGGCTGCTCTTTCTTGTTCACTATCTTTATCAACGATCTGGATGAGGGGATTGAGTGCACCCTCAGTAAGTTTGCAGACAACACCAAGATGGGCAGGAGTGTCGATCTGCTCGAGGGTAGGAAGGCTCTGCAGAGGGACCTGGACAGGCTGGATCGATGGGCTGAGGCCAAYTGCATGAGGTTCAACAAGGCCAAGTGCYGGGTCCTGCACTTBGGCCACAACAACCCCATGCAACRCTACAGGCTGGGGGAAGAGTGGCTGGAAAGCTGCCTGKYGGAAAAGGACCTGGGGGTGYTGGTTGACAGCCRGCTGAAYATGAGCCGGCAGTGTGCCCAGGTGGCCAAGAAGGCCAACGGCATCCTGGCCTGTATCAGAAATAGTGTGGTCAGCAGGAGTAGGGAGGTGATCGTGCCCCTGTACTTGGCGCTTGTGAGGCCGCACCTCGAATACTGTGTTCAGTTTTGGGCCCCTCACTACAAGAAGGACAATGAGGTGCTGGAGCGTGTCCAGAGAAGGGCAACGAAGCTGGTGAAGGGTCTGGAGAACAAGTCTTATGAGGAGTGGCTGAGGGAACTTCTCCAGTTTAGCCTGGAGAAGAGGAGTCTGAAGGGAGACCTTCTTGCTCTCTACAACTGCCTGAAAGGAGGTTGCAGCGAGGTGGGTGTTGGTCTCTTCTGCCAAGTAACTAGCAATAGGACGAGAGGAAATGTCCTCAAGTTGCGCCAGGGGAGGTTTAGATTGGACCTTAGGAAAAATGTCTTTACTGAAAGAGTGGTTAACCATTGGAACAGGCTGCCCAGGGAAGTGGTTGAGTCACCATCCCTGGAAGTATTTAAAAGACATGTAGATGATGTGCTTAGGGACATGGTTTAGTGGGCATGGTGGTGTTGGGTTGACGGTTGGACTCAGTGGTCTTAGAGGTCTTTTCCAACCTTAATGATTCTATGATTCTGTGATTCTAGTCTATATACTAGAACAAGAGACAGACAGATATTGTATTTCCCTTTCCCCATTAATGGGAAGCACTCCTACAGCGTTGCAGAGTATAAAACATCTATACACATTGAGACAACTTCCTTTTCTTTTCTGAGTATGGAACGGTTTGTGTGTGTTTGTTTTTCACTTTAATCTTTGTAAATGTGGAAGCAAATTTCTTTGAAGTGATGGGGACAGCTGCATTTGACAGAACTGACACATTTTTTGCCATGTCACTTGCTGTTTGTAAAAATGAAACCCCACAGATCTTAAATAGAATGATGTATAGCAGACATAGAGGCAATGAAAGGAGTTTCCTTCCTACTCTGTCTTCCCGAGTCTGCAGGTGATAGATTGCAGTGTGCTGAGTATGCAGTTCTTCGATGGAAGTTGTACGTGTGGTAAGAAATGCTGTATGGGAATGATGAAAACAGTAGGTGAAAATATGCAGGAGGGGAGTAAAAATATTCCTTCTAGGTTAATAAAAACGCACAGATTCCTGGTAAGATTTTGAACTGTTGCACAGGTCAAATAGTTAGAGCACAATAGCTTATAGAATCATTACCTCTTCAGCAAATGTCAGAAAGTCATAGGCAAAATTAGGTAAGCCCTTTTACTTTGAATGTAAAGACTATTTGGAAATAACTTACTTGAATTCAGGGTACTTTTGAATTGAGTGTTCTACAAGATGACCTGGGTGAAAAAAACAATTTGATATGTGAAAAGACATGCAATTTTCACAAACTGTTTTCAGATAATGGTCGACAACAAGCTACTGTAAAATTGAAAACTTTTACACAGTGTTATGGGGTTTTGGTCACTTTCCATCAGCTTTAAGGAACTAAAAAAAAAAAAAAAGAGTAGCATAGTAAACAATTTGAACTATCTGAAATGTATTAAAGACAATAAAAGGAAGTGTAAGACCCTTTCGAGCACATCATCTAAGGGTCAAACTCAAATCACCTATTACAAATACTAATATGCATTAGGCTATATTTCATTGAAATTTGGACACATGATTACTTTATAAGATGTTTTTAAGAAGCCATTAATAATTTTCATTGGACGAGATACCCCCCCTCAAAAAAGAAAAAAAAAGTAACAAAGAAAGAAAACAAATACGTGAAAGAATGCCAAGACATTAGATGTAGCTAGGAGCAATGAAACAGGTTGCTCTACTAGTAAAAAATAAACAATGAAAAGAGTAAATAGAATCAGCAGAAATTAAAATAGAGAAGGTACCAAAACCTATCAGGTGAACAAGTGTTGGCAAAATGAAGCAGGAAAAAAAAACCCATAAGGTTTTTAAGAATTCATGTGTAAGTAAAAAACAAAAAAGTCCAAAAATGGTACACCCAAATGCATGTCATTTTTTTTCCTCTAGCTTATAGGACTGCCACCTATGACTCTGCATGAATGTCACCTTAATTCCAGGTGTTCTATATATCAGTTCATTGACGTGTTCACCCTCCTTTGACTTCTTCTCCGAAAGTTTTTTTTCTTTGATATATAGTGACGTGGTCTCTCATCATTTGTTAATCAGATGTTTGTGACGTCTTCCAGGTAATAAATATAGCTGAAAATCAAAAGATAAATATGTGCTGTAGTGAAACATCTGACATATGCTTAAGAACTGAAACTCCCAGGAGAAAAGAAATCAACAGATGGGAGAGTTAACACAGGCAGAGGTGAGACATGTAACTAGGATAGAATAAAGATGCTGCTGTAAGAATTAAATCCAGTATTATTAATATTGGACAACGAATAAAACTGCAGTAGGCCATGGAATAAAAACAAACCAACAAAATTATTGTAGATATTTCCTGGGTTCAGTGAGATGCATTTTCCTTTGAGAATCTAGCTCAAAAAACTGAGTTTGGACACCCAACTATTAGCTCAAACTTGGTAACTTGAACTTAGCTCAAATTTGTTAAACACATTAGTCTGAAAAATACTTTTTAAGGCACAGATACACAAAACTTCTAGAGGAGAAGCTGATTCTTCTTTCCACCTAAGAGCACGGAGATACTCCAGGGTACTCCTGTAGCTTTTTAATAATGTGTATCCACTTCATCTGCATCCTTTGAACATAGTCTCTATATCTGGGGGGTTGAACTACTGCTGCTCCCTAAAAGAATGTTGCATCTACTGAACTGCAGTAGAGAGAGGAATTCTCATTCATCTGGTAATGAGTGAGTGGGAAAGAAAAAATTTTATTAATTTCATGAGGATTAAAATGTATTTCCCATACCAAACAGAATACTGAACAACAGATATCAGAGATGAACATTATTTCTAGGTTTGCTGGTGGTTAATTTGTTTAAATCACAATGTAACTAGAAGAGTACAGATGTTATACCAATATTTAGTAAGGCCAGATGGGATGACCCAAACATTTACAAGTCCAATAATCCATAAAACCTAGGCAAAATAAAGAAAAAGCTGATTTGGAACTAAGATGGTAGTGAACTAAAGGATAAGAATACATAGCAATTAATGAAAGTAGAAATGATCCTGTGCAAAACTCATCTTGTACAGCAAACCTGAATTTACTCCTTGATTAAATTATAGATTTTGTAAAGTCAAGATGTAACAGTCAAACTGATGTAAGATTTTTGATTTTGAACCAGATTATGTACTTCAAAAGTTAGTGTTATTTGATTTCAATAAAGCAATTTTAGTAATTTCTAAAGTTAATGGAGTTAGTACCCCTTAATGACAGATGTCAGACAAAAAGTCTTCAGTGGGAAAACATCACTTAATGGAGGTTTTTATGGAGAGGTTCTGCAGATATAAGTTTTAACTTTATTGTTTTTTAAGAAAACCAAAATGAATAAGCAATTCCACTTGAACTCCAATGTAAAGCCAAAAAAAACCAACAAAAAAAAAAAAAGAAAAAAAGCCTAGGTTTTGTTGTTGTTGTTGTTCTATATAAAGAGAAAAATAAAAACAGAAATAGAGAAGTAATATTCTGTACAAGGCATTAGTCAGAACAGTGCTGGAACATTGTGTCCAATTTTGGTGTCATATTTTAAAAGGTCATTGAAAAACAGGAGATACTACAGAAAAGAGTCACAAATCTATTTTGAAAATTAGATTTAAATTTTAATCTCTTAGTCTCCAGATCAAACTTGAATGACATTCTGAAAGGTAGGCTGAAACAAAGTCAGGCACAATTAATTGAGATCAACAAAAGACCTACTGGATTAAATATAGTGGGTTTGTAATATATGATGAACAAAAGGCAGATTAGATGTAGTGATCTAATGCTAAACTTTTTGTAACTATGACATAGATTCATTTTATATTACCTTGTATTTACCTCTTTTCCTCTCTTCCCCTCCCCATGTTATTGGAGTGTTTAGATGAACAAACTAAAAGGATCTGGCAATGTATCTGAAATCAAATATAAATGATATTTATAAAAAATTACAAAGCAAGACCACTTTTAATAAAGTGTCTGGTATGAACTTTGAACTATAGCAATTGCAATAAAACCTATGGTCGTCTCAGCTACCGGGCCAGATTTTTAAAAATGAATTCCTTTTTTTTTAAATATTCACTCATTGATACGTTTACTAGCTAAACATTCCTCTATCACTGTAATCATTGAATACTTAAATTAAAAAAAACTAGACAGTGTGGTGGGTTGACACTTGGTGGGCACCTGGCCAACCAAGGTCAACTCACCATGGAGAGGTTCTCAAATAATTGGAAATAAACTGTTCTCCATCAGCATATTTGTACACTTATTGTTGAGAAACAGATTAATATAACCAGATTCCATCAGGCAAAAAAAAGAGATCAATATTAAAGCAGAGGCATTTTCACTGAGAGCACTCCTTGGGATGAGATAGAAAGAGAATGAAGGACATGGTTTGTTCTAAACATGTAAAAAAACCTTTGCCCATAATCAGTCTCCATATGTAGAACTACTTCTAGAGAAGTAAACTGAATACAAATGCATCAATATCATTTTGTGCATTATTGAAGTTCTCAATTTATTTATTTTTTCAAGCAAAGTATCTCTTTCTGTCTGTTCTCATCCTGCAGCAATTAGCCGATGGAGAGTACAAGCATAGGGGTGTAGTGAGCATTAATGTTTATGCATGTTTAGGTGTGCATACATATGTATATGCATGACGCATGTGAAAACTATATGGCATGAATCCTAAATTGGAGACATGCATTTCAACTCTTCATTTAAGTATTAGGTTGTACAACCTTGCTCTGGTCCCTGTGAAAGCCTTGTCTCTTGTACCACTGAGCCTCCTACTACTGACCAGTAATTTCATTACTTTTCCTGAACAGCCTGGCCATGTAGTTTCATCTACAACGTTGGTTAAGCTGAGGGAAACCACTCTTTGAAATTCAAAACAGAGGCCATCGAGGACCCCATACAGGGAAGGGAGGATCAGAGCAAGGATTCTTGCCCATCATTCAGGTGGAAGCACCCCATACAGGGCTCCCCCTTCTCAGCTCTATAGGTGAGGTAAACTGGTGTATTACATGGACAACTGAGGCAGGATGGGTTGGAAATAAACTTCTACTCAGCTGCATCTAATTGGACATTTAATAGCACTGAAAAGTCCAGTGGGATCTTAATACTCAGTAATTAGTGGGTAGATGACTGCAATAAATGGGGACATTAAGCAGAGGAACTTAAGCAGTACTGTATAAGTGTGACCTGGCTTGGTTTGAACTAACTCGGAAGTGATAGGTCCAATATCCAGCTATTGCTCTTGTGAGACTGTCATTCCTCCCCAAAACAGTACTGTCAGTGGTTATATACTGGCCTTATCATTGTCTCTTTAGCTGCTCTGAAATATTTTTATAATCCTCAAGAGTTTCAAATGAAATAAATGACTGCAGTTACACAATAAAATCCTGCTCCTGCTCACCTCATATTATCCATCACAGATAAATCATTGTTCTAAATTGACATCGAACATAATCAAGTCTGTTTTTTATTGAGCTATTATAACAATGACTTTTAAAATTTAATAAGCTCATTGTAGAAGTCCAGCTTTTAATTATTTTCATTTCAGTCAGTGCCACCCTCTCGACTGATCTCTTTAACAGACAATTTGCTTCAGTTTGTGATGTAGGTCACCAGTGGGACTCTAATTTTCCTAGCAGATGTGGTGAGAACCCAAGGAAGTAACGAGTTAAGCACTTTCAAATGGAAGTGCGTGTCTTGGTTTATCTTGGGTCTGTGAAGGASATCAGGCTGCTCTGTGATATACAAGAAATGCTAGGCATTCTAGAAATTGGCCTGATTATGGCAGGGTTTGCTCACTGTATTATTACTTTAGCTTAACTAGAAACGGGCTGTTGCAAAAAAAAAACCAAACCAAACCAAAGCAAACCAAACCTAAACTAAATCAACCAACCAACCAGCCAGTGCCCCCCCACCCCTGAAATAACTGAGTGTATCCATTAAGTATTCTTAAATTTTAATAGGTACTTTCTTATTCTGAAAGAAGGTAGTTGTCAGAAACATGTTGGAGGGAGGGATGGGAGTGGATGGATACATCCCCATGTGAAAACCAAGAATTTCCCAGGTCCTCTTACAATAAGAAAGCCTTTAAATATAGAGTTTCAATAGTTTTTAATAATATTTTTCTATTAATTTAAGCTTTGTTCTCTCTGAAAATTAAACAATAATTGGGTTTGAGGATGTCTTGTCACTCTGCTTATCAGTAGTCATATGCTCACTAAGACAAGACTTAGAGTTGCTGAAAGCAGTCACACTGTTAAAGTAAATGCACTTAATCCACAATACCTTGTGGACAAAGACCTGGTCTTCCAGAGAAAAAAACTGTGTGCTCAAAGACTCTATTAAGTGGGGAGAAAATGCTAGAAATCAGAAAGGATACGTTTAGAGAAAGGAGCCGAAGGACAGTCAGTCCCATGTCTATGGTGATAACAGCTATGCACCTGCCTGATTTGAAGTCTTGAAAGACAAGCTAAGAAAACTATTTAAAAGAAAAAAATAATGGTTTGGATTGACCTATAATTAAAAGGCAACTTTCCACACACACATATCCCAACACAATAAGAATTATTTCAGAGCACATGAAAGATTTAAGTTTTGATTTCTTTTGAAAGAAGTGAGGCAGCAAGGGAGTACTGACAGAAGTGAAGATGTTACCACTTTCTTCTTTATTATTTGTCCTATTTACTTATTTTTCTCCCTCTCTGTGGGAGACCTGTATTCACATTCCTTCTTTGCAAGAAGCTATTTCAACCCATATCTAAAGAAAATACCCTAATACTATTACTTTATTTAGTGTAGCTGGTTGTTCTAAATCTCTTTTACTGCTCTTGTACTTCGAATAAACTATTAAATATTAAATAGAGTTCAGATGTCTTATCTGCCAGGAAAGAACAGTAACCATGAGGCTCTTTCTGTGCTTGTCTGTCTCCGTCCTTTGTTTGATGACAGAGAAAGTTCCTAATTTCTGCTGATTTTTGTATCAAATTAGGTTCTTCCTTTGTGGATGGATAAATAAAGGAATACATTTATAGTTGCTATATTACAGACTGGAATACTAAGCAATTTTTCTAAAGGAAGAAATAATGAAAGCATTAGTGAAAAGGATAAGATTAAGAGAGAGGAATAAAAGGAAATGAGTAATTAAAGTCTAAATAACCTCCACAGTAATAACCAGCCTTTACATCAAGTAAAAATATCTTGTGTAATCAGTAAATCCCCCACACAGTGAAGAGGCAGGAGGAAGCAATCCCACAAGTCTGTCTGCAGATACTGAGAAGCGCTTCATCTGTTGTTCTGTATGTGAGAGCTCTTCGTAAGAGCCTGTATTCATATGTGTGCAGAGAAAAATAAGTAGAGAAGCACTGAGGGTCTGACCATAGTTTCTGAGCCCCATCATCTTCTTCAGTGCTGGGTGGGCTGTAGCTTGGTTCTGCACTTATTTTCTTTTGAAGTGATTAACCAAATGAAGTGTACTTGGTACTTATTCTTTACCTGGCAGATAGACCTATCAAAAGCTTTTACTCCCTTAGTCTCTGTTTAGCTACCAAAATCCAAAATGTATGCCCCAAATGCTCATAAACTCTTTCACTGCCCAGAATACTTTGACACCTTGGATCCTTCCATTAGATTTAAAAAACATAGGTTTAGATAGTAGATCTTCAATGATCTCAAGGTGAGTGATCTGACCAATGGACTCTGAGAAGCTTCTCTCACATTTGTTTTCTTTGACTCAGTGGTATTGCATATGAAGTTAACAGCTTCATGGGAGTTTGCTAGAGAGTTCTATCCCAAAACGCCTTGTAGAATGCTATCTAGACAATAGGTTGTGTCAGGAACAGATCTTTCACATCTCAGGTAATTTACAGAACCACTGAGTAAGAGAATAAAACTGAGTAGTCACAATCTGTCTGCTTTGGGAAAAAAAAGGATTGGCCAGTGCAGTATGCATGACTGAGGATCCAAATCTGAGCAAGAATCACAGAATCACAGAATCAGAGAGTCACTGAAGTTGGAAGGGACCTCCAGAATTATCTGGCCCCACACCCCTATTCAAGCAAGGCCATATTGAGCTTGTTGCCCAAGACCATGTCCAGGTGGGTTTTGAGTATCTCTAAGGATGGAGACTCCACAACATCTCCGGGCAACCTGTGCCAGTGCTTAGTCACCCTCACAGTAAAAAAAGTGTTTCCTGATGTTCAAAGGGAATCTCTTGTGTTTCAGCGTGTGCCCATTGCCTCTGGTCCTGTCACTGGGCACCACTGAAAAGAGCCTGGCTCCGTCCTTTTTGCACCTTTCCTTCAAGTATTTATGTACATTGAGAAAATCCCCCCTGAGCTTTCTCTTCTCTAGGCTGAACAGTCCCAGATCTCCCAGCCTTTCCTCGTAAGACACATGCTCCAGCCCCTTAGTTATCTTCGTGGCCCTTTGCTGAACACTCTCTAGTTGTTCCATCTCTCTTTTGTACTGAGGAGCCCAGAACTGGACACAGCACTTCAGGTGTGGCCTCAGCAATGCCAAACAGATCACCTCCCTTGACCTGCTGGCAACACTCCTCCTAATATAGCCCAGGATACCATTAGCCTTCCTTGCTGCAAGGACACACTACTGGCTCATGTTCATCTTGTTGTCCACAAGGACACCCAGGTTCTTTTCTGCTAAGCTGTTTTCCAGCTGCGTGGTCCCTGGCATGTACTGGTACATGGGGTTGTTCCTTGCCAGGTGCAGGACTTTGCACTTCCCTCTGTTGAACTTCATGAGGTTCCAATCAGCCCATTTCTCCAGCCTGTCAAGGTGCCTCTGGATGGCAGCACAACCATCTGGCATATCAGCCACTCCTCCCAGTTTTGTGTCATCAGCAAACTTGCTGAGGGTGCACTCTGCCCCATCATCCAGGTCATTAAGGATGTCAAACAGGACTGGACCCAGTATTGACCCCTGAGATACACCGCTAGTTACTGGCCTCCAGCTAGACTTTGTGCCACTGATCACAACCCAGCTGTTCTGCCAGTTTTCAGTCCACCTCACTGTCTGCTCATCCAGTCCATGCTTCAACAGAAACTCCTTCTTGTAGACCAGGGATAAACAAAGACAAGAAAAGAATTTTTTAAAAAGCCACCATTCTGATCAGATGGTGCAAACAGTGATTTGAACAGGATGTTTTCTTTAGATTTTGGTGGATTCTGCTCATGAGATCCTGGTTTTCCAGCACATTGTAGAAACCTAGATCAATGCTCTAGTTCCTAGGTATTGAGCAGAAGGGCCTGGGAATGAGTTGTTCTGCTTGAAAACTATGGATTTATGTTTCCTTCTGTGGATTTAATCCATATTTCCTCCCAAGTCACTCTGTGGACTAGAGGACAGGTGAAGCATATAAGAAAATTAGATATTTTCCTCTTCTTCTATAATTATCTAGTCTTAAAGTCAGAGGTAATCTCTCTTTATGAGTTCATCCTTCCTTTCCTGCAGTGAACTTGAATCAAAAACAGTATGGCATGCTGGTTTACCAAAGTCAGAGATTACAGATACAAATACAGTTTTCAGTTACTCATATGAGAAAGAAAAGAACAGTGAAGTTTCTTCTTTAAAGCGTCTTTTTTTTTCTTTCTTGTATTTATAGCTCATAAACCTGATCCTACTTAAGCTCTGCCCTGTGACATTAATGTCTTCTTCATCCAGAAGCTGTGTACATCATCTGAGTTATACCACAGTGTTTTCATACATCCTTTCAATGATTTAAAAAAAGACCATTTTACTTAACGAACCATAATATTTCACCTAATCATAATTCAAGTCAATATTTGCAGCATAACTCTTAGTTGCTAAAGTATCAGATAGTTCAGTACTTACCATTTTATATATGCTAAAGGTCATTATCTATTAATGATTTAAAAGTGCACCAGAGGACCACACAATTTTTTAGGAAAGGAACAGATGTAAATTCTGAGGCAATTTGGGTAGGCAAAATCTCTAGTCCTCTTAGCCATAAGATTTTTTATGAGTATTATATTCATCTTTAAAAAGAAATGAACAATAAAAAAAGAAAATTTTCCCAAGTATGCCAATTTACAGCCTTGAAAAGAGTGTAAAAATGATTCAAAATCACATTTTCTTTGTAATTTTTTTCTGTGGTAAAAATCTTTTATCTAAATGTATTGTTAGCATAGTGACATTCTTCAGTTACTAAATCAGCAGACACAGGTATCCAATGGAGAAAAATGAAGGTGCAGGATAAGGCATTACAATGAGGAGGTAAATACTGGGAAAGTCAGTTTTAGAGGAAATTTATTTTTGAAGTTTACACATAACTTCTGTAAGCCATCAACATGTTGTCAGATGGCTTACAGTCAATACATTCACTCTAACCACGATCTAAAACTAATTAGAAATGAATGAATCTAAAAGTTGGGCAGGAATTAGAGTGATAGAAAAATACAGTACTGGTTAGCTATACTCTAGTTCTAAATCATCTACTCAGAACTGAGTTAGGCAGAAGTATAACAAAAAGTTCATTCACCTGAGGACATGATGATAATTTAACCTTTACACCTCTAAATCCAAACTTGCAAGTTAAAAACATTGCTGTTCAATGACTATTTCCACAACATTTCCAAAAGCAACCAGGTAACTCCTTTCTGATCTAAGAGCTCCCTAAAAACAGTTTATTTCACCATGTCAACATCTACAGCAGCCTAGATTCCAGTATAGTCAAAATGAATAGCCACACGTAGGGTCCAGTTAATCTGCTGATGAAGATGCCTAAAATAGGTCAGCCAAATCACTCCTTCAAATTGTCTGTGTGTTTCTACTTTCTTTAGAGGGAACTCAGACCCACTAACTCAGATCGAGATGTCTACAGTTAGAGAGACTGAATCCTATTCCCAAACTCCTTTGTTTTTTCTACATGTTTAGAAATTCTGAAGTCCCAGAAAATAAATGTTGGCTGTTCTGCAAGCCCCACTTGGGCTCCGCAAATGAAGGCAATCCTTAGGCAAACCTCCCAGTAGAGGCCCTAAACCAACCAGCCTTTTCAACTTGATTTCTATACACCAACAGGAATGAGGGCCTCCTAAAACTCAGGAAGAATTGCTTTCTGATGTGGCAGTGGAGTTGCAGTTAGCACAACCTCCTATTGTAATAATGAAATGGCTAGAGTACTTGCTCTACAAGCTATAGACCAAGGTTCAGTTCTTCTCTAGCATGAATACCCCAGATACATATGTGGCTTTTTTTTTAGATTGCCTTTCAGAGTCATCTTGCACTCCCGCTGTACTGTTCAAGGACTTACGATAGCACCCACTGCTCAACCTGGGGCTTAGGGAAAGATTTAGCCCACTTATTTTCATACCTAAAGTAAGTCTTCGGTGAAAAATAGTTGTGTAAGTCAAAGAGAATGATTCAGAGATTCTGTTTTTTCAATACTACCTTAAGTCGCCTATATTCTGTCAAAATTCTTTGAACCAAAACTTCCTCCACATGTTTGAATATAAACAGAAACACTGTGAAGTGAATTGTAGTCTATTCACCTTTACCTAAGTTCTGTTGAAGTGCAAATTCAAAGTTACATGTGTGTGATGAACACAACACAAGGCACCATTGTCCTTTTACAGTAAAATAAATCTGTTTAAAAAGGGTCAAGTTTGGGGGAAGGTTGAGGGGGAGAAGTGAGGGAAGGGCAGTGTGATAATTAAAGCAGCTGCCCAGAAATGAGAAAGCTGTACTCAGTTCCCTTAGCTGTCTCAAAGTCCTGGAACCCATATCTCCAGTTACCACAAAAATCTTAATTTGAATCCTATTCAATTCTATTCCTTTGTTTCAAGCTGAGTGCCTATGCAGCCAGTATTAATAGACTCAGGAAATTAACTCTCAGCCCTTCATGAATTTGAGTATTAAACAAAAGATTGGTCTTCTTGTAGTTAAAGCAAAAATTTTTACCTTCCATAGCACTGGTTGCTGAAATTTGTGGAAAAGAAAATCAGATTTCTTTCATGAGTTGTCACGTCCCACCTGTGCGGGAGAGGTGACACAGATTTGCAAATTCTCTCGGTATGGATTAAGGTGAAACGACACTCAAGGTCTGTACATAAGCAAAGACTTTTACTCTATAGCTAGGCTCATTGGTAAATAATTGGATAACAGAAAAGCTTGTCGCTCGCCACTGATGTGGGAGTTTATGAAATAACTGGGTAGCAGAAAAGCCCGTTGCTTACCACTGCTGTGGGAGTTTATGCCTTGCGTTACTTACTAGGAAAAGGTAAAAGAAYAAAAGAAAGAGAGAAGGAGAGAGCGAGAGAAAGAAAGAGAGAGGAAGAGATCACCGGTCCAGGTTCCAGCGTTGGCCCAGCCAAAGGGGGTCTCTGGTCCGCAGGAGCGCTCCTTCAAAAGTTCCCGAAATGAGTCCCAAGTCCCCAGATCGAAAGTCGAAAGAGAGAAGATTCCCCCCCTTGCCTTCCCCTTTTATGCCCGCCGTTCACTTCAAACTGCCCCTCTGCTACGGGGGTAGTTTCGTAGTTTGCATCTATTGGTTCTTATATGCCTCGTCTTCACTTAAAGTCACAGTGTCCTTTCTTTTTACTGCGCATATTCAGTGGGGAAGKGGCTTTGTTGGGYAGRGGRCYTTTCCTGCTGGTGGGTGGATTTTTTAGTATGCTAATTAGGATAGTTCACTCAGTTCAAGTAGTTGTTTCTTTGGTTTTATCAGTCGTTCTCGTTTTCTTAACACTTACCTGGATACTCCCTTATTTGGCTGACTTATGGTGTCATCATATTTCTTCTCCCAAGGCCAGACCCAATTAACTCTCTACAGAGGAGCCTTCCTGGGATTCACCATCCCTCAGTCTTGCGAGTGTTTGAGACATTCCTCRGACAGGCTCAGGGGATCTCCACCCCCTGCTCCCTTAYCAAGTTTTGTCTCCTGTCGCTGGAAAACAGKTCTKTGTTCCAGTGGGKTACAAGTTGGCCTTGSTGTTAGCTGCCAGTTGGTCTCTTACACGAGTGAAAATGAGAATCTGGAAAGGTAGGCTCAAAATTAATATTTTCAACATTTTATTCTTATTTTTATGCTTGTTAAACGTTTTGCAAATGCAACGACAGAGAAGGCCCAAACAAAGGAGATATACCCTTTAACAACAAAATTCCTATTGACTTTAATGAAATCAGTATGGAACTGACATCCTTGTACTGAACTAGGATCCACCAATGCCTTCCATCTCCAATACACATTCCAATACAGGATGAACTATATCTTCTACTCAGTGGTCCAAAACTTTTCAGAAATTCAGGCAAATTCTTTACCTTTACAGGTTTTACCCCAAGGTTGTTATTCAAGGTGGATTTTTTATTTTGGGTGGGTTTTTTTGGTAAAACTTGCTACTAGTCTGAGAATTAACAATGAAATTGCTCTTTAAAGGATCGATTTACAACTGAACTTTACTGCTTGGCCCATTTGGAAAGTTTGCATCTATCATCCATCAATGTTATTTGCACTCACTAATAGAACCAGAAGTTAAAAAGGAAACAGTATATCCATGTAAAATTAATTAAGTTCAACCGTGACCTCATTACATTGATGGAGTGTAGTGCAGCTACCTGAAACCAAAACAAATTTATTTTGATTAAATAAATTTATAAAAACAACATATCTCACCCAAGTCATAGGATTTCAGGAACATACAGCTTTCATTCTAAAGTTCATCTAGTACTTACAACATGATAAAATGGAGTTTCTTCTTTCTCTTGTTCTTTTTTGAGGCCATGACACAAATAATTGATTTGCAAAAAAACCACTGCATGATCAGTTGCTTGGCAGAAGTTTAATTTAATCAGATTTAATTTTAAAGTTCATATGTGCTTTAAAATACATATTAAAACCATCAGAATATGGTCTACCATCACTTTTAATCCTGTAAGAAAATTTACCTTCATTCTGAGAGAACTGAGAACTGAGTAGGAAATAATCCTTCCAATTCACTAGAACGTTTGGAATTTTAAGAAAATTCCTAGGTGTTAATGGCACTGTAACTCCAGCCTCTGAATGACTAGATTGATAGGGCACATGAAGTATGAATGTATTAAATCCCTCATAGAAGGAATTTAATCCAGGTCTTCTACACCCCAGTTAAATACCCTTCCTACCCGGTCACTTATTATTCTGGGGTCTCACTTGTTCTCTCTTCTTTGACAGATATTCTATCCAAGACCTGGGAAACCTTTCCAAAAGTATTTCATTGAAACCAATTCATCACAGCAAAAAGGCTTAGTTTGAGGAAAACGGCATTTTCTGAGGACAAAATCACTTTATTGAAACATTCCTGGTGGCTGTTTGCCACCATCTCTGAGACTTATTTTGACTATTATATGCAAAGATTTCTTATTAGTTTAACACACACACACACACAAAAAAAAAAGGAAAAACAGAGTGAAAGAAAAATCCATAGGGAAGTCAGTGGTGCTAGCAATACTTTGATCATGAGCAGAGCTTGCTGAAATAAATATTGCCTCTGGTTTACAATGCATGGCTCAGATTATTTTTTATTATTTTAAAAACATTAAACTTCATATTGAGTTATACAGTGGGCATGCTATGCACATAAATTCCTTTTAAGGTTAAGTTTCTGACTAGATCTTCTGAAGAATGAGAATAAAAAACATAGCCTAATGTTTAAAACAGAGGATGAGGAAAGATTTAGTTGTAAGTTCGGCTCAGAATTTGTTGCAGTGTCCTGGATAAATTACTGATATCTTACCTTCCCTATCTGAGGGAAGAAGATGATAATATGAAACACAGAAAGGTAGTGAGATGGTTCATTCACTGATGAATCTCAGAGCAGTAAAATATTCACCTGCACAGCTCTGCAGAAATGTAAAGTGTTATTCTAAAATAATTGTACCAATTATCAAATAGTGTTAATATGGCATTTCTTCTGTCTGTAAAAGGATATTTTAGGAACACAGTGTGAATGCAGGCACCACTGACCTCCAAAATTTCATTTTTGTGAAACTAGACCTTAGATCTAGATGGGAGGCAATGTAATTATAGAAGATATTACATCACACACAAAGTGTCATCTTGTCTCTTATCACAAGAGACTATAACTAGTTATGTAGTGCTGAGGAGCATGGTGAGAAAGGTGCTTTTCAAATTAAATTATCATTCTCACTTGCATCAGTCTACTTCCAGTAATCATGCTATATATTTATAGACAGCAATGAAAATTATTACAGTGCTGTTATTACTTGTCCCATCAAAAACTTTCACAACAGCAATGACAAGAACATTACATTCATATCACTAACAGAAAATAAAATATAGACCTCGAGACCGATAAATGTTCCCTACTGTATTTTACTGTGTAATTCTAGCACTCAGCAGCCTTCAGCTTTTCTGTTAACACTTGCAAATTATGCCAGGACCAAACAGTACGCATGTCTAATTCACTGCGTACTTGTGGGATGTGTAAAAAGCCAGAGAGCTTTTATTAAGAAATGCCACCATTACTTTTAGAGCAAACATAACATATTTGACAGTTGAACAGTGGGTTTTTTTGGTAAAGATGCAGCAAAGGAAGAGGAGAATTAAAGCGTCTTTGGCTAGTATTGCTCCAAAGTGGAAAATTTCCTTCCTTTCCTCTGATTTTGCAGAGCAGTTAATATTGTCTTACCTCTGACCAAACCATTCTGGAAACTAGAGTGTCTGAAATTACATTGAATTATTTAATTGTGTGGACAGCAAGTAGTTAGTATCACTTCTAGACTGATCACATTTCTAGATAGGCATTATTGTTCTATCTATGGCATGAACAGAAACAATTACCAGGCCAATAAAGCAAGAGGTAGTGTTACATGGGATTGAAATCATGATTAGCACAGTGACCTGGTTATGATACAAATTAACTTTCCCTCTTGCTTTTCTTGTTTTTAATAATTCAGGCATCCTTTCCCTGAGTTTGCTTGCAATATGTTCTGACTTTGCAGTCTTTATAGTCTTGATTTAGTAGTATTGTTAATATGCTCTTTCTGACAGTTTTAAACAGCTCTATTAAAAACAGCTTGCAAACAGTAATTCAAATGTACCTTATAATGTAAAAGAAAATGCTCTGGGCAAATACATCCTAAAACTGAAAAAGTTTCTTCTTTTTTTTCTTTTTTCTTTTTTTTTCTGACCACCCTCGAGGCTTTGATAACATGATTAGTTACAAAAGGGAAATTAAGTTAATTGAACTGCTTTTTTTTTTTCTGTTGAGAAAATACTGAAATTCACAAGCATTCACAAAAATACTTTCCACACTGATAACCAATAAATATAAACCAGAAATATAAAACTGCAGGAAACTATCATAATGGCAAGGGGTACAGAAAGGGGGAAGGAAAAGGGGAAGGAAAGGGGAAAAAAGGGAAGATGGAGAGGAAGATGGAGTGAGGGGGAAATTCCTTTGAACAGAAAGGGATTTKTAATCATATTGTAACTTTCATATAAAAATGTTACAGAAATCTCCAGTAAAGACACATTCTAGATTTTTGTGTTGTTAACAATAGCATACTATATAAGGGTTATTACATTCCTGAAACAGAAAAAACTTAAGTTTCTTCCTTAGTCCTATGCATTTTGTACTACTTCAAATTTCTTTTCTGGTTTCCTTCTCTTGTATATAAATATATTTCTTGTCACATTTAAAGTCTTGGTAGAATTTACTCCCACTTTTATTTTGATTCTGCTTTGAACTGAGTTTACCCAATTCCTTTCTTTACAGACTTCTTAATTCCCCTTTTCTTCTAATGTTCAGAGCCAGGTTAGTTAACTCTAACCCATACCAACTTATTCTCTGTCATCTTTATTTTCTTCAGTTTATTACCAGTTTCTAAACAACTTTTATACACTAAAAGCTTCATACTGTCTTACTGCTGTAGTTTGTGGTAAAATCTGAAAGGCCATATCAGGATCAGACTTCATTCTTCTCCATACACATTCTCAGATGTGGTTGCCCATAAACTAAACAGAAAAGGCAGCAAAGAAAGTATTATATTCTGCATTTCTAGAGGGTGAGCTTATGAAAACAATTATTAGATCTAAATGCTCTGGGTAAATGCTACTTTTAAATAAAAAAGTGTCATAGAGCAAGTGTGATTCTTCCAAGCAGAACCCTGAACAGGCCAAAGTCTGTTCGCCTGAAATCCAGAGTTGTGAGTATTAAGATGCTATTGAATGTTAGAAGCACTGAACTTCAAGTACAGTCAAACACCAAGAAGTGCTCTTCCTAATAAAACTCTTTTTTTTTTTTTTAATAGGTTTTTGGCAAGGTTCATTCTCATCTCTCTGAACTTAAGTGTCAGGGAGCAGCAGGAGTGGGGCTGCTCTCCAAGGGAGGATGAGCTGGGAGCCCAAGGGTAGCCCCAGCACAGGCTGCACAGTGCCCTCACTGGTAGGGGTCTGAGCAGGGCAGCACTGGTGACAGTGACAGGGGCCATCCACAGTGCCAGGCAATCAAGGTAAGCAGTCATGTCCAGGGTCCACCCAGGGTCACTAGTCAGGAACAGCTGGATACAGGGCCAGAGATGGGACTAGAGACAAGGCTACCTGTAATATAATCCTGAGGCTCACCCATGAGACAGGGGCAGAGATAGGACTGGATGCAAAGGTACCCTTAAGGCAAGTCCAAGGAGATCAATCAGTAAATTAGGACAGTAGGACACAGGATGGAAGACAGACACACTCACAACATACCTCAGCCAAGGACTAGAGTCTTAGACCTGAGCTGAAGTGGGATCCTGAGCAGGGAGTGGGGGGGTCCAGCATGAGACTGGTCAGGGCCATTAAGGCCTATCAGTGCACTAAGAGCTCTTGACAGTTATGAAAATTATTTTAGGAATGTCACTGACAAGGCACCATCAGTGATCAGTGGAAAGAGGTAGGTACTTCCAGAAAGAGTCCGCATCTTTTGTGGATTCAGTCAAACTCTGGAGTTGTTTATCACTCTCTGCTGACTCTGTCAGAAACCTGAGATGACTGCAGTGCTAACTTAGGCCACATGAATCTGATCTGAAGATGTTTTGGGGGTTGTGCTCTAAGCAATGCCACCACCATTTAATTTGTGGTTCCTTCTGGTCTAAATGACCTCCCTTTGCTGAGATTGTAGTGGAGTGGAC
The DNA here is from genome assembly GCA_035582835.1 of Phoebastria nigripes. Lineage (NCBI taxonomy): Eukaryota > Metazoa > Chordata > Aves > Procellariiformes > Diomedeidae > Phoebastria > Phoebastria nigripes. The sequence goes on from JAYKAV010003290.1 coordinate 284,082, forward strand.
TCCAAGACCCAGGAGGTCTTTCCCATTCCTCTGTCCCTCTGAAATAAATTCATATTAACTTCAACATCGTCAGCCTGTAGGAGAAGAAGAGATGGCTCTTAATGCCGTCCTTAAAGGAAATATAATGTCCTTCTGAAATACTTTTTAAAATATTTTAAAATTTAAAAATTTTAAAATACTTCTAAAATAATGAGTTTGTCCTTAATTTAAAGAAGGCAAGAAGCTATCATGGAAAATTTAATTAGTGCTGTTTCTAAGCTCAGAATAAACAGAGGGCTAGAGAAGGTTTATCCCAAACTATTGCGAAGTCATGTTAGAATACTGAGGAGAAGTGGAAGGGAGTAGAGGAGATAAGAAAAGAAATGCTGTCTCCTAGGCCAAGAAGAAATGCATTAACCTCTTCCTGGAAATGCTGCACGCCTCACAAAGCCTTTACTTGCCATAGAGCTATACATTTCATTTGTGAAAAGAATGACTATATACAGATTCCACTCCAAAGATACTGAGTCACCAAGAGAGAAATTTGTCATGCAGGCAGTGTCAGAAAGAATTGAGAGGGCATATAAGACCATGAAATGCGGGAACATATGTACTGCTTCAACCAAATATCCTTGTAATCTACTCTTTCGTCTCACAGTGGCAACATAGCAGATAGCTGTGGAAAAAAGCACAAGAATGGGACAAATATATATTGTTATTTTGTTGTCTGGTATATCACCTCTGTTAACAATGTCAGTTTCTGCAAAGAAGAGGGAATTTCCTGAGATGGATGTGTCTTTGTCTCTTTCTGTGTAATAACTCTTTCTTCCATTAATTTGTCCAATATTTCTTTTGAACCCCATTGAAGGTTTTGGCATGCACATCTCTTGCCCAGAGAGGTAGCAGATACCCCATCCCTGGAAACATTCAAGGTCAGGTTGGACAGGGCTCTGAGCAACCTGATCTAGTTGAAGATGTCCCTGCCCATGGCAGGGGGGTTGGACTAGATGACCTTTAAAGGTCCCTTCCAATCCAAACTATCCTATGATTCTATGATTCTATGATCTTGTGACAATGACATCCACAATGTAATTATTGATTGTATGGAAAAGTAATTCCTGATCTTTATTCAAAAACTGCCAGTTAATTTCATTTGATGCAATAATAATTACCCCTAATTCTTGTGCTATTCACCGTTTCATACCATTCATGATTTTACAAATCTTCATCATGAAAATCTGTTCAGTCTTCTCTTTTCCAGGCTACACACTCCCTGTCTGTTTAATTGCTTGTCATAAAGAAGCTTTCTATATCTCCTATCATCCTTGCCAAAGTACCTTTTCAAGTTTCATGTATTTTGAAGTTGAGGAAGAGGAAGCCTGAATAGACTCTCACAAGCAGTTGCGGATGTGGACTCATCGTGGGATTATGCACTGATATAATGTTGTTTTCTCTTGTGTTCTTTAATCTTTTTATAATAATTCTTAGCATGCCTTTCTAAGTGCCAGTGAGCACAGAGCTAACATTTACAAAGAACTATTCACCATGACAGCAAGAGCTCTTTCCTGAATGGTAATAGCTAATTCAAGTCTCAGCTTTGTGTATATATAGTCAATTATTTTTTTACCCACATATTCATTATTTTGTAGTTATCAACACTGAGTTTCAGCTGTCATTTTATCTTCCAGCTGTTCAATATTGTAGATGCCTCAGAAACAATTTACACATAGTAAAAACTAAATACATCCTGAAGAATTTGGTATCATTGTTAATTTTTATCACTTTACTACTTACTCCCTTTTCCAGATCATTTATGAATAGATTGAATAAGACAAGGAAAAAATTATTTGGGGGGCTGCTTATTTTTTTTTTTCCTTATCCTTCTTTCTTATCTTCTAACTACTCATTTATCCTTTAGAGGATATAACATCTTAAACCATGACAGCTTTATTTCTTTCAACCTTTCATACGAGTCATTGTCATTATACCACACTTCAACACAATAATCTCTGAAACAGTCTACCAGTCTAAATATAAATGGTCTCTACAAAACAGGAAGTAACATGAGAAAAGAACATGAAATTTCACCCTGTAAGAATATTCCTTGAGACAATCATCTCCGTATACTTAGCAATGTGTTATGGGAGAACTCTACAGAACCAGAGAGGACTTCCCTGCTCCTCCTCACCCCCTAGACTCACAAATTTACAGATGGTATTCCAACCAGAGTAATGGGAGCTGTCCTTTGAATTCCTTTCCGAGTAATGAGGATTACTCAAAAGATCAGGTTGGTCAACCCATCCTAGGTAGAAGCAGAAAATAGAAGAAGCCAGCCTTAGAAGGAAAAAGGATGGGTAAGAAACTGTTGCTGCACTGTACATCTTGCTCAAGGTTACCACAGCATCCTCCAGCTATTGTAAGATGGTGTTAGATCTAGATTCTCCAGGTCATCAAGGAAAAAGAGAAATAAATTATAATCAACACCCATCCTCCATAGAAGAATAGGAGAACATGAGGCTATACAGGTCTTGGAAGAGTTGGATTATGTGCTGCTACTGTTCCTACAGATGCAAGTAAGAAAATGCCCGACCTGCGAGCAGATCCGTGGCACAGATCTTCTAACAGTAAGAACCAAAGGGCCAACCACCAAGAAACAGGTGAGAAACTGAGCTATTGTCAACACATACTAATGAGCAAACCAGGAAAATATTCAACCACCCCACCAAAGAGAATTTCATGACTAGTCAGCTTAAGGAAGCCCAAACCTTTACCAAAACAATTTGCATCTTCTTTGTTTTCTTCTATCCAGCATTTATACTGTAACTGCTACAGTTCACTCTGCTCTTCACATAACCAATAACAGTTTGGAGACTAAAGGACATGTAAGCTTTCATATTAGTAGAATGTTTGCTAATGTATTCCATGATCACAGATAACAATTGATTTGTTCAGGGGGATGTCTTTAGCTTTGCTCCCAGCCAGCCTCTCATATTGTACTGAGAGCAGGAGTCAGAGAGCAAGATCAAAGAATATTTAAATGTGGTTAATAAAAAATTCTAGTTTAGGTGGCTTGCATTATTTATCTCATCCTTTATTCAGTCTGATGCAGCTCCTGGGTCATGGCAAAGTGGGTTTACTTTCCACCTTCATGGAAAAGTGAGACTCAATTGTTACTTACCCATTGGCAACAAAGTACTGCCATTTAGCCCAGCTAATGAAGGGGAAAAAACAAAGTGATAATTTGTTACTTGATGATAAGAAACAATAAAGGATTCTTTCTTGGCTTTGCTTCTCTGTGTCTGTTGTTTCAGTTTTGATTTAGACTCTTTACATTCCTTCCTTTCTTTGTTCAGAACATGAACAATGTAGACATATGACACTGGATATGGCAAGAGGCAAAAATAAATACCAGACACTTACATTAATAGTACCAGAAAGAATTTACAAGAAGACAGGATACATGAAAAACACTGTCAACCTGGATAAAAATCTCTATAAATACACATGTACAGATCTGACATTTTATTCCAGTGTACGACTCAATATAACCCTGCAACAATGAATGCCCTTCTATTTCAAAAATGATCAAAACATTTAGAGCTGAATTTTTATATGCTTATTCCAACTTAGTAGCAGTCTACTTTGAAAAGAAATCCATTGACTTAGAACAACTTGAGGAGCTAGTAACTCTTCAGAATAAATGGAAGCATCATTCTGCCAGTTAATTGCACAGAATCCTCATTCTGATTCTTTTATTCTTTCTCTGGTTTTAACACCTGATTTCTACCTATTCCAGAATAAAAAAGCTAGCATATTGATATGTCCACACACATCAACTGGAATGGCTGCAGCTTCTTCGAAAAACATACAGTCTCTATTGGACAGGTCAGAAAGAGAAAAATATATCATTTTCAGTTCTAACAAAAGAGCTTCCAGATCTTACATAACAACATTTTTAAAGGTTTGCTTTTATGTGAGTAAAACACCTTCATTGTACACATTTTGCTTAACATTTGGATGTTTTTTAAGCAACATCTCCAAGAGATTCTAAATATGATTCAGTATGACAGAGCAGGTGGAGCATAAAATGAGTCATAGCAGAACAGATGAAAGGTCTATCAAAACCAGGATACTTTCTCCAGCAACTTCTTACAGCAGATGTTTCAGAGGACTAAAAAAATAAATAACTCACTAGCAAAATGTGTGAAATTAGAGCTGCAGAGGTGAAGTAGAGAGTGCTCTCTGTGGAGCTAGGATGGGTTCTGTTATATCCTGACCATAATGGATTGATGACCTTTATGACATCATCTGAAGTAGGTTATTCACAAATCCTATTCTTCAGATGGCCACATAGCCCTTTCCTAATCAATCCGCTTTGAAAGACTTTGGAAACAAAAGATAAATATTCTAAACATTCTCTTACCAATCCACTCTTTCATATAAGGTAGCTTCTTCCATTACTGGCTCTATTTTGAGCTCCAGGCACAGAGTCAACAGCACTGAATTCCACAGTTCAGTTAGCATATTCAGACATTTACCAAACATGAAAACAGAAAAAAAGATGGAAGTACACATGCTTGCAAAAAAAAAAAGAAAAGGACAGCTATGAAATAAATATTTAGAGAATTGTTATGCATATTACAGAATTAGAAATACATTTACATATATTAGTCAATAAATTTATTTGTAAATGACTGAAGAACAACACTTATAGCTTTCTCATATTTTAGACTAAGTTGGCCTATATTTGAGCTTATTATTTCAGTTTAGCATCCTGCAATATAGGAATGCAGTATTTGGAATAAGAGATGACCACCATATGAATACAAGGCTGTAATTCACTGAAAGAACTCTGCAGATTTCATAAACTAGAAGTCAAAAGGCTGAATGGTTTCTGAGGTGCTGCAGAACTCAGAGACTGAAATATAGCTGGGCATCTAGTGGAAGGCCTTTTATTGCTATTTATAATATATTGAAAATATTTATCTGATCCCGTAAGTTTTTTCCAAAGGTAAACATCCCCATATCCCACTTTTGCCAAGCAGAACAGTATACCATAGGCAAGCAACGATACTGATGGTTTCTCCTATGTAATTCCATTAATGATCTGGAATACAGGCATGGTAAGTAAGCATATGTATGTGTATATATGATGGTTTATTTATTTCCTCAGTACTTGGTCCCTCTGCAGATACCAAGAGAGGGTAAGACAGGTCTAGCTGTGATGGAAATTAGATTGACATTATCACACCTCGGAAAAACCCTGAATGGTATTCACTTTTGGACTTTATTCTATATGAGTTCCAATTAAGTTCCAAGCTAATACATTTACATACTGTGGCCATAAGAATCCAAATCTACATCTCTGGTGAACTACTGCCTGTAGCTGAGAAATAGCCAAAGGCAGAGACTCCTGCAAAATGTATTTTATAAGGGTGTTGTTGACTGTTTCTGAAATGAAATATGCTTAATATCAACAGATTCTGTGAAAAGCAGCAGTGTTTCTTGCTCTAGCAGATTAGGATTACAGAGGAATAATCCATTGGTACAAGTGCAAAAAAAACCAAAAACAAAGCATGGTCACTGTTTTATTGTTTGATAGCCCTATTATGCACAGTATGTATGGTATTGAATGACATATTCCTTAAGATAGTGGAAGGACTAAATGTAGAGGTGAGAAGCTTAAAGAAATGCTATGTGCATGAAAAAGTATTAAATACATATCCTGCTTTTTAAAGACTTTTTATGCATAGCAAATTAATGATGTTTACTCTTCATATTTCATATGAAATGGGTATTAATTACCCATGCATGCTTTAGTGATTTGGAGTTCACATGGCAATACTTATAAATAATCATCAGAAAATGCTTGGGGAGATTCATTCATTTGACAGAATGAATCAAAAACTCTGTTCTCAGCTGATAAGTTAGGCAAGAAGTGCATCTGGGAAAAAAAGAAAAATGTCAGAGGCTGGAGAGAAGGAAGAAATGAGCATTAAAAATGATTCATGAGTTGGAGAACTATTCCATACAGTGAAAAAGTTAAAGAACTCATTCTTTTTAGCTGATCAAAGAAAAGAGAAATGTCTTGATTATAGTAAGTAGAGTATCTCTGGAGAGATGAAACAGTGAATACTGAAGGGCTCTTTAAACTGGTATAAAAAAAAAAAAAATCATAAAATGACCCAAGAGCTAGATATTGAAGCTGTACGCACAGAAAACAGAGATTAGGTCAACTTTTTTAACAATAAGAGTGATTGACAATTGGAAAAAACTAACGTAGTGGATTTGTCATCTCTTGATGACATCAAATCATGAAAAAGTGCATTTCAGGAGGGTATACTTTAGTGGAAAACAGCTAGGAAAAAGCTACTTACAGGACATTTGGTATATTAGGATCAGGTTGGATAATTTCATGGTCAATTCTGATGTTAACCTTTAAACATCTTCTAAATAAATCTCTTGGTCAGTTCTGTGAGTATCCTGAATGTGATGGGCGATTCATCAGAATAGTCTTTCCTACTCTGCAGAAAGCTATGCTTATTTAAAAGTCTTTCTGTTTTAGTGTGTCTTTCATAACCATAGCTATTACATCTCAGGGTCTCCCTACTTTTCAAGGTATTACATTTGCACCCATGTCAAAAGAAATGTGTTTTTATCACCACAAACAGCTATATGTAAATGAATATTCAATTAAATATTTCCAATTAGGTATCCTATCACATTTAGAGTCAGGGTTAGATTTACTTTGCCAAACTTGTAACCTGTATCAAGATTATAACGTGGATGTAAGTTTGTAATGCAAATTAAGTAGTTTTTGAAAGACCAAGTAATTTAATCTTAATACCAATTATGAAGACAGGCAAATTAGAGCATCTGAAGGAATACTGAAAAAGACACTTAAATTTAACCATCTAAAAGCTATGCATTTTGTACGCTCTCATTAGGTTCTTTCTTTAATTAGTGCAAACATGCAATTCCAGAGAACAGTTTATTCCTATGTGTTAATACCTTTGAATGGGATGACTTGGCCTCTGGAGTGTACCCTTGTTCCCCCTGCCAGCTGTGGAAGCTTTCGCTTAGACTAGATACCTGCTTTTAGGCAGCTCAAGTTAGGCAAGATGAATGGCAAGATGAAGTATCTCAGCACTTCTTACTCACTTCTTCCCTTTTATTCAACATTGTTTTGACAGTGCATGTTTTCTGTCTCTCTTAGAAATACAGATCCCGGGGCAGAAACTTTGACAGCTGCCCAATTACTTTTCTCTTCTCACCAGGACTAAAGAAGCCTCAACTTCACCACACCGTTCTCTCAGGCCACCCATCTACTTCTTCTCTGCTGAGCTGTTGTGGAGTATTGGGACCTTTGGACAAGACCACAGTGCTTAGGGAAAAAAAAGAAAAGAAAAACAAAAAAAAGAGAGAAGCTGTATACCTCCTTTTCATTTTTCCCATCTTTCTTCTCCATGCTCTTTTCTATAATGGAAGGTTTTTAACACGGATAAAGAAAAGAGGGAGCAAGGAATTTCCTTTTCTCCCCCCACCCTTCTTTCTGAGAAATTTAAACCATGTATCCCCGCTAATAACCACGGTGGCCAGGAGGGCTGGTAGGACCAAGCTCAGACATACAAAGACTTACCTTGTGTTCTGTGTCCTTTAAGTTCTGAAATCTGAATGGAGAGTCACTCCAACAGTACAAGCTTGCTACTTTTAAATTGCTTCCCTCAGCAAAGCCAAGACAAGCTATACTAAGATTGATTCAGCAGATAGCTTTATTGTTGTTCTTAATACTGATGCAAGTCTCACTAATAGGGGATACCTGAACTTATACAAGTGAAGAGAGAGGTGGGGAATCACGTATGTGCAAATAAGATGGCATGAAAGATGAAGAATAAAAATAATAGTAAAAGAAAATAAGCCTACCTGTACAATACAAAAGTGTATACAAGAATGGCATCATGTAGGGAATACATAAAAAGGAACAGTTTACTTATATTATATGCCACTCTTTTATTATCATGAGGTAACCATATGACCATGACAAATCTTTCCCCTCCTCTTTTCTTCCCCACTGAAGTATATAGAGGCAGGGATTTCCTAAGATGTGGCAAAGCTCCTCTCTCATTAGCACTGGGTAACAGCCAGTCCACCTGTGGTGCAACTTGTCTCCCATTTGGATCACAGATGTGTCTTCCCTTCTTTAAATAACTTTATTTTCTAAAGGGTACATCTGTCCTCTTGTGCGGTTCTGTACATTGCCAAACAGAGCAGGAAGCAGGAGTGAATGTTCTGGTACATCTCTTGATCCATAACTGCTTGAAGGGACTAGCTCTCAGTGCTTAACATAAGATCTGTTTTTTCCTTCTTCACGGAAAAAAGATCAGCTTTCCAGGTAATGCACAGGATAGGCTACTGTGATAGCATTCATGAGAGGATATTGGGGGTAACTGCAGTCAAGACTGCTGTACCTGGTTTGAAGGATTACTTGATGTGATCTCGGGTAACTGGTCAGTCACTATTAACACATTGTCAGGATTCAGATGGATGCCCAGGAATGCTTTTGGTCACAATAGAGAGTGAAAAATACAGTTTGACAGACAAGTCTGTATTTTATGCAGGGCTAATCCACATAGATTTGAAGGATCATATGGATGGGCAGTATTCATGCCAACTATTACAAGCCTGTAACTTCCCATGTTGACTAACACAAGGCAGCAGCTGAAACTGGGATTGCTAAAGCATTTATCACCCTGACCTGTCCATGTTGATCCTCTCCAAGCTCCCGAACTGCTGCTGTTTACAATCTAGTCCAATGAAGTAACAGGAGCCAACTGAAGCTCCTTCTAATGTGCCAAGCTAGGGTACAGTGGCCATTCAGAAACTTCTGCATGTTAACCCATCCATGTTTCTGGGGGAGGAAAATCAGGAAAGAGAGCAGGTGATAGCCATTTCACTCATGCACATCTAACATGCAGTGCAGTATGAATCAATACAGTGAGGGATACTTCTACCCCATCTTAGACATAAAAAAATTGGATTTTTAAGTCTGAGCAGTTCTTATTATCAGAGAGAAATAGGCATTTTCAACGAGTGATTGAAATCACCCCTTGTTGCCAAGGTCACCAATGGAAAGATTTACAGAGCAATTCAGAGTACCCAGTTAAATGAAACTCCCTCTCTCCCAGCTCCACCAGGGTTCCTTTATATGTGAGATTATCTCACACGTGTGAGGAGCAGGAGGAAAAGAGAGAGATCTATATCATCTTCACAAGTATCCTTTTCCAGGAATATTTAGTAAGAATGTCCAGAAACTACCATGCGTTTTCTTCAGAAGTATACATGTAACAGTAAAAATTAGTATGCAGGTATAAAAGGAATATTGTTATGTAACTCTGATTTTTTTATTTTATTTTGTTAAAAGTTCTATATTAAATCTAAAAAAAAATACTGTTCAATGTCTTTGAGATCAGTTTATCTTTGTTCCAAGTGCTTCCCAGGTGGGTGCTATGTTTAACAGAATATGCTTAAAAAGAAACTTTTGTAAAGTAAGGCAACATTGCACTTTGCAAACCATTGAAGTGCAAAAATTAAATAAGTAGTTTTATTCATTAAAGTTATATTTAATTTTTAAGTGTTTTTCATTAAAATAATCTGTGGTGTTTGAACTGATACACGTTTGGAACACTTCAATATTATTTTTAGGTTGCTTTGGTCTTCCTGAGGGAACTTTTTGATATTATAAAAATTAATCCTTTTTTGGTTTGTTTGKTTTTGTTTTTTTYTTTTCCATTTTGTTTGATGACCAAGTGAAACCACTTACAAGTCTTGGACCTTAAATATTAATAATGAGTACAGTATGCCCTTGACTTATCCTTCTGTGAGTTGTTCAAAGTCATATTAGCCACATTCACTTGCATTTAAATTGGTTTGCCACTTATTCCTTTTATCAATATTTCGCTCTATGATGTGAAATAACTTCAGCTGCTTCTCCCTTTCTTGTTCTATCATTTGAAAGTAAGTGACTAGTTTTCATAAGAAAGCTGTATACTTGTTCTGCTTGCACGCTTTAAAAAAAAAGTTGCAGATCACCACACAACTACACTTTTGAAAGAAAGTTCCACTACTTTAGAAATAACTTCGGTGGAGCAGGAGCATATAAAAGTAATTACTTTATGGGAAAGCCATTATTGAAACTAAAATCAGGAGGTTTTGAGTGTTTCATTGTGGGTGACTGTGCAGCTTCCAACATAGGTTATTAAAGACCAAATTTCAATAACAACTGACAGCAGTTCAATAACATGTGTGAAATGAGTAACACTATTCCATTTTTGTCTTTCGTCATGAAGGATGTCAATAAATAACTGTATATTATCCATACTGAAATATTTCCTTAGATACAGGCTCATCTGAGGTAAAACCTTGCAACTGCTTTATGTAGCACAACAGTAATATAGGACGAAAAAGCCTAGATTGTCTTACATAATGAAAAAGCATTTGAGCAGGAGGTTACTAATTATCCTAATTAGATTTGATCAGTATAACCTGCTGAATAGTCTTTAATGATCACAAGTGCTTATGACCCTAATTCTATTTACATCTCTCACCATCAAGATTAAGTCTAAGCAGGTCTGCAGAAGTCTAGAAGAATTTTACTCCCTTCATTTTCTATATTTTCACAGCTGTTACTCACCTTAAAAGATCTTAAATTAGAAGTATTAAACTCCTTTATCTTCCTGAAGGCAGAATCGGATCCACCAACACATTTCAGCACTCTTCCAGTGACAGCAGACAAAAACATAATTTAACAGGACATTAATATTAGGCTTGTAACTGTATAATAACTTCAAGCAAAGAAAAGGAATAGTTGTTTAATGGCCATTTTGTTAGCCTGGAAGTTGGGAGATATGTATCGTACCTCACAGATTTTCCATGTGACCTCCAAACAAGTCATTTCTCTGCTCTTCAGACCACCATCTATAAAGCAGGATTAATAGGTTTTTGTTATCTTACAAGAATACTGGGAAATACTGGTACATCTTCTAGACAGGTAAAAGTGGAATGTTTTAGATGAGATACAGCATCTCACAAATTAAGTTAGATAGATAGCTCCTGGGCTGGAGTTGACTCATGACTGGGCAGCTCAGAGTGTTGAAAGAGACAGTAGACAGCTGCCTATATCTGTGTATATAGATATGTTTAAGTAGATAGACACCCTTAGCCTGTGGCAAATTTTCCCAAAGTCACACACAGTCAACCAACTTATGTTTTCATTGTGCAGCTTCTGTGCCAGGAATCTAGAAGGCAAAGAAAATAGAAATATCATGAGAAGTCACCATCTTCCAACACATGACACAAACTTCGATTTCCTTAAGCATAGGTACAGCAGGTGCAAGCAAGCATGGTAAAATAGTTTAACTTATGCATTACTACCTCTGACCTCACTCTGAAGCTAAAATAAAGGTATCTGCATAACAGAATTCATTCAACTCATGGGATTGCTTAACCATCCTCCTCTGAAAGCCACCACTGACGCAATCATGAGACAATACGAAGGTTTAACAAATGGTGTCCCTGATGATTGATTGTAATGGTCTCCAGCGGAGAACAACCACCCATTGGGACAGATCTAAAACAGGCACCATGGTTCTCTCTGACTGCCATTCTCTTTTTTTGGAAAAGCACCACAGCTGTAACAGGAAGGATTTCAAGAATTGCTATGTCTACCTTAACATCTCGGGATTTTAAGGGAAAGGGTTCTATTCTTCAGGGATGTCAGTGGACAGCTTTCCAGAGTACAAAAGCCATGTCTTCTAAGAATAAAAATACTTACATTAAATGACATTTTAAAATTAGACTTTGTTATGGGCTGATTTCACATGATCTTTTCAAAGGAAAGCTCTGGGAATATGGTGTAACAAATTCATCATTACACTATATTAGCAATTCTTTTTGTAATTTCAGAGAAGCAATTTTTTAATGTGTTATTTCAGAATCATAAAAGGGAGGGAGGAGCCTTATTACAACTATCCAGGGCCATGTGTGTCATGGCTGCATCAGGCTTATTAGGCCAGTAATCCCCTGAAAAAATTACCACACAATAAAAGTGAAAGATAAGTCAGAGGAGAATTGAAATAAAGAAACAAAAACAGTTGTAATGGACAAATAGGATTTGCACAAGAGTACACTAGAATACCTCAGGATAAGGAAGACAACTCTTAAAAGCAGCAGGAAGCAAATTACACCATCTGTTCAAAAAAACTGAGCCTTATCAAAGTACCTTTAGGGCTGCACATAAACACTGTCTCAAGTGCCTTTTGCAGTATGTCTATTACTGCCTAGAAATGCTTCAGAACAACAACCCACTGAGACCTATAATCTCTAGTCAAAAGCAATTATTATGAATGCATCTGAAAACATAGCTGAGCTTTCAAAATCTCACCACATATGTTCTACTCTATCGCAGAGGTCTCACTCTGATGTCATGATCTACTAAGCCTTAGATAAGGAAGTTCAAATAAATTTAAGGTATCTGACTATTTTGCAAATTACATATAAACAACACAGTAATGCCAAGATAAATTCAATCGTATCTTTGTCAGGGTTTTTGCAAGAAAGAATTTCTTCCAAGATTCAAACCAACTGTGGAATTATCTACATATCAGTATCTAATCTGTGTACAGTGTATAGATGAAAACCGGCCTTAAATTTGAGTATATATGCTGTCTAAATAAAAATACACAGACTACAAACAAATATGGAAGAGAATTTTTGCTGAGGTCCCACAAGAAAATATCTGAGAAAAAGCCAGGTAGAAAAAAATGTTCTATTTTTTTTTTTTTTTTTTTTAGAAGAAGGAGTATGACTAAAGGAGATTTCCATTCAGGCAGAAATGTAACTACTTTATCCTTGGCCTGAATCACAAGGTCAAATTCCTCAAAGTGTGCTGAGCAGGTAGTATATAGGAGAAAAAAAAAAAAAAAAAAAAAAAAAAACACACACAAAAAAAAATACACACACACTAAAGCAATCAATGCAACTATATTAAGATTTTGGAATTACAGCATCCTACCTCTGCTTGAATGTTTGGCTTCATCCTTCGAATTACTAAACATCCTAAACTTCAAGAGTAAACCGGTGTAACCATGTAGCCCTGTAATACTGTATTGTCATGACTAGTAATAGGCCATAAGCTTTATACTGTGTTTGCACAGCCTCAGAACTGAGGCTTGTCAGGCTTATTCTGTCTGAAGTTACCTTGACCTGCCTACAACTATGTTTTACTTAGTTTAGCTGTGGCAGCGGTTTTTCTAACTTAGCGGGTGGTGATGGATAATTTGTTTTAATTGTGTTTATCTTTGTATAGTACAAACATAGTGTGTGGTTTAACCCGGCAGGTAGCTGAACACCACACAGCTGTTCGCTCACTCCCCTCAGTGGGATGGGGGAGAGAATCGGAAGAAAAAAGGTAAAACTTGTGGGTTGAGAAAAAGACAATTTAATAGGACAGAAAAGGAAGGGAAAATAATAATAATGGTAAAAGAATATACAAAACAAGTGATGCACAATGCAACTGCTCACCACCCGCTGACCAATGCCCAGCCAGTTCCCGAGCAGTGGACCTCTGGCCAGCTTTTCCCCTAGTTTATATACTGAGCATGACATCATATGGTATGGAAATACCCCTTTGGTCAGTTGGGGTCAGCTGTCCCAGGCATGTCCCCTCCCAACTTCCTTGTGCACCCCCAGCCTACTCACTGGTGGGGCGGTGTGAGAAGCAGGAAAATTCCTTGACTTAGTGTAAGCACTGCTCAGCAACAACTAAAACATCAGTGTGTTATCAACATTATTCTCATCCTAAATCCAAAACGCAGCACTATACCAGCTACTAGAAAGAAAATTAACTCTATCCCAGCCGAAACCAGGACACAGTTATATAGGTAGCAGTTACAAGCAGTTATTCTATATAGAATGAGATAATTACAACTATACCATAGTGATGTAATGTAGAGAAATAGGAGTCTGGTACGATAACAGAGGCCTTGAGAAGTGGGGACACAGGATGCAGAGCAGAGAAGTGCAGATATGGGATGATGAGGGATGTGGCACAGGCACAGGCTGGCACTGGAGACCCCACAGCTATATACAACTCACCCACAGTCAGTTATAGTAGTGCAAACCTGGAGCTGGACAGACCTATGGGTAACAAAGAGGACAATAGTAGCTAACATACTTAAAAGGCACCATGTACAGCACATTTGGATGTAATATGGTGCTGCAGAATATGGAAGAAAGAGAAAAGATGTAAAAGTGTGTTAGAAAACACATGAAAAGGATCCCAACTAGATCCTACAGTGAAGAAGAAACCATTAAAATGAACACTACATTCCTCCCAGTGAAGGATTGCAGGTGCTGACAACTCCCATTATGAGCAGAATGAAACCATCGACCTTAGGACCCTGAAGAGTAGGGGGAGAGTAAGTATAACACCAGGAAAAGGACTAGAAACTAAAGAGTGTGTGTATAAATATATTAACTATATTACTGAAACCTTTTCTGCATAGAAGTATTCATTCTCTTTCTATAATAATTACTTTTGAACTAAAGATTGTTCTTGGACTCTTAAGATTTCAGTTCCACAAACAATAAGTTTTAAGTATAAGCTATGTTTCTTCTTTACCCATAAGCAGGATTTTGAGAGTAACACAAGACAGCTTGCAGTATGTAGACCTTGTTAAGAAATCAATATTTGACTGTTGGGTGTCACTTCCTATGCTTTATTACGGAAATGAAGTGTACTATGTATGTGTAAATTCAGAGGGAAAAAAACATTAACTACTACTGGTTTAACATAAATTCTGAATTTCTGAGAGAGGACCAGAGGTTTCCTCTCTATTTTGTGTTGGTAATTTCTATAGTGAATTCTTATGATTTTAAAATATGTTTTTATTTCTCTCCCTATCATAAACTCAGATTGGTCTTTCTCACAGAAACTTCTCTTGTAAAGAAACAATTCTGCAGGAATACCTGATATCTTCATAGAGTTTTTAAGGGTTTTCAATTGTATAAGTGATTGGGATTTAGAGGAAAGCTTCCCTTGGTTGTACATAAATTATGATGTTCACCTGCACTCACACCATTAAAGTCACTGAGATTTGCATCCTTTGTTTCAATCAGACATCCATACTAATAACCTGTGAGGGCTGCCCACAACCAAAAAAATTCTAATCACTGCTTTGTATCTAAATTGGGTAGTTATAGCTCTGAAATCATACACTACTCAGTGCACACAACATATAGATTTCTTGATAAAGAGAGCGCCAATGACATACAGTAATTTTTCTAAACATAAGGACACTTTTAACTCAGATGACCTCTGATATTTATGGAAATAACTTTTTAGATTATTTTCATACTGATTTAAAACAATTTCAAAGAAGTTTCAAAGGGGTGTTAACTATGAATTTTAAAATATTTCTGCATAGGTAAACTAATAGTTTGAATTCAGGTCATACGTCTCTTCCGAAAGGTATTATTAGTGCAATTATATCATTGCTCAATGATAAGATGCTAGCATGAAATTTTCAGTTTCAGTACTTTCTTTGAGTTAGAATCATAGAACAGCCCAGGATGGAAGGGACCTCAAAAGATCATCTGGTCCAACTTTCATGGGAAAGGGAGCCTAGATGAGATTATCCAGCACCCTGTCCAATCGCATCTTGAAAACCTCCAGTGATAGGGACTCTACCACRTCCCTGGGGAGGTTGTTCCAGTGAATGATTGTTATCACTGTAAAAAATTTCTTTCTTATATCGAGATGAAACCTCTCTGTGTGCAACTTGTACCCATTGCCCCTTGTCTTCTCTATGTGGCTCCTTGTGAAGAGAGAGTCTCTGACCTCTTCATATCCGCCTCTTAATTACTGGAATACTGTGATGAGGTCCCCCCTGAGCCTTCTCTTCTCCAGGGAGAAAAGACCTAGCTCCTTCAGTTGTTCCTATGTTTCTTCCTATACCAGATGAAACAACATCACTGTCTGAAAAACATAAATGATTATATACTTGCCTCCAGAAATAAATTGATTATAACAAATATGTGTGAAGTCTAACGAAGATTCAATAACATCAAGACTATAAATATGAGAATAACTTATTATAAAGGATTTCTTCAATTATTTGAAATTCCAATAAAATGTCTAAGGTATCTGATATTTCACCTTGTCATTTTGACTGATTTCTGCCAAATGTATTCCTTATTAGATTATTTTCTATTACGTAGGTCTCTCAGATTTCAAGTATTTTTTTTTCCCTCAAGAAATTTGCAATGTCATGTTACTTAACCTCTCACTGCAAAGATGTATTGGAACCATAGGAACATATCTCTGAACCTTTGCTTGGTTTTCCAATAAAAAATATCACAAATCCATTTCTCATTCTACTGTTTTACAATAACTACATGCAATTTCACATAGTTTTTGGCTGTGATTTGTTTATGGAGACTGTATCTAATGTGCTACAACATCTGTTTTTCAGTCAGGTCCTGCTAATATCCAGTTTTCCAGCTGAGCTGATTCAAGCACTAAAGAGGTCAAATTTATTCAGTGGTCATCTGTATTAATGCAGTCCTAAATTCAAGTTTTTTACCTTGTCTACCAATCACAAAAAGAGAGCCCAGTTTGCTTTTGGCTACCTCTTGTAAGAAAATGCCAGACCAGTATCCATGCGTCACTAAAAAGTTAAATATGTTTAGTTTAAAAAATATATTTATTCTTCCTCAAAATATGTTTCACTGATCAAAACATATAAACCTCATTAAAATTTATAGGCTTACAAGGAAAACTAACTCCAAGATGTTGCTATGCTTTTGCACATAAACAGACTGCTGGCAGCTAATCTCTCTGATTATGCAAAGATGGAATTATAGCATGAATTACTGATGGGCTTGTAGGCTTGGATTCCCCACTTCAAAAAGACCGAATTCTTTTATGTTCTGTGACAAATGACCTACCTAGCTGTTTGGCCATGCAGTGGAACAAGCACAGAAGCTGATGGGACTGTTGATACTGGTGAAACTTAATTGTAAAAAAAACCCATCCTGAGTGCTAGCAGATTGTCTCAATATAATTACTGTTATTTCCTTTGTCTCAGCTTTATACTCTGTTTTGATTCATCTCAGCCTTAGAATATGAGAGGAAGGAAGAAAAATAGGATCATACTTTGGTGGGCAGCCTGCCAAATCTTCACAAAACACATGCACAAAAATATTGGTTGAAAGGCATAATTACAGCTATGGTCAGTGAAATTTAATGAAATTGAGAATGTCCTTCATCAGCCTCATACACTCATATATTTTTAAACTATATGCAAAGTTATGTAAGAGCTACATTAAAAATATTCCTTGGAATTGAAGGAATGTATGTAGAGGCCAGATTTTCAAGGTCTCATATGCCTCACAGATGTCCATGGGGTATTAAATAAGGACTTAGATCCATTCAATATGTAAAAGAAATGAGCGAGTACTCACAAGCACCTAAGCATCACTTCTGCTAATGACATAGTAGTGTTGGTGGCTTGCTTTTACAGTGGCTTCCCATTTTCTTCTTTCAGTGTGGAATGCATTTCCCTCTTCTTGTTCTGTACTAACCTACTTATGTAAATAAAAACTAAGAATAAACTTCCAACATTTTCAAAGAACCTGAGGTTGCCATATGTTCACCGAGTATTTTCTGCAACTTAAACAACTATTGCAGGTGATCAAGGAGGAATTTTCAGATGGCCTCAAATGAAAAATACAGAAAATTACACCAATAACAAGTTGAAAATTGGAGACTTGATAGGTAGGCTACGGCAGATATAAACTTACTTGTATGATCTGAATTCTTTTATTTTTATCATCCTCTTCAAGAGCAACAATCTGGAGAGGGGAGGGAGATCCCCAGGAAGACAGTAATTTTGTTAGATGTTGTATCAAAATCTATATGCAAGAGGTGTCAAAGCTGCAATTCATAGGATAGATCTACTTTTTTGTAATTTTTCAGAGATGTTTTTGCATTCAGACTACCTTTCTTTTGATATAGCTTTTTTGTACAGAATCTTTTCAAGTGAAAAAATTAACCCTACACCCGAGTTGACTTCTGCTCAGCTGTCACCCTCATCCCCCTATTGTTGGCAGGAGGTATGGTACACCAGCCTTCAACATTCCCCTTGAGAAATTGGTTTATTTCTATCAGCTTTGAAGGCTGTTGTCAGAGAGAGGACTGTACTTATGTAGGCCTGTAAATATGGGATTGCCATTGCTTTAACAGGCCATAGATTGTATAACTCTGTAAGGCCTCATGACTGGGTTTTTTCAGATTTGTTTTGTCTGGGCTTATTTTGGGCTTTCCTGGCACTTTGTTTTAGCTTGCTTAGCTGTAGCAGCCATTGTCCAGTAGCCAGGTGAGTATTACCTATTTTGTTTTAGTTTTGCTTAGCTTTGAACTATTTTGTATAGTAGGTGCAATGTCCACTGTTACAAAAACTTTGATTCATTTCTGTTAAGTAACAAGTACTGATAAAAGGTATTCTGTGTAGAATCTATTAACCTAAAATAATGATGGGATGTAGAGGAGTAAAAGCACAGGATGATAGCACAAGTATGAGCACAGGACAATACCAAAGGCCTCAGGGCTAAGAACAGGTTAGCAGGTGTCAGTTAACGATCATTAAAGGAAGGCAACCTTGTGAGCTGGACAGAATTTGTTTCGGTGATTAACAAAAAGAGCAAAGAAGAGGTACTCAGATTATGTAAACCACACCATATATAGTAAACGTGGATGTAACGTGAAATTACAGAGCAATGAAGAGAGAACAAGGTGTTCTCAATGTGTCAAAATAGCCCCCAACAGTGAGGAAGAAACCCCCACTACAAACATCTGGATCCCCACACCAGGATCTTTATCCCGGTGAAGGAGTCAGGATGCTTAGAACTCACTATAACACCCCCAGAAGAGCATTGGTTATGTAAGCAAAAAACCCTAGAAAAGGTGTTATACAGAAGTTTTTGTATAACGATATTAATGGTATTAATAATAATATTATTTTCTGGATTAATTGGATCATTTAGACTAAAACTGTTAGTATCATTATGCCAGGACTAATAATAATAACTATTGCATTTTGACTAGATTTAGATTTTAACTAGACTAAGAATAACTTATTGGCTTCACATAAAAGGTGTGCTGCTTTGGCCCACAAAGACTATACCAGCTGTAGCATAAATCTGCTTTTTGATTGACACAAAGAAAGTTCATGCTCCCATTGTAGAATTTCATGAGCTAAGAAAAGACAGTTTCTGCTCTTTCAAACCGCAAGTTTTCAGCAGTCAGCTCAGCCAAGAGAAGTATCAAAGCCTTAAAGAATAACTGTCCACAGAAAACATTAAAATGTTGAGCAAAGCAACTATATATGGGTCATTCCAACCCGAATAGTTATTTTTAATGGTTATTCTAGCCCTTCAATATAGTTATTTTTTAAAGCTTAAAGGCCATGATCCTCTGAAAATGAAGCTCATATAACACTAGTGAAACCATATCAATTCTCACAATGTATTATCTCTCCAAAATACATCTTTGGAGTACCAGCTTGACTCAGTTTGTAACTCTTTCTTTGAGTCAGTAGGACTTACGAAATTCTTGAGGAAAGGATGGAAGCTTTTTAAGGTGATAGCTGGAAATGATCAGTCCAAGGAATTTTAGATAATATTAAACTTATTTTTCTTCTATTCCTTAACATTCCAGTTATGAAACTGATTCCTAAATGGAAAATACCCAGATTATTTTCTGACTGAAGAAATAGAAGTGTCATAAATAAACTGCTGGAAGCAAATTTGTTGGCTCTGTACAGCAGACTTTAATTTTCTCTATCACTTTTACAAAAAGTAATTGCATTTGCATGTATATATACAGCACTTTTTATGAATAGTGAGGTCATATACCTTTGTCTCCTTCATTTGATTAATTGCTTCAGTGACATGTCTTTGGCTAGCAAATTTTATGAACATCGTCCCATGCATTATTTGTGAGCAAAATGGATTCATATCATAATACAAAAAAAAAAAAAAAAAGACAGAGGAATGAGATATGGAAGGGCTAGGTGATATGTCCAAGGTCACAGGAAATGTGTTACACAACCAGAAGTTGAATACTGATCTCTTAATCCGGTGCCTTAGCCACAACCCTATCCGATCATGTTCCTTTAGAGACTCTCAGAAAAGCAGATTCTAATACAACAAATTCCTATTATGTAAAGGGATATTTCTTTGCATATGTATGCATATTTGTTTCTTTTGCAGACAGTTTCTTATCTATTCAGGTATTCATTCAAAAACACTTTAGCCCAGCAATTAAATGACTTGGTAGTTTCAGAAAACCTAGGGAAGATGAAAATTTATATAATACAAATTCAAATCTTAAGTAAAAACCTAGATAATTTCATGATCAAGCTTCACCTGACATTACAACAAAACGTGGAAACAAATTGCATATGATTCAAAAGCATGCTATAGTCAATTACATCATATCCATAAATAATCATCTCTGCTGGTTGTTTTCTGTCAGTTTGGGTTTTTTTGTTTGATTGGGGTTTTTTCAGCTGATCTAGATATCTCAGCAAGTACCAAGACCTGTATCCAGTCTTTTGTCAAAAGTTGTCTGAGGACAGAATTTTTGAAAAGGTGTAAGGGAATCACAAATGCAGATTGTATGTGGGACACTACATTGCACAGCTTGTTTTCTTATTCCCCTTGAAAAATACCAACCCAAATCACCAATTCATAATTAAACTCAGGCATATTATATATGGTTTCAGTTTGTAATGTGAATATTTCACTAAGGTACTATAAATATTAGCCACGATTCACTGACATTAAACAAAAGCATAGCGCTATCAACGCTTACCCAAAGCTTACATCCTTTCCAGGAAGACACTACAGTACCTGCTTTGGTGTATGATTCTCTGTGTTGTGTCATTGTGTCATGGTTCCGGCTGGGACAGAGATAACCTTCTTCCCAGTAGCTGGGGAGGGTGTGCTGTGTTTTGGGTTTGGTATAATAGGAGCGTTGATGGCCCATTGATGTTTTGGGTGGTGCTGGGTGGTGCTTGCACCAGGCACTTTTCAGCCTCCCATGCCCTGCCAGGTGCATGGGAAGCTGGCGGGGGGAGCATAGCCAGGGTGGTTGACCCAGCTGGCCAATGGGGTATTCCATACCATGTGACATCATGCTCAGTATAAAAACTAAGTGTGTGGGGGGGCTCTGGGTTCCGGGATGGGCTCGCGTGTTTTTTCGGGCACGTGTCGGTTCGGCAACACATCGGTTCGGCGGGTGGTGAGCAATTGCATTGTGCATCGCCTGCTTTGTATATTGTTGTTGTTGTTGTTATCACTGTTACTATTACTGTTCTACTTTGTTTTATTTCAATTATTAAACTGTTTTTGTCTCAACCCACGAGTTTTCCTACTCGTGCCCTCCCGATTCTCTCCCCCATCCCACCGGAGTCGGGGGGGTGAGCGAGCGGCTGCGTGGTGTTTAGGTGCTGCCAGGGTTAAACCACGACAGTCCTTTTTGGCGCCCARCGTGGGGCTCGAAGGGTTTGAGATAACAACAGATTAACTAGAGCATATTAAGGAATTTATAACTATTAACAGTTGTTGGTCACMATATTAGTTTATCTGACCTGCATCATGCTCTTGTTTTTGCTGTACATGTTAAAGATTGGTGTTGGTTTCTGCAGTCTGCTGTGCTCTGCAGTGATTAGGGATGTTTTGCCAGGGAGATTTGTTATTAAAATGCTGGCATTGGGCATTATTTGGTATCTGGGTGTTGTACTGAAGCCGTTACTGTATTTTGGGTACCACCTCTTGGAGACAATTAGTAATTATACCTCTTCCTCTGAGGAGCTTTTTAAGGAGGAAATACAGAATGGCACCTTCCTCTATGTTTTCTCCTTTGTTGCAACAACTTGTCAGTACATTGAACATCCCTGGGTAGTTAAGATACATCTATTGGTATTTCTTGGGAATATTGTTTTGGTTTTGTCTAAGGTTAATAAGCAATTTAAGAACATCATGCAGAGATCTGCCCCAAGGCTGGATAGTTATGAGTGGCAGGGTGTGTGGGATAGCATGGGCAAATGCCTAGGACGGTGGGCACCCCCAGTGTTTTGGAACTTCACCCCGAACAAGTGCAACATCCTGAAAAACTAGTAGAACATTTGGAAGAAGTATGCTGTCACCCTGGCAATTCTAGGGAGACACAGATCACTGCAATGTGCTGGGGCCTGGCCCATGCCYWCYGAGCCCTGTTYAACACYAYTCMGAACCCTCAAGGGGAACAAAGGGTCTCTGGATCTGACGACAAAACAACACGCACTGCAGCCACCCCACCCCCCACGGCAGGCACAGCGGCTCCCCCACCCCCTGCAACAGAGAACCAACCTGTGCTGGTATCAGTTGCCTCTATACAAAAAAGAAAGTACACAAGAAAGTCAGCTCGCTTAGTAAGGGGTGAAGATGAACCAGGGCCATCACAACAACAGGAGGAGGAAGAGGCAGAACCCGTAAATGAGTTGGTAACCACCCGATCCCTATCCCTGAGTGAGCTGCGAGATATGCAAAAAGATTTCAGCCCTCGTCTCTGCTGTGGAGAAACTCTCTAGGGAGGTCCAGCAACTCAAAGAGGATATGTCCTACTCCCCACCTGCACGGGCCAGTATCTCAGCCATTAGGAGTAAGCGTCCCTCTGCTCAAGGGAGAAGAAATCGTGGATATACACCCTGGGACAATCTGTGGTTTTACCTGCATGACCACGGAGAAGACATGAGGAAGTGGGATGGGAAAYCTACCTYGACCCTAGAGGCAAGGGTACGTGAGTTGCAAGGTATAACAATCACAAAAGGGGGTTCTTCCAGGGAAACTGCTGCTCCAGTCTCCAGTGAGCAGTTCCCCAGACAGYGCAGAAGGGCTGATTCCACTTCCGATCTTAATAAAGGGACTCCTGATTCATACTTAGAAGAAGTGGGTAGCGAATACGATGACCAGGATTAGAGGGGCCCTCCCTCCAGCCAGGTGGAGGAAAGGGACAACCGGGTTTACTGGACTCTGTGGATTCGATGGCCTGGCACATCAGACCCACAGGAGTATAAGGCTCTCGTAGACACCGATGCACAGTGTACCCTGATGCCATCAAGCTATAAAGGGCCAGAACCCATTGGTATTTCTGGAGTGACAGGGGGATCCCAAGAACTGACTGTATTGGAGGCCGAAGTGAGCCTAACYGGGAAKGAGTGGCAAAAGCACCCCATYGYGACTGGCCCWGAGGCTCCRTGCATCCTTGGCATAGACTACCTGAGGAGAGGGTATTTCAAGGACCCAAAAGGGTACCGSTGGGCTTTTGGTGTAGCTGCCTTGGAGACGGAGGAAATTAAACAGCTGTCCACCTTGCCTGGTCTCTCAAAGGACCCTTCCCTTCTGTTGTGGGGTTGCTGAAGGTTGAAGAACAACAGGTGCCGATTGCTACTACAACGGTGCACCGGCGGCAATATCGCACCAACCGAGACTCCCTGATTCCCATCCATAAGCTGATYYGTCRACTGGAGAGCCAGGGAGTGATCAGCAAGACTCACTCACCCTTCAACAGTCCCATATGGCCAGTGTGAAAGTCTAATGGAGAGTGGAGACTTACAGTAGACTATCGTGGCCTGAACGAAGTCACGTC
>JAYKAV010003290.1:310355-356133 GCA_035582835.1 Phoebastria nigripes
GGGGGGTGAGCGAGCGGCTGCATGGTGTTTAGGTGCTGCCACGGTTAAACCACGACACATTGCAAATTATTGTATCTAACTCTGGAAGCCATATCTGGAAAAGTTTATTCTGTCACAAGCCTATTTACAGCTAGTCCTATTGTCTAACATTTGCAGCAAGAGAGTTCATGTGCTTGGCAGTACATCCCGTATCATTCACTTTAGCACCTGTCTCCAGAAGAATGCTAAAATTCTTCTGCATGGAATATGAGGAGAGCATAGTTTGTAAAACTATGGAAACTGTATGGAAAAGGACTACATTGTATAGATAACTTTCCTGAGGAAGCCTGCTCTGTCTTCATGCAAAAAAAAAAAAAAAAAATTACAGACTGACTGGCTCCTCCTGAACATTTGACTGATTTTCAAGAGGAATTTCTGTGTGTTTATTCTCTGAAGAAAGTATTTGTCCATGGTTACTAATTTTGCTTATGGGACTTGAGATATGAGGTAGCAGTGCAGAAGGATGAAGATCTGCTCATAGCAGATGGCATCACTTGTACCCTCTAATTCCATGGAAGCCCTAGGAATGCATATATCAACTGTGTAAGAATTATTTTTCTTTTGAAAAGAGTAACAATAATTTACATAAAAGTTTATATAATAGTTCTTAATTTTTTTCATGACTCTACCTGGAGATCCTAATCCCGTACACTCACTCAAATTAACACTGCGATCAGTACAATTTTTGCCTGAATAAGGAATGTAAAGTTTGGAGAGGAGATAGTATTCATAAGTAAGAGAACAGCTTCTTTGTACAGAAGTGTGAATCATACAACAGATTTGCTGAAGAGAATACATATTGCCTGCAGCTGAAGAACTGATTATTTCCAATTTTAAATCAGATAATATTCAGCTGAGGATAACTTCAGATTTTAGAGATCAAAAAGTCATTAGAGGTTAAAGATAGCAGTTAAAATGTAATAAATTAAGTATCCAAGCCAAGCAGGGACTGGATTTCTGTTCCTACTCCAGTGATGTGACTGACTGGAAGCATATAGTTTTTACACATTCTGATCCTGGTCTGGAAACATGTTATATTTTTGCTGCCCTCTTGCATTGAACAGAAGGAGAAAAAAAATGATGCTGTTAATGCTTCAAATCACATGCATATCTAAATGGAAAAAAAACAGGCAAATACCAGTATTCCAGCTTGTGTGGGTTAAATAGCAATAGATTTGAAGGGATTTGGAGAGGAAAGTTCCACTTAGTATAAGTAAGAAAAATTGTCTCTAATATCTTTATTTTGTTTGCTTTTAAATCCATGCAGCGTCCCTTGGAGCAGAACAGACTGGCAATGTACAGCAACCACACAGTGATATAAGTAGTTTAAATATTTTAAAAGCTGGCTGCCTATCTACAAATGATCTACTGCCTATTAGCTACATACTGACATTAATGTTCCTTTCTACTTTCCTGTTGCTGAACTTTGCCTTCTCAAGGCTACCTGTGCTTCAGTCCCTATTGCTGTCACCATCTACAGAGGGTAAAAAAGTCTTTAAAAGAAAGAGATAAATGAGAAAGAAAGAGAAAATTTGCCATTCTAATGGGATGCTCCTATTCTCACTCCATCAGAGGCTATCTTTTATTGTATTTGATCACTTCTCAAGGCATATCAGAATATTTTGGCATAGAAAGATAATTCAAAATTATTATTGAAATCTAGACACGAGTCTTTCACAGACCCATAACATTTTCCTGACTAGTTTCCTACTGTCATGTCTATGCTACAGGACTATGTTGACTGAAGGCTTTGCAGCTGAACATGGCAGCTAGTTCTTCCTCCTAGTGTCTTTGCTTGTTTTAGGCACTAGGCAGCACAGTATAATTTGTGTACTTTCTTTTTCAGAATCATGTCGCAGAACTGTGAAATAACCACCTTTCCCTTGAATCAACCATCCACTTCCTACCACCTCTTCCATTTTTAAGACTTTCTCTTTTGTATTCCAGAGTTGACACCTGCTCATGCCACTTTCTGAAATGTTACATTGGTGTTTTTATCATGCATAAAAACAAAATAGGCTACCATCTTCTGTAAGTTATTCTAGCTACTAAAGCAAATGTCTTCTCTTAAAAGCATAGAATAACAGGATAATGTCATACATATGGCTGTAGGGTTGAAGCTTTCAACAGGTGATTATTTTTTACTTTCTGATATTATTTCTTTTTTCAAAGAGTAAGTCTAAGCACTCCACAAAAAAATCTGTCTGCAAATGTGTGCTTAAACTACTGTAGACCATAGCTCAAACTACTATAGACTACAGATCATGCAGCGCTGATCATCTGCATCTCATGCCATATGCCAGTTTCTCTACTTAGTGTGTGCTAGGGAATAGATCTATTAGAGATTAAGTCCTCAGTAAACTTTTATCGGATTATGGTGTGACCATAATGCAGTATGTGCAGTGAAAAGAAACTGTTTTACATTGGCTACACTTTCCTTGTATCTACTCGGTGATAACCAAGGCAACAAAATCTGGTGGTCCTACATTGTGCAGATGTAAGCTTAGATCAGCAAATGTGTGTTCATCATAAATGAAGAACTGCAGGCCCCTGCACCATCTATTTTTCTCTCCTCACATCACTGTATATCTTTAGGCTTATGTGTCTAACTTTATGATAAAATTTTGGTAATCAAAACTAYGGGGTTTATTCACACTGTCTACTGTAATCGTTTAACCAGATCGTTGCGATACACCTCATCTAACTTGAATTTCAGACAGTTTAAATTGAGTCAGCATTGTGTCCTTCTCCTGTCGATATTTATGTCTGAACTAGTCATCCTACACTCTCTTCATTGAAATAAGAAAAGATAAAACACATCCTTAAAATTATTGTGTTTCTCCATTGACTACAAAGAGAGTTTAGGATGACTAGCTTAGATGTGGTTATCTACATTCAATAAGATGAAACCTATTCTAGGTGCCTAAATTAGCAGCCCTGTCTCCATTGGCCACCTATAGAGAGAGCTACAGCAAGAGCTTGGTTTCATACAGGACAAATAAGAACCAAAGCCTGACCAGGGTGTTCTGAACCATTTCATTCTCCATTCATTTTGGAGAAAGCCTCATAAACCTCAGTCTTTATCTCAGGCATCTCAAGTTGGATGCTAAAGACTGTGTGAGTGCCTTCTCCACCCTCCCAGCAAATCAGGGGGGGAACAGCTAATTTAATCTGGCATTGATTTAGAGCAACTTTTATGAGTATGAGGCCCATAGAAATTTTAACTCATACAAGTTCATGGAATCATGGAACTGTTGGCTGGAAAAGACCTCTGTAGTTCATACTTGTATTTGAAGCAGGACTATCACCAACACTAGATCAAGCCTCGATTTGTTTATTTAAGTCCTAAAAACCTCCAGAGATGCAGATTCCTCAACCTCTGTTGGAAATCTGTTCCTTGTGTTGCACTGCATTTGTAGTCAGTATGTTTGTTCTTAATGTTCTAAAACTGATTTGCAGTATTTGAAAATGAGACGTAGAGGATATGAATTGCTCATATAAATAGGGAAAAAATCATTAATTCAGTCAAGACAATAAAACCCTAACAACCAGACTGAATTTTTAGAACACCTCCGCCTTAATGAAACAAGGTGATTATAACTATGTAGATAAGAAATACATTTATTTACACCATATATGCTTCACAAAGCATTGAAATATACTTCAAATTTTAATGCTAGGGCTAGATATTGTTCCATGTACGTCCATTCCATTTTCAAGTATTTTACCATTTGTTGTTGTTGTTCTAAAAACAAAAACTGAGGAACTAATTCCTCAGTTTAATAAGTCTCAACAATGGGATGTTTTTCTGACGTTTAAACTATTTTTTTTCTGTTACTTATTTACATCATGCTGCTGAGCCCCTGTAGTTCACATTTATTGTATCTTTTGTTTCTCTTCCACAGTCTTTTCGTAATTTTGGATGCTGCAAGTGCTCAAATTCCACAATGATAAGCCTAGTGTAAAACTGATTAGACTAGATTTTTCTTAACAGTAATCAGGAGTACAGTTTTTCACATAGTTTCTCAAGAGGGGACAATTTATTTATTTATTTATTTATTGAACTGAAGAGCATTTGGAGTTTGGAAGGACCCATAAGCAAATAGCTAAATGCTTGGGCATTTTGGCTCTAACTCATAACACTTAAACAAATTTGTCTTGTGTTTACATAAACATAAAACATCCCTAAGCATGTCATTCTAGGAAGTAATATGTAGAAGAGTTTTATAGCCATGTGGACTAAGGATATATCATAAGTCAGAAGCAGCAGCTGTTCCCTTTGCTAGCCAAGCCATTTAAGCAGTGTTTGCTCATCAGTTCATTTTTTCTTAGCATGATCCAAACACAGTGACAGAAAACAATAAGTGTCTTGGCTGACAAAAAGGCTGGGTTTAGATCTAACCACACTCTTCTGCCAAAATTAAATGTTTATACCAAGTTCTGGTTTTGGCTTTTTTCTCAAGAACAGTTCAGATATTCCAGTTCAAAACAAAAGTGCCTACAAGGGTCTTATCCAAATTAAGAAAACTATAGATTGTTGAGTACCATTATCTTTCAAGGACGGCTAAAGGGTTTTGTAGGTTTCTTTGATTTACTAGCTGCAAAGACTAATTTTTATTAAAAGGTCATTTTTACAGAGACCAGCCTAGTGGAAATGAAACAGTTTCATAACATCTTTTGTGTCCATTTTGGTTAATGAGCCAAAAAAGTCCTTAAACGTTAATGGCCCAATCTCTCTCTCACTGTAGTCAACAATAAATAGAATCATCATGGATGTTAATTGTAACAAGGCTCACTGAGTAAAGCTGCTGTGACTAAACAGTTCTCCCTAAAAGGGAGTAAAAAGAACAAGTTAAGAAAAGCCTGTTTTTAAGCCAACTGGAAATACTCACTATAGTAGATGCAACTCCCATCTCTCATCACAAACTGCAAGCTAGTATGTCAAGAAAGATATCAATGGCAGAAAAAATGGAAAAGAATGAGATGATAGAGGGAAAGAGGAACACAGGACATTAAAGTCAAACCCCAGGAGGGGCACGTGCCTGGTTGTGTGAAAGGGCTTCAAGGAAGCTGACTGCTGGAGTTCTGCTCCCTTCCACATCCTGGTAACATCAAAAAGCAACCTGAATACAAAGAACAATTCAAATGAATTTAGTTGTATTTACCTGCTTAACTGGGTTCTTGTGAAAATTGATTATGTAATGTTTATAATATGCTTTGGAAAAAAAAAAAAGCAGATAAGGTATATTTAATTATTATTTTAGACACGGTAGTCACTGTGGTTAGAACTGTGAACTGTTTTTTCATCCTGAATTCTTGGTCTCAGGAGTTGCAGCTTCCTGAAATTCTTTATACTTTGGGCAGGTGCTACATATAGTCCAACTTTGAGCAAAGACAATTTGTCTATTTTTTTCCTCAGGCTCCGTAAATGTGGAGATCAAGAAAGACCTGTGCATATCTAGTCTCCAGTATAACAGATGACATAGCATTTCAAACAGTTCCTGCTTTCAGTAGAGTGGCAATTGAACTGTGTCTTCTCTTTAGAAAAAGGCACTCTATCTTGATGTAAGTTTTTTTCAGGCAGCAAATAATCCCCACAATTACATTTTAATAGGAGCCAGGTAACAAAATACACATTTCCACTTAAAAAAAAGAAAGAGGGAAATAATTTATCATAATTTATCAGCTCTGCCACTGAAAGAATTAAAATCTGGACTCTGAAATTTGGAAGCAATAGAACTTTCATTGAATCCCTTAGGAAATATTAGGAAACTTATTCTGATTTCACAGGAGTATATAATTTTTAAATGCCTGCAATATCCTTATTCTAGCTTTGATTCCCCCCAAGTAAAACATAAGGTAAACTAGTAAAGTGCTACTTCAAGGAACTTACCTGCAGAGTAACATGTACATAGAGCTAGAGAGCATAACAGTTCAAGGGAAAATTGTTTCCCACCAGTTTTGGAAATATAAAATTTAAGTTAGCTTTTTGTATTGGCGTCAAAACGTAGGGATAATTCTCATCTCAACTACTGAAAAGGAAGTAGAAAGACCCAGTTGAAGATGCTTTATGAATGGTGACTTCCCCATGTATAATTACTCAACGTTAGAGGCCCTACTAGAGAGCCAGCTTATTAGGCATTAAAGCCTATATACCTGCATTAAAGGCATGTTGAGAGGAATTATACTGTGGCTGAAGCTCATCATTGTGTGTATTTCTTGCCTGTAAACAGCCCGCAGATATTATCACCAACTTCTGCAGCTTAGACAATTGTCACCTCTACTGCAGAGTCCAAAGAGCAGTCCTTGAAAATTATGGAATGAAAAGCATGTCATAAATTGTGAATAAATTATGCACTGCAGATTAAGTATACTATGTAGAACAATAGTGAACAGATGCCAGCAACAATGGGCTAAATAAAGATTTGAACCTACAAAGACCTGCATTTACTCTGGTGAGTAGTATGTGAATGGGAACATGGGAGTAAGTATTTCTTCTCTATAACAAATGCATTCAGAATCAGGCTATTAGTTTTGTAGTTAATGGACATAGCTTCCAAAAGGCACCTAATAAAACTAGCACTGCTCAGACATATGCCACTAAATTAGCTTAGTTAACTGGCTTACCCTCTCAATTAGATTGAAAGAAATCTATACCTCTGGAAAGGAAATATATAGTAGAGTTGCTGATTAAAATCCCATTCCACAAAGCATTTCAGCAAGTGATTAGTCTGAAACACCTGCTTAATTTCAACTGAAGTTAAGGAAACTTTTGTACATGTTCTAGGGCTTTCCTGAACAGTTGAGGGGTGATATAGTATTAAAATATGTACTATAGACAAAAAAAGAACATGCTATATAAAAGGTCTGATTTACAAGACACTTATTCTTACACGTACTTTAGTTTAATTGTAGAAGACTGGGGGGAAAAAAAAAATCACAGGTATCCAGGACACCAGTACCAGAAAAATACAGATGCTACTCTACGATATTGCTTTGAGTTATGATGTATACATTGTTAAAGATTACAAACACTTATTATGCACTAGGGGTATACACAAAACCTTGAATTTGTCACTCCCTGTCTATACAGTGCTCAGACAGACAGGCTTAACATTCTCTCACTGTCATTCTTGTCATGGATTTATTATTCATTTGTTCTATGGGGATCATTTGCTAAGATTAACAAGCAACATCAAAGCATTTTAAAAATGGGTAAACTGTTACTGGTGATCTAATCACTAAAAATAATTGTCAAGAAACAATTATAAAGAATCATATATTCCAGGGCATAACTCCAGATACCATGGAAGAATAGATAAAACTATCAGAATACAATAAAGAAAGATGCCTGGTTTCCTTCTGGTCCACATGCAAATCTACACAAAATAAATATTAATGGAAGTTTGGAGATGGCACCAATGTGAGTGACTTCAAAGAATTAAAGTCATCCTTTCCTCAGCAACTCTTACGTGCGTGCTGTTTTTTCTTTTTTTTTTTTTTTTATTTAGCATGTTTTGTGGCATGAGTTCTGAACATGACCAAGGATGGTAGTCTGTGTACATTTGCCCAGACCAGGCAATGTTATTTAGAAGTCTTTTAAGAGCTATTATCAGTAAAAGGAAAAAGAAACTACACCTCTTAATGTGCAGAGCATGAAGTCATTTAACATGAAACAGATGAGACATAGAGAGGTTTTTTTAAGCTATTTTTGCCTTAAGCTTCTCTGTGGGGAGAGGATACAGAGCTAAAAAGATCTATGGCTTTATTTATAACCCCATTTAAATCACAAAAATAACTCTCCAGTTTTTTCATAAGCTATCTCATAAAAATACTGCTCCAGAAATCTGTTTTTAGTTTGCTTTCGATTAAGAGATTTGCCTCTCATTGAAACCAGTGTAGCATGATATATCGGGAACTTACATCTTAATAAAGATGCTATTTCTGATATTTGGGGGGGAGTGAAAATAT
The DNA here is from genome assembly GCA_035582835.1 of Phoebastria nigripes. NCBI lineage: Eukaryota > Metazoa > Chordata > Aves > Procellariiformes > Diomedeidae > Phoebastria > Phoebastria nigripes. The sequence continues at coordinate 318,366 of JAYKAV010003290.1, forward strand.
AGAAATATTATAATATATAGAATATATATTTCCTATATATGCAATACATAAAAAATAATTTTTTTTGTAAAATAAATGGTCTGATACTAAGTCAAACATATATAGGGCAGGTCCATGAAACAAATAAAATATTTACCCAGATAGATGGCAAAATACTTTCCCATTAAATGAAAAATGAGGGAATGGGTTGTATAGAAAGAATGCAGGAAGTGAAGGGAAGAAATGGAAGAGTGGATAGAATGTGTTATTATGGAGATGACTATCCCAGGGAGTTAATAATTTCTTGGATGCACAGACAGAAACAGATAGAGAAATATAAACACATATTAAGCAAGGAAAAAGACATGAAGAACCTGTTTATTCCATGATCAGGTCATCATCATATAAGAGTTGGCTACCTGGATTTCCGTGCTGTCTCCACAAGCATTTGCGAGAGCAGCTTTAGGCATCTAGTGTTGCCCTGAATGGAGCACAGCTCTTCATACCTTATTTTCCTAAGGAAAGAATAAGAGAAAGCAGGCAATGGAGAGTGGCCTGTAAAACAGAGGCAAGAATAAAGGAGCTATGTGTAAAAATAAAAGCAAATCACAGAAACTAGAAAAAAATTCTGGCTAAATGTGATCCCTGAGGGAGTTAATTTTCACTGCTGCTCTGTTCAGGAGAAAAATATTTTAACCCCCTCCACAGATTCAAGAGATAAAAATTCTGGAGTGTCAACCCTACATCTTACCTAAATTCCATGACTAACTTTCAAGTTGCATTTAAAAGACTCCTATATGTTTCCATTGAAAACATAATATTCTCTGACTTATGAATGCTAAATCTACTATTTTAGCTACTCGTGATTAGAAGCTAGCTACCCTCTTTGCTAGTCTTGATTAGAAACTAGAGGACAGATATTTCTGTCCTATTTCTATGTGCCTGACACCAAAGACTCATTATCATAATTTATCTCATTTAAAGCATCATCTTATCTTTTTCTCCCATCAACTTTCCACTGTCAGGCCTAGACTTCATGCCCAGGAGGAAGACTTAAGTGTAGTATTGACTAAGCTGACTATAGATGGCAAATAACCTCCATGCATTCATCTGGAATTAGTGAGTATGTTGAAACTAATGAGAAACAGAGAACAGGAAGGAAGTTCACAAACCGAGGCCCCGGCAGTCCACTTGCCTTATTTTTTTAGACCACTCCAGGTAGCACTCTCTAGGACAATGCCTGAACAAAGGTCTGAAAGATTATTTTGGGCACCAACCCAAAAAACAGAACTGATCTGCACAATTTGGCTACTTTCACTCTGAACAGTCCTTTACCACCTGGGACTTTTCACTCTCAAGGATCACTGCTTTCTCTCATGTAACTTCTACGGTTTTAAACAGTTTTGTGCTAGAAAAACACTCCTCTGGCTGGCCGAAGTTCAACTACCAAATTGTTTCAGACACACTCAGCTGAAAAAGCACAGAAACTGATAACTATATGATAGGGCCAAGGAGCTACACCATGGGGCCCAGAGGGCTGAGTGAGATGYAGCGTGGATGCAGCTGCTGTGCTGTAGAAGTAGTCAGCCTTAGGCATCATAGATATCAGACAGTCTGCACCAGGTGCCCTTAGAGAGGAAGGAACATAATCAGCCCATATTTTTCTTGAATTGTCAGTATAGGTCTAGTCCTTGTGTCCAGCTAGAAGTGCATCTTTGGTTTATGAAATCCATCAAATGAACCAGCAGTGGATTTCTAAGAATTAATGGAAAAGTGAGTAGCAGTGCAGAAATCTAGGGCTGAAGACAATTAACAATCCAGGAAGATGAAAAGCAGAAGATTCAAATGCCATTGCTATGTCAATTCCAGTAAGCTGAATGTGCCTGGGACAGTTCTGTGGCACAGAGGCCAAGCAGTATGAAATGGCCTACAACCTGTTACACACTTTTTACCCCACCAGACAGGATGGTAGCATGCAAACTGCCTGCTGAGAAAGCTCTGTGGCCTGTGCCAACCCATGATAGGTGCTGAGGAAATGTTTAGCACAGGACCAGACTGCTGGTTTCCAGCATAAGTTATTGAGACCTAGGTTCTGGAAGGATCAAGAATCTCCAAGCTCAAGAATGGTTCATCCCAGAGAGCAGGAACTAAAGCAAGAGTGGACAAGGAGATCCTGACAAAATTCAAATGTAGAAATGAAACATACAAGAGGTGGAAGCAGGAACAAGTGACCTGGGAGTAATACAGTGACACTGTCCAAGCATGCAGGAATGCAGATAGGAAAGCCAAAACCCACCTGGAGTTGAATCTGGCAAGGGATGTGAAGGGCAACAAAAAGGGCCTTTACAGGCATAGCAGCAGCAGAAAGAAGTCTAGGGAAAATGTGAATCCTCTGATGAATAGGTTAGGAGGCGGGATGGCAAAGGATATGGAAAGAGCTGAGGTAGTCAATGCCATCCTTGCCTCAGCCTTTAGTGGTATGACCAGCATTCATGAATCCCAGGCCCCTGTGACCACTGGGAAACTCCTTGATGGAAGAGAATCAGATTAGGGAACATTTAAACAAATTAGACATGAAAAAGTCCATTGTGTAAGGTTATGTGGAAGGAAAGTGTCTGCTCCTTTAAGGGTATCTAGTCAAGGACCTTTTTCACTGAAAAAAAGGGATAATAAGAAAAGGAGGAAACCATAAACAAGAACATACAGGGACACAAACCTGACCGACAAATGATAGGGGAGGCAAAGGATGAGAACCAAACTTAATTAGTCCCAGTAATTGATGACGTCATGTGGAAGTGTGAGAATGTTTATTCCAGTGAGGTTATCTGATCGGGGATCTTGTCAATTGGGAAACTAAGGGAAAAGGGAGAAAACAGAAACAAAATATACCAAACACAGACCTGACAAAACACACATGGAGAGAGACAATGACAAGACACAAACCTCGCCAGTCACACTCATTGATGGTCTATCCAGAAACTACAGGCACCACTTCCAGGAAGATCAACTCGACTTTGCACCTGATAAGACTGCAAACTGGGGGAGACCCTGGCTGGGAGGGTGTGGGCATCAATAGAGCTGTACAGACCCATGGGGGGACATGCAGGGGAAGGGAGAGCAGGGAGGAACTAAAATGGGGTAGACAGAAAGTGTTATAAAAGGGGCTGGTTGTGTGTAAAATGAGCCTTGTGCCCAGTCACTATAGTCTGTCCTGTTCTACTAAATCCTTTCTTAACGATGTCCCTGAGTAATCTTGCTCCTTATCCTGCAAGGGCCCAGTGCCAGCTACTGGGGGACCGTCGTGAGGGGACTGGGTGCCAGCTCCTGGGGTCAGACGGAGCGGGGTGGCCCACCCCTGGCCTGTGGTGTCAGCTACTGGAGCCAGTGGAGTCTTTAACCTCCAGCCACTGGGGCAGGAACAGCGTGTGTCCCAAAAAACAGCTACTGGGTGGGGACAGGCATGAGTGAGGCGAGTGAGGGGCTCAGCACCAGCAGCTGGAACGGGACCGTGGGTCACAGCCCGTGTGCCTGGGTTGCTGGGGGCAAGTGTCTGTACTTTCCCCAAACTGGGTGTGTGGGGGGTGTGCATGGGGATTCGCCGGCAAACTCCAAGCTGGACCAGCTGGCGAGTAGGAGGCCCCGGGTCTGGGCAGGGGTATCAGGCAGGCGGAGGGTCCGTGCTGGTATTCGGGGGGACCTGCGAGTGTGGGGTGCCTGTGGGACGAGTGTGTGAGTGCTGCATGTGTGCAGCGAGCACCCAGCTGGACCAGCCAGCGTCTGGGATACGTGCTCAGCTTTGCTGCTGGTTGAACCTGAAAACTGGAAAGCGGCAGCCGTATCCAGCAGCTCCAGTGGCCGGGCAGGATGAAGACCTGGGCTGGCCAGAGCTGCTGGAGGACCCATGCTCCTAATAGCTCTTATCACATGGGTGCTGAGGGAGCTAGCTGATGTCATTGTGAGGCCATTCTCAATCATCTTTGAAATGTTATGGTGATCAGAGGAGATCCCTGAGGACTGGAAGAAAGCAAATGTCCCTCTGATCTTCAAGAAGGGCAAGAAGGAGGATCCAGGGAGTTACACACTGGTCAAGCTCACCTTGATCTCTGTGAAGGTGATGGAGCAAATAATCATGTAAACCATTTTCAGACATGAAGAAGGTGATGGGAGTAGTTGGCATCATTTTATGAAGTGAAATCATGCTTGACAAACCTGACCGCCTTCTCCAATGAGATGATTGGCTTAGTGGATGAGGGGAGAGCAGGGATTGTTGTTGACTTTGAGTTTAGTATGGTTTTCAAGACTATCTCTCATAACATTCAAACTGAATGAAGTATGGATAGTGAGGTACACCGACAATTGGCTCATGTGCTAAAACATTATGGTCGTCACTATGAAGTCATCTAGAGGCAAGTCACTAGTTGTGTACCCCAAGGATTGACACTAGGGCCAATACCGTTTGACATGCCCRTTATTTTTGGGACACAGTGCACTATCAGCAAGTTCACAGATGATGCAAAGCTGGGAGTAGTGGTTCATAACCAGACAGTTGTGCTGCCATTGAGCGGGACCTCAGCAGGCTAGAGAACAGGGCAGAACAGAATCTAATGCAGTTAGAACGCAAAGTCTGGAACCTGGGGATGAATAATGCCATACTAGCACATGCTGGGGACCGACCAACTGTAAAGTAAGTCTGCAGAGAAGGTCCTGGGAGTCCTGGTAGACAACAAGTTGACCATGACCCAGCAACACACCTTGCAACGAAGAAGAGTAACAGCATTCTGGGCTGCATTAGGAGGAACGCTGCCACCAGGGTGAGGGAGGTGATACTTCCTCTCTGCTCAGCACTGGTGAGACAAATCTGGACTGCTATGTCCTGTTCTGGGCTCCTCAGTACAAGAAAGATATGAACTTACTGGGGCAAGTTCAGCAAAGGGACACAAAAATGGGCCACAAAGATGCTCCAGAAGGCTGGAGCATCTGACACAGGAGAGGCTGAGGGAGCTGAGATTGTTCAGCCTGGAAAACAGAAGGCTCAGGGGGATTCTATCAATGAGTATAAACACCTGATGGGGGCGGGGAGTAAAGAAGATGGAGCCAAACTCCTCTTAGAGTTATGGCGTGACAGGACAAGAGGCAATGGATACAAATGAAGATACAGGTAACTCCACTCGAACATAAGAAAAAACCTTTTTTTTACTCTGGGGGTGGTCAAACACTGGAACAGACTGGCCAGACAAGTTGTGGAGTTTCTTTCTGTGGAGATGTTCAAAACCTGATTGGACATGGCACTGAGAAACTTAATCTAGCTGACCCTGCTCTGAGGAAGGGGTTGATCTAGATGATCTCAAGAAGCAGCTTCCAACCTCAGCCATTCTATGATTCTGAAATGCTGTGATTCTGTGACTGTAAGTATTTCTTGAGTTACCAGAATAGATAAAGCCAATATGACTGACTATTCATAGTAGCTGATGCCCCTACATAAGAAGTCATTCCACTTTATAAACAGTTTAAAAAAGAGAATTAAAAAAAAAAAAAATTATGAAATTACTCACTAATGAAGATTAATCACTCTATTTTGACTTGCTGTTAATTAAAGTGATAATGGATGAAGACAGTGGTCAACAAAAATAATAAATTCAGCATGTGTAGTTCATGGTTTTTAATTTTTAAAAAAATCTTAATCTAGCAAATAAGAAAGAAAACATGAAATCAACACCCAGTGATTCCACCATGATAATCCTTTTATTTTCTGGCTTTTAAATTGACTTCAGATTTTGCATATGTATTTTTTCAATATATGATCTGACTCATTCTGAAAGTTATTCATGTTCTACTGCTAGTTCATGCAAATGATACCCAACAAGTTTTAGGAATAATAACTTCCAGGCTTCAGCTCAGGAAATAAAATAACAAGAAAAAAGAAAAGGAAAGAAAAAGGCTTTTATACATTGAGGGGTAGAATAGAGATTTAAATTATTTATGGAATGTTCTAAAAATTAAATGAAAACTTTACTCTAGTTTTTAATATGGACAATGATACTGAATGTAGTATCAAAGAGAAGATGAGAATAGAAAATTTAAAGATTCATATCTGAAATTACAGTAAAATCAAGCAACTTAATGCAGGCAGGGATGAAACATTGTCTCTTCCTGAAAAAAATTTGCAAATGAAATTGCAGGTCTAATGGCAACACTTTTCAATAAATGCATCAAGTTAGAGGTAGTTCTAGGTAATCAAAGAACAGCATGCACAAATAATAAAAAGAGATGATCTGGACAGTAATAAAACAGGCCTTAAAGTTATGCAAAGCTTTAGAAGGTATTTGGAAGGAAAGAATAATTAGAGACATGAAGGAAAATGGTAAATGGGATAGATTGTGATAGGGATACATTATGCAAGCTATATATCTTTCTTTGACACCTATTTTTCAGAGAAGGAAATGTAGTAGATGAAACATATCTGGACTTCAGTGAAGCAGATGACATGTTGCCACAGGAGAAATTACTCATTGAACTTGAAAAGACAGCAATTCATCGGTAGAATTGGAAGGTGCAAAATGAAGGTTACTATAACAAAATCCTTATATAGCACTTCGAAAAATAAATTTATTTAGTGTTTTTATTTTTTCTTTAATGATATTTGCTCAAGAAATCAGATCAGTGAACATTGCTAGCAACACAAAGTTGGGAAACATTTTCTTTTCAAATAGAGGCAGAGCAGAGTATTGTACAGGAAGCATTAAATACCTTTAAGGATAAGGAAAGGAAGGGTGGAATAGGACAGGGTAAGATAGAATACAACAGGGCAGAATGGGAGAGGACAGAAGAAGAGAGGAGAGGAGAGGAGAGGAGAAGGGGAAAAAGCAAAACAAGAATAAAATAAAATTTCAGTCATGCATTTAGGATTAATAGTATGATTATCTGCTGAGTGCTGAGGACATCTAATTTGAATATTAAAGGAGGAGAAATAGTCAAGTGATTGGGAAAAAGCAGTGCAGGCACAAAAAAGGCAAATATGATCTAGAAAGTATTCCAGTGAAGACAGATAAGAAATAAGGCACTCATTAACCTTTATGTAGAATACCATACACAGTTTTGGTCACCTGTGCTTAAGAAAGATTAGCTCAGATTTCGTGCCTGTAAAATAATGCTTATCAAGAAGACTTTGGGAATGGTAATGCATCTTACTACCCTATGAGCAGCAGACAAAAGAGGATGGCTTGCTTATTACAGCAAAATGAAGAACAAAAGAGAGTATGATCGCTCTGTAAATCTGTTGGGGAAAATACCAGGTAAGGGAAGGAGCTATATTCATACAAGATGTACAGAAAGTCAAGAATACATTTCTTTCACTGCTGGAAAAATTGCAAGAATTTTTCACATACTGGAAGTGAAATTCAAAACCAGTTTTCAATTTGGGAGCAGAGTCTCAGCTTCTTTTAAACAATCTTATAAACTTTGTAAAAGTTGCCTGTGAAGGAGCAGACTGGATTCGAAAATGCTGGAGGTATCTTCCAACTCTACATTCCTGTGAGAGATAAGAGACTATGAAGCTGACCATCTTAAGGCATTATATACAATCTGCAGATTATACAATCTGCAGCCCTGTCACAGCATCAAATCTCCAGAGACCAGAAGCAAGATTAAAACTTTCTAAGCATCAAGGATGGAACAAGGAGCTTGCTGCACCTGTTTAACAGTCATGCAGGTTAGCAGAGTTTAAGGCCATGTTGACTTCTTACATATCAAAGACAACTCTGCTAATTGTGTGTGCGGGGAAACACTCTAATACTGAGATCCTAAGATGACATTGGCTGAATTGGCATAGGCAAAAAAAACAGGAGGAAGCAAGCTGGTATCCATCCTGCTTTTCTTTGTATTTCCTGACAAATCAGGGAGTTTTTCTGCATGGTAAAAAGAAGAAAACTCTCACTTGCTGTCTTCTATGAAGTCTGGCAAATTTTTTGCATTTAATATTTTTATTTTTTATTTGAAGTATGAGAATCTATTTATTGATGTAGTGTCTCATGGTCCATAACCATTTCCAGAAACAGAAACTACATAACTGAAATCGCCACTGTTGCTTGTGAAAGATTAATGGCAGTAAGTGAACGCTATACTTATAAGTAGCTTAGTAACTTAGCTATTCACTAAGTGTGAATAGCAGTGTGACTGCTATAAATTAAGAAAGGAAAATAAATTTGTCAACTGTGGCTTGACATATACTTGAACATACTGATCTAGCAGTTGTTCAGATTCAGGCATCTCTTGGAATCCTTTGAAACTAGGGCATGGATTGGGAGAAGCCAATGAACCCCACATCTTACTGTGATACAAGGTCAAAAGTAGACAGTGCAACCCTGGTGTCACCAGTTCAGTGGGAGGGGTTTTATGAAGGTTAGAAACTCTTCTGGCTGAGGGCATGAAGCAACAGATTTCCATGCACATGATGACAATTATAATCACTAAATTAATGCGTAAAGAGTGTTTCAGCTTTTTTGATCAACTTTTACTACTGAAGAAGGACCCCTGTTAGCATTTGGAAAGAAGAGCTGACAGAAGAGCTTCTGGGATATTGAACCCCGAAGGATAGATGAATATCCCTGAAGTCCATTATTTCCAAATTCTGTGTCGTTTTACAATGATCATGCTGATTCTACCAATAGGATTAATATGAACAAATTTTAGAAGGCTGCATCTATATTAGTAACTCTTTATAGCGAGTACAGGACAATTAATATTTTTAGGGACTGATTCTTATTGTAGATGTCTGAAGCACATTAAATGACACACCTACTCTGTCAACTTAGAGGGCACACTTCAAGTGCACAAACATAGAGTCATAGAGTAATTTGGATTGGAAGGGACCTGTGGGAGTTATCTGGTTCAACATTGCTCAGGTTGCTCAGTTCGAGCTAAATTTTTAATGTCTCCACATGTGGAGACTCCAGAACTGCTCTGGAGAACCAGTTCCAGTGTTTGACTGTCCTCATGCTGAACACTTTTCCTAAGATAGAATCAGAATTTCCCTCTTTGTAAACTGTACTTGTGCCTTTCATCTATCGCTGTGCACATCCCAAAAGAGTCTGGCTATATATTCTCCACATCCTCCCATAAGGTAGTTGAAGGCAGCAGTAAGATACCCTCTGTCTTCTAGAATAAACACGGTCCTCACAGTCCAGTACCTCTACATAATGTGCTCCAGGTCACAATCATCTTGGTGACCTTCCATTGGATTCACTCCAATACATCAATGTTTTTGCTTTAGGATGCCCAAGACATGTACGCAGGACAGACAGACATGACAAGGCACCTATAGGGACCTGTGCCTAAGTGTGAAATTCTAGGAAGTAAAAAATGACACATGACATGTTTAAGCAAGTGAATTGCACTACAAAAGTCAAATGTAATGAATTTCTGTGCTGGCAATTCATTTCTCACCAAGCTGGTTCATTTGATCATTTCCTGGGCTTTTAATGGGATTTTTTTTTTTTTTTTTCAGATTACATTCTGCATTCCATTTCATCAAGTTTAGGTATTACAGTGTCTAACTTTTCAAAAATCGAAGTTCCTTTTTAACAATATAGTCAATGCTTGGTCCACAAATCTTCAGTATGAAAGTCAAGAACAAAATGTTCAAATGAACTATGTTTCATTTGTACACAGCATAAAGCATTCTTCATTTAACATAGTCTAATAACCTCTGATCCAGGTATCCAAATTTTCTAATACAAAAAAGATGTGACTAGGAGGAAAGCCAGAGCCCTTTTCCCATACAGGAGGTTATTGACCTTTTCTTAAAACTAAGATACCAAATAACTATTCAGTAAAGTCCACTATCTTCTTATAGCCTGAATTCTTCAGTGATGACACAGACTGCTTTCAACCAAAGCAATAACTAAAAAATATCAAAATAAACAAGTAAGAAACAGAACCAAATGGAAGTTCATGAGTCAAATATATCTCCAAGTAAAACTTTTGCTATTTTGCTCATATTTTAGTAAGCTAAAGGCCAAATACCAAGGTTTTCACTCAGGTAATACCGCCACTGAGTTCAAGTTCAAAGAATTACTTAGATCTCTTTTCAGTCCCTATACTATCTCTTTGCTCCTTCACCGTCTTGGCACAAGTAGTCCCACCAATTAAATCCTTTGGATAGAAGACCTGGTAGTAATGCAGCGTACCCTTGATTAATAAATGGGGTTCTACAGAAGCTGAGTGGATTATAAATAAAGCACTTTATAATTACTATAATCATAAATCAGAAATGTGCTTTAACAATTACTCTTGCATTTTGTAATCAGCCTCGTTGCTAGGCTTTTTTCCAAACCTACAGGTCATGCTCTATGGTTTTCTCTCTGGCAATTTACAGAAATTCCATAACTCTATATATTTTCCTTAATGAATGTGTTTTAATATATTATTTCAGGTTGTTGAAGCATCTAACAAGATGCCTTGAAAAACAGTGCTGAACTAGCTATTATGGTATTAAATACTTATGAGTCAAAGGTGATTGAGTCCAAATTAGTTCATCGTAATAAAAGTCAGCATCTGAAAAGAATCTTATCTGGTTTCCAAGGTACCTACAAATGTAACAAATTGTAAGACAGAGATATTACAGTAATGTACATGTCTATGCAAAAATGTGCTGGGAATTGATGATGAGATAGTCTATAACTATTTCTTTCTTATTATTTCATTTTAAAAGTTTCAACGATTTTTAAATTTTCCCTCTCTGTTGATCTGATCTTCAGCAAAAACTGAGTTAGGGTTAAGGTAAAAGGTAATTAAATTAGGAAAGTAAATGAATCTGCTGTGTTGGTTAAATTTCTTTGCCTGTTATCAATTATTTAATCAAAATGTACTGTAAGCAGAATTATGTATCTGGGGATAGGATTATCTGACATAAAGTAAAAGAATGACAGGATTTGCATACTTTGTAAATTAAATTGTGTGATTCATGCCTTTTCTAAGGATCTGAATGACTTTCAAATGGTGCAGCCACTTTATGCTTTCTAATCCTTCTTATGAAATAAATGGGAAAAATATGCTGATGTCACTTTTTCTAATAATGTTTTCACACAAGCACCTTTGAAATACATGCACCAATCACTGTATTTCTTTTATTGTATTGCAGAATTTTTAATAGGTTTGGGGTTTGTTGGGTTTTTTTTTCACTCAATCAGAAACTTGTAAAAGTATTTAAAATGACCTCTCTTCCATGTGGTACTAGACCTTGAAGACTTGGAACAATCCCCAGTAATTTGCACTAAAAGGTTTTCAGACATAAAAATAAATTTTATTAATTGGGTGTTTATTTGATAAGGATGCTCTTACAGGAACTGGAAGGAGGCACTGAAGTTAATCCATGTGTGATTTTATTAATTGAAATGTAATTTAGTTAGAGCAGATGAATATATTTGCATTTGTCAGCTTTTGCTCTAGTATATGAGAAATGAACCTTAACTGAGAAAGACTGCACAAATGGGTCTGAAGTATTTAATTGGATGTATGTACTCATGGACGTTTTTCAAAGATAAAGTAGACAGGGAGGTTGTCTGGTCATGTGAGCAAAATACTGGCCTTTACCTTCAGTCTATAACTTTCAGTGCTATGAGACCAACAGCCAGTCTCTAAAAGGCTGATGTTTAAGCCACTCAGCCACATCAGTCATATCAGCTCAGAACCGAGCTATTGTAGCAAGGACACTTTGCTAGGTTTTCACCTATCTTCAAAATGTCCTTCCAGCAGAGTAAAGCACTGTCGGGATGATCTGAGGTGACGAAAAACAGAAGTAGAATGTTTGCATTCTGACTCTGAGAAAACTAAACTGTTAGTAGGTGCAGGGAATGAAATATTTTGTTTCCAAGGAACAGCATATATTTTCTATTATACAAACATTCAGTAGGAGTAGGGGGAGGAAAAGACTGAAACAAAAGACAGTGCCTATTACAAAGAAAAGGGGAAAAAGGTGATACATAAGTGCACATGCTACATAAGATCAGACCACACTATAAGAACTCAGAACTTCTTTCTTTCCTGTTCCTTTCATTCCCAGATCTCCCATCCCAAACCCTCCCTACAGGTCAGGATCAGATCCTGTAAGCTCAGGATCAGATTCTTTCAAAGTTTTAGCATCAAACTCTGAACAACTTCAGCAGAGACAGGATTTTATGCAGGATTTATATGGACAGAAAGACATTGAAGGAACATATGACAATAATCATTGATTTTGATTTTATTAAGACCGTATTTTATGTGCCTGACAAAATGTTATGCTTAATGTTTGTTTTGTAGTATATTTCTGAGCCCAAATGCAAAGAGCACCCAAGAGCAAATTCCAGACTGCTTTATTGTATTGACTAAAGAAAGCAGAGTATAATTGCTGAAACTCCAAAAATAAATGAAGTAATATGAAAAATATAAAAACAATTGTTGACTAGAAGGATTAACCTTCATCAAACCTGAAGCTAATATTACTCCCTTTTACAGAAATAAATGTATTCCCTTTTACATAAATAAATGCCTGCAGTATATTTCAGATCTGAGTGTTTGTGTATTTCAGATCTGAGTGTTTGTGTATTGTATGATTCAATATACTTCAATATGCTACCTCAGTTATGGACATGCTGGTTTTATTTTTCTTCTTTTGACCTGGCAATAAGATACTGACAAGAAGAAAATAATTCTTCCTGTTTACCCAGTTTTAGCTGAGAAATAGGCCCATTTAAGAAGGCAAGTTTCTGTGACTGTGATGCATCATTGACTTACTGTAACCTTAGGCATGCTTCTTCTGTCCTCAAGCTCACCTTCCATAAACTGAGTGTATAGGGATAGAATAAGAGGTGTTTAGGAGACTAGAGTTGCAGCAAGATAACTGCAAAGAATTAATGCTTTTAATTTCTTAGACATGATCTTTAGACAGATTTTCAGGTCTGAAAATCCCACTGCTATTTGCTCTGCATCTTTGAACAGGGAAATAAAGATAAAGGTATGAATTGTTTTCCTTGCTTTCTTATTTCAGTTAAAACCACACTGTTAACATGTTTTTATTGTTTTTAAGTCATAAGATATCAGGCATTCCTGTTTTCCCAAGGATATCAGCCAAAGATTGGTTTTCCCTAAAGCTCAGGATACTATTTCATTAAAGTTTTAAAGCTAAATTAGGTTAACATATAGACTTGATAATGAAGCAAAKAAATATTTTTGAGGATAAAATCATTTGCTTATTCTAGGAAAGCCCTTTGTTTGGTGTTAGAAGAAAGCAAATTTATAGCTGTTTTAATTAGTTTATCAAGTTTCATAGAAGTGTTTTCCTATGTTTATTTTAAAAATTTCTTTTAAAAAAATGTTTTTCTCTTTTCTGTTGCTATACAAATAACCCTAACAGTAACAGAAGAAACATTTAACTACAATGAGGTCATTTTAAGAGCTAACCTTAAAGCAAGACTCTAGGCCTCCTATATGCCTTCTTTGTTACAATGGATAGAGAGAAACATAAGAGGCAGCAGTTAAGACCACTTCAGCTTCCATTCAAACCAAAACTGTTTAGAGAAGCTTCTTTCTCTACAATTTTAGCCTTCATATTTTTATCTGGTCGCTGATAATTAACAGGTCCACTCTTCCACAAGCATTTGCCCAAGAGCTTTTATTTCCCGGAAATGGTAATAAAAAAGACTCCAGCAGACCATGAAACAAACAGATATATATGTTTTTTTAACCAAAATTTCATATGCAGCAAAAGTGTTATCATTTACAGCTACGTAGAAATGTAAGGAAATGGATATTTAGTCCCAGTGAGTTCCAGAAAAGAATTCATGGAATATTTATTACATCCTTCTCAAACTGGTCACTGTGGAAAGTTAGCAACAGAGCTTTGGAGAATACCTGTGCGCCCATGTCTTCAACACACAATGCTACAGTAAGACCTTAGCATCACAGTAAAATTACAGTGGTTTCAGGAAGCAGGGGAGAACAGGCAGTCTAGACAGCTCTTTTGGATATACTCATAAGATTTATTTAATCTAATTCATCTAGGAATTCTGTTCATGTCTGAGGATGATCACCATAAGGGTCCTTTATAGTAAAGGAAGGAAACTAGGGATCTTCAGAGGATAATAAATTGCACCCTACTTCCCCAATTCCAATTCTTCTCCTAGGCACCAAACCAGACCTGAAAAACATTTGTATTCCTTTCTCACTTTCAAAAATCATAGCTTTCCAGCTTTTAGTCCCAGTCTGACTCCAAGTTTTCTTCTTGAACTAGTTGCTTAAACTACCATGATTAGTTTCTAAGATAGAAAAATGAAAATTTTACTTGAGGTCCATGCTCAGCCATTGCAGTAGGTAACCTACATTAACCCTCTCTCAAGGTCTCCTCAGTTTGCAGTCTGAAGAAAAAAACTCCTAAGATGTCTGCAACAGTTAGCTCTGTACATAGCTGAGAACATACTGTACATATTTGTGTTTTATTCATCCTTTCATGCAAAACCACAAGTAAGTAAATATGGCATTTACTCAAATTGTATCTCCTGAGAAAAAAATTAGTGTAGCATGAAGAGCCACATGTAGCTTGTCTGTGAGGATCTTATCAGTGTCAAAGACCTTCCTGAAGTCCAGGTAGACAATATCTACCACTCTCCCCTTGTCTACCAGGACAGTCATTTCCTCATAGAAATTTATCAAGTTGGTTAAGCATGACTTCCCCTTGGTGAAGCCATGCTGACTGCTCCTGATGATTTTCTTGTCCTTAATGTGCCTGACTGGCCTGTAGTTCCCTGGGTCCTCCCTCTTGCCCTTTTTGAGAATAGGAGTTACGTTTGCTTTCCTCCAGTCTTCAGGCACTTCTCCCAGTCACCATGAGAGATCAAAGATTATTGAGAGTGGCCTCACAATGACATCTGCCGGCTCCCTCAACACTTGTGGGTGCATCCCATCAGGGCCCATGGACTGACGTATGTCCAGTCTGCTTAAGTATTCCCTGACCTGATCTTCTTCCACCAAGTAGGATCTTCCAAGCACCATCTTCCTTGTTCCACACTTTCCCTAGGGTCTCTGGGATCTGGGACCTCTGAAGGCCGGTCTTGCTAGTAAAGGCTGAGGCAAAGAAGGCATTCAGTACCTCAGCCTTTTCCATGTCCTGTGTGACCAGGTCCCTCATCTCGTTGAGCAATGAGCCCACATATTCCCTAGTCCTCCTTTTGTCACCTATGTACTTATGTAAGCCCTTCTTGTTGTCTTTGACATCCCTGGCCGGATTCAGTTCCATTTGGCCTTTAGCTTTCCTAACTTCATCTCTGGATGCTCGGACAATGTTTCTGCATTCCTCCCAGGTTACTCATCTTTGCTTCTACCCTGTGTATGCTTCCTTTTTGTGTTTGAGTTTGGCTAGGAGCTCTTTGTTCATCCACACAGGCCTCCTGGCATTTTTGTCTAACTTCTTATTCATTGGGAAGGAGCTCTCTTGAGCTTGGAGGAGGTCATCCTTGAATATTAACCAGCTTTCTTGAGGCCCCCCTTCCTTCCAGGGCCTTATCCCACAGGACTCTTCCAAGGTATGAAAGGCATGCTTTCAGAACAATGTAGCCTTTTCATTGCTAGAGAAAGTAATTTCTGTTCTCATTCTATTTCTGTGTGTTACTCATTCACATATCGGTAAATATTTGACCAAGGGAAAATTATCACAGAAGTGTTCTTCTAACTTCAGTGAAACCAGAGGTACTCTCTTTTCTTCCCGTGCTGTGTTCTTTCAAGACATCATCTTTGATTGAGTTCAAGTGCCACAGAGACTAGAATCCATTGGACTCAAGAGCATTGCCAAAACTGTACGTTAGACTATTGTAGCAGTCACCTGTGACATAGATTTGGGGAGCTGTCAAAAAATAGAGCTGCTCATAAAAGACAATCCTTATTTCAGAGAGATAAATCTAGAAGTCTGAAACAATATTGAGAATTACCAAAAATAAAATTCTCCTACAAATGTGTTATCAAACAGTTTTTTCAGGCTCAGGTGAGAAACAGTGACAATACATTTAATCAGTGTAATTGATTACAAATTAAAGGAAAGGCTGCCAAAGTGGAGCAAGCAGCTGCAGTGAATCTGTGAGAAGGAAATGAAGTGATGCCTACAGGTTACTGCACGCTTCATAAAAGTTATTTATAACATCCATTTTTCATTAAAGCCAAACAACAACAGAAAAAGATAGCCTGAACTACCCTTATAATAAATTCAGATAAAGTTGGCTGTGCCAAAAAAACAGGTTTATTGAGCACATTCACTGCATTTTTTGAGAGTGTGGGGATGTGGGATTTTAATTATTGTGCTCTATGCTTTGAGAACATTAGCAAATAAGCCACATATTTACTATAGTTCAGTCATTTTGACAGTTACAAGGCTGCAAACCATGCCCGAATACTGTTAATATAAGGTGAACACTGATAATAATATAAGGCTTCATCTTTCAAAATTAGCTGGCAGAGGCAAGTAATTTAGTAAGATTTGCCAACCTTGATTATCTAAATTTTAGCCACTTAAGATTTCCTTTTACCCAAAAAAGACAGTATACCCAGCACCATAAATTATAATGAATATTCCCTCAAACTATCCAAGAGCTCAGTTATCTAAGCCACCTTGCTGTCCCCTAGGATTTTGGGGAAAATCAGGTCACATTGTAGTCTAGTGCTAGTTACATATTATTCTTCAGTATTTAAAACAGAAAAGGAAAATACAAAAGGGAAAGGAAAATACAAAAAGGAAAAGACAAGAGAAAAGTACTTCCCTCATTATAACAATTATGTTCTTTTAATTTTAAATTAAAATTACTGAGAAAACTGGCTATTCCTTGTGACACATAAATTACTAAACTTATCTGATCAAACTCAACATGAATCTATAAATTATTGTTTTATATTGGTTTTGTTGTTGTATGTGTGTGTGTTTAAGATGAAAGGCTAAATCTTAAAGATGAATTCTATATCTAAAATTTCACACAACTCCTTAGGTGACTTTTGGGGGACTGTCCCCTTGAGAGAAATGTGGGAGCCCAGGCTCTGTAACCAGTCCCTGAAAAGAGTTAAGGTCTCACTAGAGGCCAAAATATACCAGAACATTGTGAGAAGGCTGACTCAAACTCAGTGACCTCTGTGTGAATTCAACTGAGAGCTTCCCTAAATGAAACACTGAGGAGAAACCCAGGTCTGAAATCCTGCCTCTTGCTTACCATGGCCAAAGAGTCTGTGTGACCACCATTTGATCAGGGCTGAGAAAACACTATCCTTTCTTCCAAAGGACACTCTTTCACTTCACCCTTTCCAGGTCTGCCCACACCATAGGGTTGAGGTGAGTATGGATCCTTGTGGTCAGTGTGCTCTCACAACTATCAAGGAACCCAAACTTAGTCTTTTCCGCTGTCTATAAAGAGCTCAGATCTTATTTCCTACTTGCCAGCAGAGCACCTAAATTGCCAACCTAAAGCCAAGTGTGTGCAGGGACTCTCTCAACCCCTTATACCAGCCTTGGCCATGGGCAGAAAGGAACTCGAGGCACTGTGGGCCAGGAAGAGAGCAGAAGGAGGAGTTAACCCACTAGTACCTCCTGAGTGAGGAGGTTCCCTCACCTGGAAGAGGAATTTCTAAATTGATTCAGTTCAGAAACCTCAGTATCACACACTGAACCATTCTGGGATACAGAGAAGAAAGAGGACCTGGATTATGGACACCAGGGCTCAGTTAAGGAGGTGTTTCCACAACACGCCCAGCACATCCTGACCAAAGCGGGCAAGGGGCCTTTTACAGTATAGCCCACTGGTATGTTGGAGCACAAAGCTGCAACATACCAGCACGGAGACTCTGTGTCAAGCAACCATCGTTTCTCTCTGAGGTTGCTCTTTCCTGTGCAAGGGGGTACACAGTCTTCTACTGTGAGGATAGCAGGAGCAGTGGTCTCAGCCTGTCCAGCAATAGCTTCTTTCTGTGGTCTAGGAGAGCCTTTATCATTTTGCTTACTTGTTCCCTGAGAGGAGAAGAAACAGATGTTTCTCTGCAACTCTGAGTCACAGGACTGATTTTCTGGAAGACCTTTATGCGTGATATTTCTTGGATGCTGCTTCATTATCACCTGGCCCAGCAAAAATATCTTGCTTCTTCTCATGGTAAAAATAAAGTCAGAATTCTCCCTGATTATTTTTCATAGTAAAATATATTCCAGTTAATGTGAATACACTCAGACAGGGAGGGACGCTTTACTGGGACTTCTCACAAGATACCAATTTAATCTAACAGTAATGACTATTGCTTAATTGAGATAAGATTAGTATAAATTCCACCCAATAGGAATACAGTCAGCTGGTGCCAAAGGATTGCATGGTGCTCAATTAAGTGTTTAATCAATGCAAATTTCCTAGCTTATGTCAATTAATAAAAAGTAAGTATATTAATAATAAAGTAATAACCAGCAAAGTATAGCGTTTATGATTGAAAGTATTCCAAAGTACTGAATGAATACTGTATTATTTGTAAGGTAGAAGTTACCATCACAAATTATAGGAAGAGAAATACAGGTCAAATAAAAACAAGAAGCTGTTAATATACACTGCAGTGGTACAGTGTGAGGCTAGAAATACACAAGTGTTTTGTTTATCAGATACCAGAATCATCTGGTTCTGAACACTGAAGCCCTCCACACAGTATGAGCTCTGCAATGGAACGGGGTTGAGAACAGTGATCCTAGAATTACAGAATGGTTTGGGTTGGAAGGGACCTTTAAAGGTCATCTAGTCCAACCCCCTTGCCATGGGCAGGGACATCTTCAACTACATCAGGTTGCTCAGAGCCCCATCCAACCTGACCTTGAATGTTTCCAGGGATGGGGTATCCACCACCTCTCTGGGCAACCTGTGCCAGTGTTTCACCATCCTCACTGTAAAAAATTTCTTCCTTATAGCTAGTCTGAATCTTCCCTCTTTTATTTTAAAACCATTACCCCTTGTCCTGTCACAACAGGCCCTGCTAAAAAGTCTGTCCCCATCTTCCTTATAAGCCCTCTTTAAATACTGATAGGCTGCAATAAGGTCTCCCCGAAGCCTTCTTTTCTCCCGGCTGAACAACCCCAACCCTCTCAGCCTGTCCTCATAGGAGAGGAACAGCCGGAGACTTCACAGACTCACTGTGCACCCAAAAAAGGTCAGCAGGAAGAGGAGGCTATAAGGTAAATATTCTTGTAGATTTCACTGCCTTTAAAAACTGCCTTATTACACAAGAGCTACTCAGTCAGCTGTGCCCACATTTAGGGGAATGAAGCCAAGCCTATATATATAATGCCTCCTTTTCTTGGATCTGGACACAGACCCAGACTGGAGCTCCTTAGTAGAACACATGAAAAGCAGTTTTGCTACTCCAGAAAGAACAGTTCAGGTCCCTTCTGCCACCGGAAATGGAGATGTAGAAGGGAGGGCAGAGATGAGGAAGACTGAAGGAAGAAATCAGGGTGTTCAGGAAAATGCGGCTTACTGCTTCTGCTACTTCAGCCATGATCAGCCTGACCTTACAGGACTTCAGTATAAAAAAACACAGTCAACACAAACACAGCTCTTAGATTGCTCCACTTTAGCAATTAGCTTTTCCATGCAGCAATTTTATTTTTGCTATGCCTAAAGCCAATTTAGTCTAGGTGGGTGACAAAACCAGAGATGTTGAGAAAAGGGGTTTTCCTCTTCAGCATCAGTTCAGGCTGGCTTGAGGCTGCCTTCAAAGATAGTATGTACATTTTCTCTGTATGATAATTTTGTTAGCTTTCAGCTAATGAGGATCACACTATACATTGCATAATACAGTTGTATGACAGAACATAATCAGTGATTTCCGTGATGAGGACCTCTGATACTAAACATTTGCCCCAAATATCAAGTAGTTATAACAATATATCGTAACAAGTATCTGCAAGGTATTCAAAAACAACATTTCAGCTGAAGCATTTTTCTTCATTTTCCTCTCAGACCACTATCAATGCCGCTGCAGGTATAAATTCATCCTGCTCTACAGCTGTTTATACTAGGTTCTTCATTGCACTGACTTTGCTCCATCAAAAGTTAACATACTTCTAGACTTTCCTCTCCTTTCTCTGTCTCCTTTCCCTTGAAGAGATCTCTTGTCATCAAATTGATCTAAAGATCACTTGTCATCAAATTGTTCAGGGACCTACATCTTATCTATAATTTATCCTGACACAGAACCACTTGTCCTTCTGGATTTGAGGCGGGGTGGGGGGAAAGAAAAGGAAAAAAAAAAAAGAARAAGAAAAAAAAAAAAATCAAAGCAAGTCCCTAATTAGTGGAATGTAAAGAGAAAAATTCAGATTTCTGAAGATTCCCCAAAAATGACACTACATTAAATATTCTCTATGCATTGATTTTGCTGGGTTTTGTTTTAGTTTTAGATTTAAACAGTGAACTCCACTGCAGGTAGTACATAATGAATCAATGTCATCTATAATGACATATGTGGGCTGGCAAACAGGAATATAGCCAGGCAAGTTCTTTTATTCCTACCCTTTCTTGTAAATGCCTCTATGTAATTCTTTTGCAGCAGGTAGTAAGATCTATCTTTTATTTCACAGATTGCTAGCTCTTCTATTTAAGTTGTGATTATTTTAACAAGATTGATTGATTGTAAGGAAATGTAAGCACTACTTTCTGGAGAAATCTTGTAAACCCCTTTTAGTGATGCAAAAATCAGCTCATGTTAATGGTTTTATTAGTCATTTCTGTCAAATCAAATACCTTCTGCTATGGAACAGCAATGCCCTTTAAAGAATTAGAAATACTTAAATGCTTTCAGTTTTCATTATTGCAGTGAATGTTTCCACAGATTTAATTCAATACTGTTCTAAATGAATTTTACTAAATTGTTATATTATGAAGTTATTGATTTGCATAACAATCTTAAAGCTTGTTCTTTTCCAGGAAAAAAACCTCAACAATTTCTTTTTGTTTTTGAGAAAAGACAGACTTGGAACTATGAAGAGATTATGACCCTATAGCAAGGGTTACATGTCATATTAAAATTTTATTCAAATCTCTTCAATGTAGGTTGCTGTACAGTGCTCATCACCATAGTTTCTGAGAAATGTGTTAAGTAAGGTGACAAACAACTCCAATGGATTTGTTCTCTTATACTCTTCTTGTGAAGAAGAATTATATGCAGTGAAACACTTGTTTTAGAGATTTTAAATCTTGTGAACACCCATACCTTGCTAGTTGCTTATTATAGACAGTGATGCTAGAAAGGTGTTTAAAGTAGGAGGTATGCAACAGTGGTCCAGAGCTTCTGGAGCTGTTCTCACCATTGTCCTGAGATGGATGCTGAGAGCACTCTCAGAACAGACAAGCTGTATATTTTTTCTATGGAAAACTGCTTTGTATTAGAAAATCACAACTGTAATGAGTCTTTTGAACAGAGCTTTTCTTAATCCTTTAGTTACTTCTGTCCACTGCTTTGAGCTCCTAGTAAGTATCCTAATAAGGAAGCAGACTTGGATTTAATATGATACTAAACAGAGAGAGAGAGAGAGAGGATCAGAAGACTTGTCTGATAAAATAGCCATTGTTGCTAAGGAGGTATACTATAGTGTTCTGTACACATTGGGATTTACTAAATGCTAACAGCTTCGTGGCAAGATATACTATACTGCTGTGGTCAGGTTGAAAGGTGACAAAAGCATGAATAACTGAGACCAGGCCATTGACAGCTATGATAGGACAGATTCTTCTAGATAGCCAGAGACAACAGAAAGCATTATTCACAGATACTGTGATGTCAGTGAAGACTCCAGTTTTGCTTCTCGGTTAGAAAACTAGATTGTTTAGTTGAGAATCTGTACCTTCAACCAAATAATACTGCACCAGAGTTAAAAACTTAAATTGTTTTCTTTTCCCTACCAATGGAACACTTGTCTTGCTCAGATTTGAGTTCTGAAAATCTGTGTTATATCTTTGAACTGCCTACTACCTGTCTGCAGTGTTATAAATGAATGTAGTGTAGGGTAAGAAGAAATTGTCTAGTACTTCTGACTCTAGATGCTAGTTCCAGGCACAGGCAAACCAGGCAATTAACTATGGTGGCTACTGCTGGGAGTAGTAGCTTTGCTGAGAATCTTTAAAGGTTCTCATGACTACATTGCCTCTGTCAGAGAAAACGGAGATCAACTGAAGGAGTGGTGTCTACTGCCCGAATAAGTAGCTCTATCATGTAACTTCGCAGCCTGACTTTTGCTGCTGCTGCCTATAAGGGAAGAGGCAACATGTGAGATGGTAACTACTACCCTGGCCTGGAAAAGTAGTGTGGATGCTAAATATGACTAGGAAGAGAATTGACCTTGATGGGATATGAAAAGAAGGGTTCAAATGACTGAGAGTAGGTTTACTGTTCCTTCTCCCTTCAGGGGAGATTTGAAACATTTTAGGTTATTCCTCTGGATCTCTGTCATCTCTTTCACATACAGTACTATTATATCATAAGCAGCAGTATTAGCTATTAAAAAGAGGATCCAGAACGATGAGAGCCTCCAAGTGACTCTACCTATTTAGTGGATGTTACTTAGCAGTGTCATTACAGTAGTCTCCATCTTCTAGTATGCTGCATCTAATGTATTTGTTTCAGTTAGACAAGATCAGAGTTCGCCATTGATTATGTGCTCTCTTAGCTCATTTGGCATGGTCAGTGTCAGCTTACGTATAATGTATCCCAATCAACCTTTTTTAATTTTGGCCTGACTATTGCACGGTTCTGACAAGGGTCATGTCTGTGACAGTCTACTAAAATATGTAGTGTGCAGTGGAATAAACAAACTTATGTGGCACCTGTTGCAGCTGATCACCAAACTTCAACTCACCTTTTCTGGCTATATGTTTTTCATCTCTGCATGTGACCAAAGTCCCATTATCACCCTCTCATTCTCATCCTTATTTGTCTGTATAAAGAAGCACAAGGCTTTTGTGACACAGCTTCTTGATACTACCTCCATTTGTATCGTCAGCTGGATTTACTGAATACATTTGAACAAACTAAGATTGTATACTTAAGCAGCCTCCAAAGAATTTCTAGTTTACATATTGTGATGATAAATTAAAGGCTTATCTTTTGTCCTCCAATATCCAGGATAAGGTTAGTTAAATGTTTGAATTGTGCTATGATTACCTCAAATAATTTGGTTTTCACTTTTTTACTTTTGAGTGTTTATCGAATGACATAGTCTCACTCATTTTTTAGTTTGGTTTTGTTCAGATTTTTTTCCAGACAAAATAGTTCATTTTTTTTTCCTTTCTCTTGGTATGTGAACACATTGAACAGTTTATGGGTCCAGGTTACCTCTATACCAGGGAGGCAATAGTCTTTTCTAGGGTGTTCTTGACATCCAAACTGCACTTCAGCAGAATTCTACAACAGCAAATGACTCTTTCTAGTGACTTTGCACTTGCCAATCCAGGCCATTAGGTCTCCACACCATTTAGAATTCACCTGTCTCATGCAAACCTCTTTGGCAACTACAGAAGGGTGGACAGCTGCCCTTGCTCCCAGGCTCCACTTCTAACTTGTGAGCACAACTATGTTGCTTGCTGATGTCACTGCCCTCAGCAAACCAAGAAAGGCCCATCAGCAAGGAGCCTGTCCTAGGCTAATTCTCTTCCTTTTGCCAGGAGAATACATGAAGTAGGCAATAAGGCAAAAGTCTGTTGTTGGGACTTGTCTTCCACAGCACAGGGAATCCAAATTTTCCAGAATGGAAGGTTACCTTCAACCTTTCTCATGCCTGTAATGTACTGAGACATGATTTAGAGCAGTGTCTTCACAATATACAATACGTAATACAATAGGCCCCTGACTATCTTGGTAATGCACTAGTGGATTCTCTCCAGTTTCTCCACATCCCTCTTCAACTGGAGACCGAGGGACCTAAAACCAGACACAATATTCCAAATGCAGCCTCACTAGTACTGACTACAGAGGGATGGTACCTTTGCTAGCCACCTCTCTTGTAATATAGACTACTAGCACAGTGTGCTTCATTTGAAAGGAGTGTGACGTTGGCTCATATTTGACCTGGCATCCGCCATAGCCCCCAGTCCTTTTCAGCAGAACTGCTACCCAGCAGTCACTCCTCAGCCTCCACTAGCGTGTAAGGTTATTCCACCTGAGAGGCAGAGCTCTGCCCTTCTCCTCACTGAAATTCATGAGGTCTCTGTTGGCTGAGTCTTCAAGCTTATCAGTCTCACTCTGAACAGAAGTTCTACCACTCCTTGTGTCAGTCACTCACCCCTTCTTAGTCTGATTCACAAATTCACTGAGGATGCATGCCGTGCCCTCATCCATATTGCTGATGAAGATGCTGAAAATGCAGATGCAGAAATGCTGAAGATGCAGAGTATCTTGATGCCTAAGATACTCTGTTGTTAGCTGCCAGCTGGATCTTACATGGTTGATCACTACCCTTTAAGCTCAGTGGTCTAGTGAAATTCCACTCCTCCTAACAGTCCATACTTCCTTAGCTTCCCAATGAGAAAGCTGTGGGACACAGTGTTAAAAAATTTTATTAATATTTCAGAGTATTGTGTAACAACCTCTCCAGCTACAACCTACTCTAGCCTACACTTGATTCAGCATGAACTTTTGGACTGTGGAGAGACTAGTACCTACTCTTAAAAACCAATARTTGGGCAAAAAAGTTAGGCATCACTCACTTCTTCCCAAGAAGCTGGGTATCACCCTCTGAAACCCATCACTGATTGCTAAAAAAACAGTCTCCACCACGGTGAGAGCTGCCATGCAGGTATTGCAGTTTCACAGAATAGCAGAATAGCTGAGCTTGGAGGGCACCTCTGGAGATCATCTAGTCCAGCCTGCGTGCTCAAAGCAGGGTCATCTAAAGCAAATTGCTCAGGGCTCTGTCCAGCTGGGTTTTGAATATCTCCAAGGATGGAGACTGCATATCCTTCAGTATTCAACCATCTCCACAGTAAAAAAGTTTGGGGTTTTTTTTGTTATGTTTAAATGAAATTTCCTGTATTTCAGTTTGTGCCAATTGCCTGTTGTGCTTTCACTGGGCACTGGTGAGAAGAGCCTGGCTCCACCTTCTTTACTCCCCACCTCAGCAGTTATTTATACACATTGATAAGACCTGCCTGAGCCTTCTCTTCTCCAGGCTGAACAGCCCCAGCTCTCTCTCAGCCTCTCCTCGTATGACAGATGCTCCAAAACCTTAGCGATTTTCATGGCTTTCCAATGGGGCCACACTCCAGTAAGTCCATGTCTCTCTCGTACTGGTGAGCCCAGAACTGGACCCAGCACTCCAGATTTGTCTCACCAGTACTGAACAGAAAGGAAGGATCCCCACCCTTGACATGCTGTAATGCTCCTCTTAATGCAGCCAGGAAGCTGTTGGACTTATTTGCCACAAGGTCACATTGCTGGCTCATGGGCAACTTTTTGTGCATCAAGGCCTCCAGTTCCTTTTCTGCCAAGAGGAGAAAAGGGAGCTAAAGCTCTAATTTGTCAAGGTAAATAAGACAGTAATATTTTCAGAAGGTGCTTCCTTTTGCATCTTTTATTTTTGAGTGGTAACATATCATATCAAACACTTCATTACCTTCAATTACATAGGCTACACTGACTGAGTACATTCCCTCTGTTTATTCCAAAATTCTGTCCAGACCATCTGAAAACCCCTTTTTAACAGCAGACTTCCTCCCCTCCCACCCTTACAAGGAAGAGCACTGGGTCTTCTTTGCTGTGTCTGCAAAATGCATCTGCTTGTTCACATCTATCATGTCCCACCATGACAGTACTACATGAAGGAGCCACAATATTGCTTTCTTCCCTCGCTTTTAGCAAGTAATCCTCCTCTCCCCTAGGAAACTGTGTCCACTTCCCTCTGGCCTCAGTCAAGCACTAAGTTGTGAAGTAGCTACAGTCCACCAAAGGCACTGTGAAGTCACTGCACATGGATGCAGGTGTGCTTTGCTGAGCCTCCAAAGCACAATCCCTTTTGAGATAATATCTGTCTGGTGGAGATCTCATTTCAGAGAGCTTGACACCTCCTCAGAGGCTAAAGAACTGTTGCCTACATGGGTTCATAGCTGCAGCCTCAGTGTAAATAAAGTACTAAAATACCCCAGAAATCCGTGGAAAATATATCACTCTAGTTCATGCCCTGGAGTCTGTAGAAGAGACCACACTCTCCTCCTGCAGACCTCCAAGCCTCCTCGTGGAAAGCCTCCATGTACAGTGTAGCTGCAGGCAAAATGGAATCTGAATGTGCTTGGAGACAGAGTGTGCTATGCACTGTTGGCCAAAATTGATGTCCTCTCCTCAGCCCAAAGATAAATTTCTAGTTTCTTATGGGGATGCTTACACTGGATTAATTTCCTTGCAAACTCAAATCTTGTCCCAGGATGACTGCATGGAAAATAGCTTTGGGCAGAAAAACAGCTACTGGCACAGAAGTTACTCAAAGTCTAGGAGAAATAACAAGACTCTAAGGTCATCTTAAGTATTGGCAGTAAACTGTAGGCTAGAATCAGCAGAAAGCAAGGGGAAGGGGAAGGGAAGGTCAGTAAATTCAGTAAAAAAATTTAAGTCATCTTGCTGAGGATTGACTACCTGTAACTGCGTAGCTCCGTGTTTGATCTTTAATTCCTTATTAGTGTACAGTTAAGAAATGTGTGTTGAAATTCAGGTGTAGCATTTCATTTTTTCTCTTGTTTCATGATTCAGAATGAAAAATTCACCCAGGCTTTGCTAAAGGATGTTACAAGCAGCTGCCTCCTCCAGCAGTGCCAGCCCAGGACCCTCCTGCCCATCTGCTGGAGTCCAGCCCRGTGCCTGGAGACCCAGGATCAGGCTGAAGGAATCAGCTGTCGCTTTCCCATTTGTAGGTTCAACCAGTAGTGAAGCTGAGCATGTATCCCAGACACACACACACACAGGGGGACACAGACACACAGAGAGAACACTGACAGGGTGGGTCACAAAGACGGCCACAGACAAGGTGCTGCCCCCAGCAGCACCCAGATTGAGGACTCACAGCAGACACAGGCACAGACAGCCACGTCCCCTCCTCCTCTTGGGCTGGCAGAGGCAGAAGGTCACTGCTGCAGCACACACACCACGCTCTCCAGGTTCACAAGCACACGCACATTCCCGGATCCCCCGAGCACCGGCATGGCCCCTCTGCCCGCCCGGCACCCCTGCCCGGATCCTGGCATCCCTTACCTGCCCCACGGGTCCCTGACTTGCCGGCTGGTCCAGCTGGGTGCTCGCTGCACACACGCAGCACTCACACACCCGTCCCAGAGGCACCCCATACTCGCGGGTCCCCCCAAATACCAGTACAGACTCTGCCTGCCTGATACCCCTGCCAGGACCTGGGGCTGGTCCAGCTTGGAGTTTTCCAGCCAATCCACACGCACACCCCACGTACACCTGGTTTGGGGAAGATACAGATGCTTGCATCCATCAGCTGACACCCAGCACAGGTGCTGTGACCTGTGGTCCTGCTCCAGCCACAGCCGCTGAGCTGCTCACTCACCTCACTCATGCCTGTCCCCAACCAGTAGCTGGCACTGGGCCCTTGCAGCACTGACACACATGGGATAGGGAGTGAGATTACGCAGAGAGATTGTTAAGAAAGGATTTAATAAGGCAGGACAGACTGGGGTGATCAGGAGCAGGGCTCAGCCAGACAACATACTGACCAGCCCTGTTTTATGTGCAATCAGCCCCTTTTATACCCCTTTCTGTCTACCTCTTTGTTCCTCTCTGCTCGCCCTTCCTCTGCACATTGCCTCATCAGTTGGCATAGCTCCACTGACCCCCTTCCAATGTTCTGGACTCTCAGATTTGCATCCTTATCAGTTGCAAAGTCCCGGCTTGCCTGCAGGTTCTTGATAGCCCATCAATTAGTGTGACTGACCAGGTTTGTTTCTGGTTATGGTCTTTGTTAATGCTAATTGATCATGTTTTATGTCTGTTTGTTTCCCTCCCTTTCCTCATCTTCCCAACTGAAAAAATAAACATCCTCAGACTCCGCATGTCCTTACCAATTAGTGCAACTGACCAGGTTTGTTCTTATCAAGACCTCCCTTATCATGTGTTGGTCAGGTTTGTCTCTGTATGATCTTGTTTATGGCTTCTTTGATCAGACACCATTAAAGGAGCAGACATTCTCCTTCCACATACCCTTACAGGCTTGATGGATGAAGAAGGCACCTGTAGGAGATGATTCATCTGTTTCTCAAGTAGAAGTCTCAGGGACTAATTGCTAGCCTTTGGGGGTGCATATCTCTTTCCATTGCGTTTTGAAAGGATGGAGATGACTGGATCACATGCAACATCGAAAGTGAATCCCTCTCCCAATAAAGGAAGATTAATTGGGAAAAGTTATTGACAGTGGCAAATTATAAGGAAGGTGAATAAATGGAGAATTATAGTCTCCTATTTATTGGTGCAGAGGTTTTTTTTATATATATTGTCTTTGGATATAATAACAAGTAAAAAGCAAGATATTTGTAAAATACTGAAATCCCTATCATATTGAACCTTAGTAACTCCTTGTCACGTACCAGGAAAAAGGTTCAGTTTTCATATTTTTGTGAATTGTGTTGCAAAATGTTATTGTATTTTTATTGACTGAATGATTGTATTTGATGATTTTATTAGTATGCTGTCTGGCTCATTACATCAAGACATATTTTTGTCTTCATAGTTTCAGACTTTATGGCTATTTCTTTGATTGCTTAACTGAAAAGCATAAAATTGTAAAATTCGTAACTTGAGTGATTTCTGTTTATGGAGATTTATGTACCATAGAAACTAAAGGTTATTTGGAGATTTTCATTCTTGTGTTTATCTTACTTGCCTGTGCTCTTAGGGATGACTAATGAAGTACAAACGTACAGTGTCCTTCAATGTTAGTATCTTGCAAATGATATTAAAGCAYTTAAAAAAAAAAAAAMAAAACACCAAAAAACCCACATAGAATCAAGTTGTAATTAAAAATTATAGCAAATAAAAATGTCAGCTCCTGATGAAAGCACTTTTAGTACATACATTGGGAATGTGCAAAATCCTCTTATTAATGTTTGTGGGTGAGTCATTATGGTTCAGTTAAAGAATGCATCCAAAAATTGATGTAGAACCATTCAGAGAAATTCTATGACCTGTTTTATATTCAGAAAGTTCAAGCAAATTATAATGACACTTTTTGGACTTAAAGACAAAATGGAGACGCCTAACATGTAGTGAGCTTGAAATCTCCTAACAACTATTCTCCAGAGATTTCATATATTTCCTGATTTATCTCATCCTATTTCTTGTCAGAACATTTTACAAGCGTGCTTTAAGTCTTCAATCTGTAGCTTATGTTTTACTGTATTTTTATTGCCAGGCAAGAAAAGAGAGACTTGATACTGGAGCAGAACTTCATTTCAGGTAAATTGGCACATCTCTATTGACTTTATTGAATTTAATGTATACAACTGCAGTGTGACTTAAATAAATTTCCACCAGTTTTTGCTGGGTTTAGCTCTGACATTCTTCTGTTACTCAGCCTGCCTTTCTTTCCCCAATTTTTGTCCAAGTCATTGATATAGGTACAATTGTGTCACAAATGATAATGTGATTAGATTTCTTGCTACTTGGGGTGCCATCAGATAGAACCTGCAGCCAGGGTAATTGCAGAGTAAATACAACAAAAATGTTGGTTGTCTAAAATGGCATATTGTGGATATTAGACCTCTAGCTATGCAATGAGAAACTCCTAAAAGATACAATTTGACTCTGTCCTTTCCCTGTTTTATTTTATAGATATTGCATGGATGATGTACAAGTTCAGGCTATGTGACTGACAGCTCAGTGTGTGTCAGTGTTTTATCTCAGACTCATCTTTCACACTCTTTTCTGGTGGCTGCTTGAGAAAAGAAAAATCATCACAGAACTACCACAAGACTATCAATATAAACAATAATATTGATTTTACCATGAATTTTGGTAATTTTGTTTTATAATATTAGCACCAGATTCTATACGGTGCAAGTATGCAAAAACCTGGACATATGTATGTATGTGTGCTCTTCAATATTAGAGCAACAAAGTCAAAGTGGGAAATCTCACCTTCTCCAATGAATCCRATGAGAAAGAAACCACGTTTAAGGTCATAGTCTTGATGTTTTACTACTGCAAATATCTGCACTGAGGGAGTTTGTTAATGATACAATCTTCATGTCTTTTGTGTAATGGACTACTGTAATGCACCAAAATTTATACCAAACATAGAAAAAGGGATCAAAAGGAAGAAAAAAAAGAAATAAATCAAATTTTTAATTCCCCCCCCACACTTCCAGTGTTGTATGCTGCTAGTGAGGCTACAAAAAACAATCGATCATATTATTTAGGACTTTAAATGAAGTATTTAAGATAACTCTAGCAGCAATCAGGAGTGTATTTTGATCTCAAATGGCTTAATGTACGATCAGCTAGATGTATTATAGATTTCATCATACCTCTGCAAAATATTGCATTTTACAGAAGATATTCTATTCTATCTGAGCTACTGTTTTGCTCTGATACTCTTGTTCTTACAGCCAACAGGCAAAGTTTAGTCCATGCTGAAGTGTAAATTATGAATGGTTTCTTACCTGGCACAGATGGAATCAATTTCTGCTCAAAATCAATTTGCAGCAGTACAGAAAAAAAGTAATTTTTAGATAAAATGAAGACCTGTTTCAGTCATTTATATTTAGATCAAGACTAGCAAACTTTGAAAGTGGCCATATATTTTGTTACTAATTCTTGTAACAAATAATACTTTCATTTGTTTAACAAATATTATAGGTATATAGATATACATATTAAAATGCACACAAATACAAACATGAATGACACAATACTTCATGATATATATGTGGTTTTTTGCATATATGTACCTAAATATCTATAAATTACATATATAGGAGTTGTACCAAAACAGATAGTCTTTTGGCCATAGACAAAAAGGGAGTTCTTTCAAAGTGCTAACATCAAGATGGAATATTTTAAGCCAGGAACAGTAGACCTCCGAAGCTAAACCTCTAAATTAACAATGAGTGTACCTGCCATCTGCTTCACTGTATGCAGATAGTGTCCAGAATTTTGCATTTCTGGCAAGGTACCAGTTTTAGAAGTTTGGGATCTCTGCTGAAAACAGCAGTGAACACCTGGGAATAAGAACAGCTATTCATGTATTTCCTCCAGCGCGCATGGGTGCAACTGAGAGTAGGTGGGTTGCCAGTCTGATAATATAGGTAAATCACATCCAAATCAAAGCCAAACTATCAGCCAGCCTGCCTTGCAAGACACCACAGAACAATTAGTATTCAGCTAGCCTTCCACCCAAGACATCAACTTTTCGGACAGCAAAGGTTAAACACAAAGACTTATCTCAGTCTTCCAGGCTCATGTATCCTCTATAAACTGATTTGCCTAGTGATAGCTGTAATTAAATAACTGAAATTCCCATATCCCAGGTGCTCTGCATAACGTGGTTAAATTACTGTTGAGCCTTTTCATTCTTAAGTACTCAAAATAACATAATAACATTTCCAGTGTTCAGGTCTTCATATTCTGCCCATTTTGAATACTGTGAAATGAGGAATTACCAAGACTGGACTTGTGACTGTTTCTGCAGGAGAATCCCCGAGATTTAATATATCCATAGCTTCTACATTTGTAATATCTAATTTAGGATATTGGAAAAGCTGTGAACCTAAACCTATAACTGACCTAAAATTTTCAAAAAAGACCTCTTCCGAATCATAGCATAACTTCTCAGAAAACACTTCAAAATAGCCTGATATGTGTCCCAAAACCCATATTTTTGTTTAATATGTATAAGTTAAATTTCAGCTCTACTAAGAATCATTTTTTTCTAGTCACTGATCTAGGAATGCTGCTGTAAGGTTTTGCTCTTCATTACTCTCATTAAAAGAGCAACTGTAAAGGAAGAAGAAAATACATATTATGTTTCAACCTACCGGTTTTCTTTCCACTAGATTGCATTAATGTTGAAGAGAGGTCACAATGCAGAGAATAAAAAAAAAAAAATTAAAAAGGGCAAAATATTAAATCACCATTGGGCAAAATATTTCGTTTTCTCAGCTGAAGGAAATTCAAATCAAAACAAAAGATCTGGAGATAAAGTCATATTTCAGAAAATGGTATCCAAAAATTCACACAAAAGGGGCCTCAGTTGTCACAGAAGAAACAGTCTATCAATCTTGCATTACTCTCACTGACATAGGAATAACATGAGATGCCCTTAAATGGCCACAGTTCTTATTAATATGTTCAGAAATGTTTGTAACACAGGAAAAAAAAAATCTGTCAGGATTTTTCTTTTAATCAAGCTAATAGTAAAACAGGTGAGCTATAGTTAAGTTTAATGCAACTTTAAACCAGAGTTACTAAAGCCACAAAGAACTTGTGGTGGGCACAGTTACAGCCAGTGGCTGAACCTAATTGATTTAAATATTAGAATTAAATGTTTACTGTTGCTGTATGTCCTCATGATTTAATTCACGTGAGTGACCATGGTCAGGAAAAACTTCAATGAAAATTCTTCCTTAAGCTCATTTAAATAAAAGGATGTATTTCCATTAACTTTTTTTGGCTTTGGTTGTCTTTGCACCCGCGTGTAAACAACAGA
This sequence comes from Phoebastria nigripes, assembly GCA_035582835.1. Taxonomy (NCBI): domain Eukaryota; kingdom Metazoa; phylum Chordata; class Aves; order Procellariiformes; family Diomedeidae; genus Phoebastria; species Phoebastria nigripes. Next base: position 351,073 of record JAYKAV010003290.1, read on the forward strand.
GACCTTTCAACAGCCAGAACGAGTGCTAACATTTCAGAAGACCTTGTAAGGTCTTCCTCACCTTTAAAAAGAAAATCTGGTCCTGTTGCCTTTGAAGTTAACAAGACATACCAAATACTTTTCAAACAATGCAATGAATCCAAAAAAGCCATGCTTTTTCTTCTTGGTAGGCTAAAAATAAAGATAGCCACAGCAGTTCCTAAAAATACTTCTCAAATCGTGTTACTGACTCTAACTGAGCAAGAGGAGAATACAGACAAAAAGACAACGCTGGCTTACCTTATAAATGTAGGCTAAAATTTTGCCTATACAGATTCCTTATCTATAATGGATGCTTTTAGGGAAAATTAGATGCTATACTTTACGCTTAAAAGCATTATGCAGTCTCTAAATTTTTATTTCACTTGCCTCTTAAGCACCATTAAAAACACACTTCAAAATATCCTCCTCTTGAGTTGATAGAGTGAAACCTTCAAACAGCACTGCTTAATTAACACTTACAGTTGTTACTTTCCTCCATCATTTATTGATTTAAATGGTTTCCATGAATTTTTGCACAGGTATCGGGTGCAGGTGTCCAGGCGCTGGCAGCGGGGGCTGCAGGCTCGGCCTCTGTGAGGAGAGGCCTGGGCTGCCCTGTGCCGGACACAGCCGGTTCCAGCCGGCTCCAACCGAGACAGGGCTGAGCCCCTCAGCCAAGACGGTGGCACTTCAGGGAAAACATATTTAAGAAAGGGTAAAAAACACTGCATGCAGTGAGGGAAAAGAAAGTGTGAGAAACAGTCCTGCTGACACCAAGGTCAGGGAAGGAGGAGGTGGAGGTACTCCAGGTACCTCCTGGAGAAGAGATTCCCCTGCAGCCTGTGGGAGAGACCATGGTGGAGCAGGTATTTCCCAGCAGCCCATGGAGAGGACCACGTTGGAGCAGATATCCACACTGCAGCCCGTGGAGGACCCCACACCAGGGCAGGTGGACATGCCCTGAAGGAAGCTGCAGCCTGTGGAGAGCTCATGCAAGGGCAGGGGAGAAATGTGAGGAGGAAGGAGTGGCAAAGAGGAGCTGTTGTGGACTGAACACAACCCCCCGCTCGCCATCCCTCTGCACTGCTCGGGGAGCTGGGTGTCAGGTGAGGGATTTGGGAATGAAGGTGTGAAGGAGATCCTTGGAAAAAGAGGTGGAGGTGGGGGGAAGTTGTTTTAATCTTTTGTCTTTGTTTTTCACCATCCAAATCTATTCTAATTGACGATAAATTATGTTCATTTTCCCCAAGTGCAGTCTGGCTTGCTCATGAAGGTAATTGGTAAGTGATCCCTTCTATCTTTAGCTTGATCCATGAGCTTTTATCTTATTTTCTCCCCCTTGTCCTGTTGAGGAGGCGGGGGAGAGAGGGTCTGGCAACCAGCCAAGGTCAACCCACCACAGCATACAAAAGCATTTAATGTTTCAAGTTTGAAAACTACAGAATGCATAAAATTTCACAGAAGTCAAGGAAAAAAAGAAAGGTCTTTCAAGCTATGCAAAGGAAACTATCAAAGCCTCCACCCTCATGACACTTTGTTATTGTCTTCTAGAGTGACAGCAATATGGAAAATGAGAACTGGCAGTCAAATTTGTTGGAAAAAAATCACTAAAAATCAAGTTAGCCCATCAAAAAATCTAGGTCTTCAATCAGCAAATCACTGCAAATTATTGTGTAAAATTATGTTTGTTCCATGCTTCAGAAGAGAAAGGCTGAATTGTAGAAGTGTTAATTAGAATTTGTTTTTTATATATGTGTATATATACATATATATGATTTAGAGATCCATCAGATACAAACTAGCATATTCCCCAAACAAGTTTCTAACAATTTATTCTGTGTTCATTGGGATCTCTCTTTTCTGCAGTATTTTTTCCATACATTCCTTTTGCTGTGTCTTTATTTCTATCCCTTTACTCTGAGCTAATGTTTGTAGGAATCAAAAACCAAAGATGCTATCTTCAGAAAAAAATGTATTCTTTAGTACAAAAAGACATATGACTGCTTATAACAAAACTAACTGCATACACAAGCAAAAAGGCAATATTAGGTACGTAAGTGGATCTGAAAATGAGCTGTTAGATTATTTACTGTTATATAGGATATGTACATTCAAAACTTGAATGCCCTAGGAATGTTTTAGCAAATAATCCTCAACTAAGTGAAAATAAATCCCCTGCTTAAAATTAAGCCATTGTGTGTTAACAAAATCCAACAGGGAAAAAAAAAGAAAGAAAAAAAATAAAGTCTACTCTTTGCTCAGTTGGGTGTCTGCTCAGTGGAATACTTCAAGACATGCTATTCAGTCTCGCCATGGTACTGCTCTGTAAATATGGGTAACATCCAAAAAAATTGCCTTATCAATTAAATAAAATTTCAGATTTAAAACAATGAGAAGGTACTGTTAGGATACACAAACTTATGTGGTGACGGAGATATCTTTAATTCTACTCTTCCTACTTAGCTTTGAGCTTGCTGTTCATGGGACAGAAGAAGGTTGACGTTGTCTGGGGAAGATGTTCAAATTGAACTCTCAAAAAYCTGAAATGTGGCTATGTAAATTCATAAAGTTAATAAGATTTTGATCCATATTATAAACACTTGTATTGATTAATAACATCTCTAGTGTAGCGGGTGTTTGACTCATCTTGATTAATTTAAAATATCTAGAATACTTATTTCAAATCAAACAAGTGCACTTGCATCAGCACTTTTATTCTTATTACATAGATATATATGATACACACTTTTAATAATATGAGTAATAAACCGTTTAATGATAGTATCTTAAATGTGATGACTGAAAAAAAAAAAATACAGCATCAAAAAGTTTCCTGTCTGAAGAATTTTCTCATTTTCTCAAGACAACCATCAGTGTGACTTGAAGAATATAGGTAAATAGCTGAAATAACATCTCATGTAAGATCTATGTTTAGCTTTAAAATTAACTCACTAAGGAAGATGTCCTGGTTCCGGCTGGGACAGAGTTAACTTTCTTCCCAGTAGTTGGGGAGGGTGTGCTGTGTTCTGGATTTGGTATAATAGGAGTGTTGATGGCCCATTGATGTTTTGGGTGCTGCTGGGTGGTGCTTGCACCAGGCACTTTTCAGCCTCCCATGCCCTGCCAGCTGCACGGGAAGCTGGCGGGGGGAGCATAGCCGGGGTGGTTGACCCAGCTGGCCAATGGGGTATTCCATACCATGTAACGTCATGCTCAGTATAAAAACTAAGGGTGTGGGGGGACTCTGGGTCCCGGGATGGGCTCTCGTATAGGGAACACGTCAGTTCGGCGGGTGGTGAGCAATTGCATTGTGCATCACCTCCTTTGTATGTTGTTGTTGTTGTTGTTGTTATCACTGTTACTATTACTGTTCCACTTTGTTTTATTTCAATTATTAAACTGTTTTTATCTCAACCCACGAGTTTTCCTACTCATGCCCTCCTGATTCTCTCCTCCATCCTACTGGAGCCGGGGGGTGAGGGAGCGGCTGCGTGGTGTTTAGGTGCTGGCCAGGGTTAAACCACGACAGTCCTTTTTGGCGCCCAGCGTGGGGCTGGAAGGGTTTGAGATAACAATAGATTAACTAGAGAATATTAAGGAATTTATATGTGTTAACAGTTGTTGGTCACAATCATGACCTGCATCATGCTCTTGTTGTTGCTGTACATGTTAAAGATTGGTGTTGGTTTCTGCAGTCTGCTGTGCTCTGCAGTGATTAGTGATGTTTTGCCTGGGAGATTTTTTATTAAAATGCTGGCATTGGGCATTATTTGGTATCTGGGTGTTGTACTGAAGCCGTTACTGTACTTTGGGTACCACCTCTTGGAGACAATTAGCAATTATACGTTTTCCTCTGAGGAGCCTTTTATGGAGGAAATACAGAATGGCACCTTCCTCTATGAGGTTTTCTCCTTTGTTACAACAACTTGTCAGTACCTTGAATATCCCTGGGTAGTTAAGATACATCTATTGGTATTTCTTGGGAATGTTGTTTTGGTTTTGTCTAAGGTTAATTAGCAATTTAAGAATATCATGCAGAGATCTGCCCCAAGGCTGGATAGTTATGAGTGGCAGGGTGTGTGGGATAGCATGGGCAAATGCCTAGGACGGTGGGCACCCCCAGTGTTTTGGAACTTCACCCCCGAACAAGTGCAACATCCCGAAAAATTAGTAGAACATTTGGAAAAAGTATGCTGTCACCCTGGCAATTCTAGGGAGACACAGATCACTGCAATGTGCTGGGGCCTGACCCATGCCTACTAAGCCCTGTTTAACACTATTCAAAACCCTCAAGGGGAAAAGAAGGTCTCTGGATCTGATGACAAAACAATGGGCCCTGCAGCCACCCCACCCCCCACGGCAGGCACAGAAGCTACCCCACCTTCCACGGCAGGCACGGCGGCTACTCCACCCTCTGCAACAGAGAACCAACCTGTACCAGTATCAGTTGCCCCTATACAAAAAAGAAAGTACACAAGAAAGTCAGCTCGCTTAGTAAGGGCTGAAGATGAACCAGGGCCATCACAACAACAGGAGGAGGAAGAGGCAGATCCCATAAACGAGATGGTAACCACCCGATCCCTATCCCTGAGTGAGCTGCGAGATATGCGAAAAGATTTCAGCCGTCCTCCAGGCAAGCACATTGTCACCTGGCTGCTCYGATGCTGGGATAATGGGGCCAGTGGCCTGGAACTAGAGGGTAGGGAAGCCAAGCAGCTGGGATCYCTTTCTAGGGAAGGGGGCATTGACAAAGHGATTGGGCAAGGGGCACAAGTCCTCAGCCTCTGGAGGTGACTCCTGTCAGACGTGAAGGAAAGGTATCCCTTCAAGGAGGATGTTATATGTCACCCAGGCAAGTGGACCACCACGGAGAGAGGTATCCAGTACCTGAGGGAATTAGCCATGCTGTAGGTGTTTTATGATGACCTGAACAACGAGCAGTTACCCAAAGATCCAGATGAAGTCAAATGCACCCGACCCATGTGGCGGAAATTTGTACGGAGCGCACCAGCATCGCATGCCAACTCATTGGCAGTAATG
>JAYKAV010003291.1:0-123763 GCA_035582835.1 Phoebastria nigripes
AGGAAAGGAAAGGAAAGGAAAGGAAAGGAAAGGAAAGGAAAGGAAAGGAAAGGAAAGGAAAGGAAAGGAAAGGAAAGGAAAGGAAAGGAAAGGAAGGAGAAAGAAAGAAAAGAAAGAAAGAAAAGAGAAAGAAAGAGAGAAAGAGAGAAAGAAAGAGAGAAAGAAAGAAAGATAGATTTGTGCTCTGTAACTGAGTCCCTTCCCCAATGGTTTTAGTGGCATTTGGGCAATAACAGAACCACAACCACTGTGTTTCACTGCAAAATTTACTGGCAAAATCCAGTAAGGAATATATAGTTTCCCATTGAAAGGGGGTATAAAAAGACCAAACTAAAACCATAAATAGTCACAAACTTTCATTTATAGAGGACATCAGTTGTTACTTAGATATTTTTTTTTTTTCAGAAGCGAATTATTGGCAGTTAGAACCACCCTGTAGCAGATTTAATACTCAGCAAAAATTCAAATTATATTCTGTAATTTCATCTGTGCACATGGTCTTTGGAAAGGGTATCTGGTGCTTTGGCTGAATAATGATAAGATAATTAAAATGCCCTAACGATTTTAGCAGASCTAAATATTATAGAATGGCCACAGTAAATAAAGTTAAGATGATCTTTCAGTGCAGTTTACTTTATTATATATCTAAAAATATGGATATTGATGCAGGGAACTCACGTAAAATGCTAGCTGTTAAAGGCAGCCAATTCAATGAAATTGCAAATCAGTGCTATAGTAAAACATTAATATTGGAGAGTAAACATAACTAGAAGTTTGATGGAAGAAAGAAAAACTACTCTGTTTTCACCTGTTATAAATAGCTGTTATAAATACATATAACACTGCAATCACTCCTCAGCGGTCATGCTGGGAACTCGGTTGTCTGCATCAAATCTGACAACTGAGTTAAACTGTTCTAAACCCGTCAGAGCACCAAGGCTTTGGTGACTGGCTGCTGCAACGCCCGTTTTTAGAAAGGTCTCTGTTAGAGATCAGCTAGACTGCAGACGTGTAAGCTGAGCGTGTGCCGAGTCAAATTAATAACTGCGATGAATAAGAACAGGATGAAAGGGCTCACAGGCACCTGTGACATGCAAGGAGTGAAATAAACTTATTTTTATAAAGGTACGCCCTGGACACCGGGATCCGTTAAGAGTCAACAAGTGCATGGGCAAGGGCGAGCAAGCTGACATAACATGCCTGGATTTCCACAGGGTGTTTAACGAGGCATTCACCAAAGGATCCTAAAGAAATTAAGTAGTCACAGCATGAAAGGCCTCTGCCTAGATAAAAAACTGCTTAAAGCCAGGACGGAGTGTGGAGGGAGAAAAAAATTTTTCAGGTGGAAAAAAAATCTCCCCTGAGATCCCACAGAGATCTGTGCTAAGGCATGAGGAATTCAAGATATCCATAAATGAAATGAAAAAAGAGCAAACGATGTGATAAGTGACTCTGATGATTAGAGACAGAGAGTGCAGAGACAAAAATGAGTTGTGAAGAGATGCAGAAGGACTTTCAAATGAGGAGTCAATAGGTACATAAACTGCAATTTTGTTCAGGTCAATTAGAAAAACGTAGATGTGCAATGAAAACACACTTGCAGGGAAAAACAACCTACATTTACGTATGTGGTGAGGGATTTGGGAACAAGGTCTTGGGAGTTAAATAGTTACAAACATTAGTGAAACAATTAAAAAAAACAAGATGGAAAATCATTTCAACATGGTTCAGATCTGGTGTGGTTGCACCAACGGGAGGGACCGTGGCACCGGGGGTGCAGAGAGCAGCAGCAGCCYGGTGAAGGTCCGGGACAGCCCTGCTGCCACGCTGAGCTCGGTTTCCAGCCCCTAGCCTGGACAAAACGCACTGAAGGTGGATATAGAGGAGGTCTACAGAATCGCTAGTAGCACCGAGGGGACCCGTCAGGCATTTTTTTCTTTCCTGGGTGCAGACTTGCTCCAGCCAAACATCTCTGTCACCAAAAGGAGAGGAACTAAAAGATGCCACTAAATCAAAGTTTCTCTTAGTACTTTGCATGTGAAGCACTTACCGTTTTTGTTTGTTTGCTTTCCCCTCCTTTTTTTGCCTGAATAATGGTTTTGGATGGTGGGTTATGGCAATGAATTACCACCAGACTAAAGAGACTTCCTCTCAGTTTCCTGTTCAGCAGTTTCAGATTACGTTGTGAGCGCTGTTGGCTCTCTGGCCCTGATGTTACTTCAAAGTAAACCCAACAGAAATTACTATGAAAAATATATTTACAAATGAAGTGGCTCGATTTTTCCAGCTACCTCAGTCCGAAATTTGGTTCATATAAGAGCAAGAGGTTTAGGAGTTGTAGTAAGAACTACTTAAACTACTAACAAAAATATGGAGATTGTCACTGAAAAGCATCTAGTTTTCCACAGAGCTGAGAGGTAATAAATGAGAGCTAATATTTAAAAAACTTCTTGGTAATGCAGAGGATTATGGTGTCATAAAGTTTTACCTTGGTACACTCCAAATTGACCTAAATGAGAGCTACCAATAGAGATAATAAACAGTCTGTGTTACTTACAGAATAATTATAAAACCAGCTGGAAGATGACAAAATACTCCTGCAGAAGTCAATGGCTTGCAATCAATCTATCAGAAATATCTGAATATTTCAATGAAGTCTCAGAACAGGGAAGACGTCACTGGTTGATATAATTAATGTAAAGTCTTTGACCAGGTCCCCCACAAAACTGCTAAAGGAAATTGTTTTGGGTGGAAAGCAAACTCCGGCTGTGAGCCCAGGGATGTCCGAGGGCAGGGTTCAATGGCAACGCTGATCCTTGGCCGAGGGCAGCGGTGGTGCTGGAGGCTGCTGGCCAAGTCTCTGGGAGGACCTGAAAGCAATGCATGCAGTGCAGAGGACTAAGAGGAGAGGGGGAAGAAAAGAGACAGCAGCATATTTTGCAAAGGTAACAAAGCTGCTTATTGAGGAAAACCCAGAAATGACCAGAAACAATTTCAAAGACGAAAGAGGTAACAAGAAAACCAGTCAATTAACAAGAAAACCAATTAATGACAGGTCCAGTACAGCACCCAGTGACCAGAAGCTTTTAAGCCTTTCTTACACACACCTTAAATCTTTCTAAATAACACATCTTCTCAGGCAGGGGCTAAAGGTTTGCTCGGCTGAGCTTATTCCATATTTGCCTATTGCCATGGTTACCTGCCGCTTCCTCAGCAGTATCTGGTACAGGCCACTTCTCAGAGGATGTGGGCTACATGGAGCATCGCTCTGACGATGCTGGGACAATTTTCTAGATCTGTATTTCTGTGTTATTTTGTTTCTGTTCTGGATAAAAGTAGTTGCTGGCATGGGTCAGGATGCAAGCTCCTCGGTGTGAAGGCAGTGTGCCTCCTGTGCCCTTCCAGCAGCCTCCGTGCGTGTGGGAGACCTCTTCACACACCCAGAGGTGGCACACACCCATCAAGATCACAAGGACAATCCCGCTGGGTGATGTGCTGCAGAGGTTGTGGTGATTATTTCAGCGTGAGGCACTGCCACTTGTGTCATGGAGGCTGGAGGAAAGAAAACTCAAGTCTAAATTACCTCGTCACCAACTAATCCAGCTCTTTCACTCTGCTGCTCTTGATAAGCTTTCACCTTGGCTTAGAGCAGATCAAACTCTTTTTTTTTTTTTCTTTTTTTTTTTAACAATCACATTCAATCCTGCCTTTCTGAACTTTCTGCACACAGTCTGTGGTAAGGTAACCACATGTGGGTTAAAGAGCAAGAACGCCACTCAGTATGGCATAAATAGTGTGCTGAAGAAAAAGTTGACTCTATACGTCATTGCTAAAACCTGTTGGATTTAGTTGTTGATTAAGAAGAGATTGCTTGCTATTTCCCCCCAAAAAATCATTAGTACTAATTTCCTTGAAGTAGAGGTCCTTTAATGTTACATGGCTACTTAAAGCTTTCCTGTTTGCAAAGAAAATTAATTGACACTTATCAAGAATATCAGTGTTTATGGCATAATGCTTGCTGATGGCAGTTTCTAAAGGTAGTAGTGTCTCAGTGCATCATGGTTAGGTTCAGACTGAATTATAGCAGAGAGATTATTAATGCCCATCCACTAGGACTGACACAGTAACAGACAAGGAGATGTTGAGAGTAGGAATGTTGTGACACTAAAATACTTATTTCATCAGGGAAACAGGGAAATTCATTAATACGCAGATGCCTGTGAACAAGACAGAACAAAACAGATACAACAATACAAGCCAACTAAATGCTAAACTTGGCCACAAATATTAAGCTGACGGTGCCTGTTGCAAAATATGCACATTGCTTGCAATTTCAAAATGTATGTTTGGCTAGAGAGGATTTTCTAGAAAGGCATCTCTCCTAATCTTAGTATGCAAAAAATGGGGAATCCAGCACTTTGTTGTGTTTTGTCACTATTATAATTAATGTATTATTTCTCATTTGCATGGATATTTAGGTATAATTTTCAGCCATTGTGGCTGTAGGTGATATCTCTTCCCCTTCTTTTTGATGGGTTGATCCCACCATGCCAAATGGCACGTGCAAAAATAAATCTGTAGGACCAGAAGAACTTGGCTGAGTTGGAGATCTGAGCGTTGCCAGGAGCAGGCGCATGTGCAGTGTACCTGCTCCCGCAGGAGCCTTCTGCTCCTCAAGCTGCCGCTCCTCACAAACACAAATGTTGAACAGCAATGAGAAAAAAGGGTGTCCTCCCACCACATCTATATTTATCTCATGGCAAGGCTACGGTGTAATATGTCTTGACATCCACTATTCTTCTGTTGAAATGAAACACCCTTCTGGAAGGAGGAAAGGTCTGTTCCTTTCCAGGAATAGGCTAAGGTCAACGAAGAACTGTAGACTACTCTGATGTCCCTTGCCACCAGGATTTTGCCACCTGCAGTGTGAAACAAATCACGTTACAGTCCTGTTCCTTTTCTCCCTTGAAGCTCTGCAGTTCATTCACATTTAGAGGTATGAGTGAAGTTGGACTTGCGAGGTAATGTGACCAACGAGACTGCTTTTTACAAAGCACTTCTGAAAGCTTCAAAGCCATCAGCAGACCAGCATGGTTTTTTTCACTTAGTTTTATTTTGTTCACTTTTCTTCTTTCTCTTCARTCTCTGAATTCATCTCTGCACTGCGTATCAGAGCAGTGCGCGGCACCAGCAGATTGCTTTTGTCATTGCTTTGCACTTCCCCTTGAAGGCTGGGCTCTTTAAAATTCACCTGCCGTAGAGGTAGCCCACATAATGGCACAGCAGCCAAGTGCCCAATTGCCTCCCCAGCGCCTGGGGAAACCTTCCCTCAGTCTGCAATTCAGGGATGACACCACTCAGCTGATGCCCCTTTCTGGAGTGTAATTATTATTTCAGCAGAAAACATTAAGCATCTTAGTGAAGTAATTGCTTCAGAGAGAAAGGGCTGGGTGAGACCTCGCGGACAAGGGACGAGCGTGCTGGTGACTGGCTGAGCRTGCACGAGGACGTGTGCACGTGTGCTGGCAGTGCATGCACGCGTGTCCGCCTGTGTGCACGGGGAGTTGACGTGGTTGCAGTCCTGTTGCTGGAGCTGCTCGCCTGGGCTGTGGATGGCCATCAGCAAGCGCAGGGTGACATGCGCAGGGTACGCGGGGAATGTTTATTGAGCATTTCTCACAACAGGAGACATCCGAGGAAATTCACTGGCCTAAGCTTAAAAGAAACATGAGGCAGTGTGTTTGTCACACAGCCCCTGGGTGGGTTGGGAAATCACTGCCATATGCTGCTATAGATGCCGGAGTACAAATCCCTATCACAGAGGAGCTGAACAAATTCATGTGATAAAAAGGTCTAACAGTGACCAGATGTCACTGCTGGAGAAGTCTTTAAGAGGTGAGAAGGGCGTGTTGCAGGAGGGAGCTCGAAGCAGGCATGGTGTGGGACGAGAGGAGGTGGTGAGGCCAGCCCCCCAGCCCCCCCTCCTGAGCAGACAGCAATTAGAAATGTGAGAGGGTGTTGGGTAGAAGCAAATATTTCTTCAAAATAACTTTTCTGTCCTACTGTGCTTCACTGCCGCTGCCCCAAAATGTTGCACCAAAGGTTTGGTTTAAGCCACTTTTTGGCTTCTGGTACTCCTAGACAAGCCAGGCTCCTGCCCAAACCCCACCACAGGCTAGAAGAGCTTCAAAGCCTCTTTGTCACTATTGTCCAGCTCCAAGTGCAGGGAAATAAGTGTCATAAAACTCAATGTCAGAACTTACAGAAGGGAGAAATGACCTTTATTGACAAAATCCTTAAGCAATTTGATTTTCTGCATTCCCYCCGACACTCACACTCTCACAGGCACCAGATGTGCATGTCTGAGTGGTCGTGCAAGGTTCTCCAGTGTGACACAGGGCACAAGGGACACTGTGCCATCTTCACTACATCTTTGGGGTACCTTTGGACTGGCAACAAGAAACYTGGGTTTGGATAGACCTTTATACCCTTTGGAAGGCAACAGCTCTTGTCCTGCTGTTCCTCCCAGGGCTCATGTGCATTTCAGGCTCCAGCCAAAACAACATCAGTATTTCTGTTACAAACCTCCACAAGCACTGCCGCTGCAGCTGGAAAAGGGAGATGTAAACCTGCTGTGGCCATGGCACCGACRTCCCGGTGCTCATCTGTACACCAGGCAGCTACGCTGCCTTCATGCCCAAAGGGATTTCCACCGCGGCTTGATGCAGCTCGCCTGCAGCCTCTTTGAATGTCCCCTCTCCGAGCTGCGCCTCGGAGGGTTGAAAATGGCACAAGAATCATGAATTCAGGTGTTTCCTGAACCTTATCTCAAACACCCAARCTTCCCGCTTCTGTGAAACTGTCTTGGCGAGCTCCCGAGAATGGGCTGTCTGCTGAGGTCTCTGTTACCCCCCATGATGGGTGGGGGTYGGGGACAGACACATTGTGCAGAAAAACAGGCAGCACCCGGGCTGCAGCGAGCTGCTGGCATGTCTGCCTGCTGCACCCGTATTGCCCTGAGCGCCCCGGCAGCTCGGCAGAGGCTGAATGCAGACCCAGGATTATCAAGAGCATCCAGCTGCTGCCTCTTTCCAATGGGCATGGAAATCCAGTGGCCTGGGGAGAAACCGTGGGGGGTTCTGGCAGCACGCGTGTCTTGCATGCCCACTCGGCTCCTGGGGATGCCACAGGACTGGGGAAATGGGTCAGAAGTGGGAACAATTAGGGCATTGCCTCCATTTTTCTTAATTGAATGCACTGTAGAATGCACAGTCATAGAGCTTGAGAAAGAAAGCCTGGTCCCATAAAAGTCGTTCATGGAGTGCGTGATGCAAACATGGGTGGTCCTCTGCTGCCGTCCCTGACCCGCTCGCAAGACTGCCGTGCCCTCGCTGCCCTCCCCGCGRGCTCCCGGGGTGGCTGCCTGAGCCCCGCAGGTGCCGGCTGCAACGCAGGGCTGATGGATGCTCTGGGGACGGGGATTTGACATTGCTGGTATGAGCTTTCCATTTTATTTTCATGTCTCAGCTGAAAATATGTCACACTAGAAGGCACAGGTCTGCAGGAAAGCTGCCAGGGCTGCAGACAGACATGCCACCGGCCTGACCCAGAAAACAAAATGTCAGGGAGCACTAAAAGCACCAACTCAGACTGTCTGGAGCCGTTATCCTCATGCCTACATCTGCATCACCTAAGCAACCACCTGGACCTGAGCCCAGGTGGGAGAGGCCATGGGTGATGGGGGGTCTCCAGTGGACCCCTGCGCCAAGGAGGAACTGTCCTCCCCGCGTCCCCCCACACCTTCCTGTCCCCGCGGACCRCGGCAGGCCAGATGGCCACGTGTCGCCAACTTTGGTTTTATTTCTACATTTCTGCCAAACATTATAAAACCCTCCCAGTCCAAGCACGGAAAGAGATGTATAAATATCGTCGGTGACTCTGCAGTGCCAAGGGGGCTGAGCTGCCCCTGGTACGAACAGACCCATGGTGCATGCCTGAGACCGTGCAAGTGCTCCCGAGGGGCGTTTCTGGGAAGCATGGGCAATAACCATGAAAATACAAGTTGAAGAGGTGCAAATTTCCTTTTTTTTAATTTTTTGCCAAATTCAGTATTCATGGAACTATAGCTATTTCAAAGTGGAATATGGGTAAAGAATCCTGTTTGTGGTTCCTCTCATGTATTTCTGAAATGGAGAGAAAGTAACCTTTGGTGCAAGAGCCTGAAGTGTCTTGAATTTTCTGGAGCCACAAAAAGATGCTACATTAGTGCAATAGCCAAGGTGTTTTCCTGGAAGTAATTCAGAGATTCTGTGCTTTACCCACCTCTTTCACAAATAAAACATTACTTCTCAGCAGCAAATCAAGCTGAGTCTGATTTTGGTAAGGTCTAAACCCAGCTATGAATTTTGTTATGCCACTAAGGGAAAAAAGTGTTAAAACTACATCTGTCACTCATGTCACTTTCTGTCTTTCATTCTTATAGAAAATAGTCATTAAATACCTTAAAAAAAAAAAAAAAAAGACTTTCTGAAAAATAATTAGGTTTTTCTGAAAAAAACAGAAATCATAAAATTTTGGAAAATGGTGAAAAATGCAGAAATTAAAATAAACAACAAACTCAAAAGAGAAAACAAATCAACAACCTTTCTTTTAAAGGGGGGTTGGAGGAGAAGGAAAAAGACTTTGTTCCAGATTATGATGAAAACACCCCTAAACATAGGTTTAGTAAAGTCACAGCAATTCATGTGTCCATCTGCCACGTTTCGGGCACCTCGTGGGTGTCCYGCAGCTCTGCGAGCTGCCGGGGCCGGCAGCGGGCTGTGCTGCGGCCGGGCGATGCTCAGCAGGGATTCAGGGAACAGGAGCGTTTCTGAAATCTGGGGTGGTTTAGCAGAGCAAGGATGAATGGAGCGGGTAGGTTTGCTCTCAGTAGCAGCTCATTTATTTGGGCTTGGGCTGGGACTATTGACCTACATTTAAATAAGCATTCCCTGTAACACGTGGAGGGAAGGAAGCTACAAGCAGCAAAGATCAGATGATCACCTGAGACTGGAGACGTTGTTAACTCAGCGTAAGTACCGGTGAGGTGTTACACCAACAGGTAGGTAAACCTGCCAGTGTTCTCCTGCCATCTCTCGCTTCATTTCTCTTGTGTGTTTGCAAGGACCCATGTCCAGAAGTACTGCAAGAATTGTCACCACCCTGCACGGCCCTTGGTGCCTCGCTGGGGAAAGCAATGGCAGGAAAATGATCCCCACGACAGCTTATTGACTTGATCAGAAAATATTAACTCCTCCTAAACTCTTCTAAAGTGATTTTCAAATACTTTGTGATTCTGACATACATTTTGTGGAGAGGGAAGTTTTGGAGTTTCAGGTTTTGTTCCGTGTACTGGTGTGGCTGAGTGCTGGCGGTTGGTGGCAGGGAGGGATGCTCGCTTAGAGGGAAGACCCCTCTCCTCCACGTACGTATGCACGCCAGAGAGGCATGAGGCTTGGGGTGTAAGGAACAAACCGGCAGCACGTCCCAGGTGTCTAGCAGATGTCACTAACATGTCACAGCAGAGGTAAAGTTTTGATCCTGCCATATAAAATTAATTAAGGAAGTGGTGAAAGGCAGAGGTCCAAAGGAGATCAAGATATCAAGTGAGGTAAAAAATGTCTTTCTGAAGGAAGAAACCAGCAAAAGCTGAAGGGAAAGTATTAAAGATCAATACGTTGGAGTGTCTGCGGGGCTGTTAGATCGTCTGGCTTGGCCTCTCCCGTGACGCCAGGTGGGGAATGGCATCCAGTGACTCCTGCTCCGAACACAATGGCTTGTGCTGTGACATTACAGAGCTGGGCTGTCAGGGGAAGGRAAGGCTTCCACTGATGAATCACCTGCGCAGTGACAAAGCCTGATTCATGTTTTAGCTGTCAGATGTTGCTTCTTGTTATGCCTTTCCCAGCTAGGGTAAGGATTGGGTCAGTAAATAGGATTTTTCTCCTTTGATGGCACGCCACAGTGGTCAAGTCACACCATGGTCTTTTTCTGATACTTTTATATATTCAGCTCTTCAGATTTGTACTGTCAGGCATTTCATTCAGCTCCAAATTATTTTTTTCTGGATCTTTTCTGTAACTTCCCAATTTTTCAGTTTCATTTACAAAAGGAGATGTAAGACTTGGGCATGGCACTGCTCTCCCTGGTGCCACACATTGCTGCCGAGATGCCCTGCTTGCTGCTTGCTTAGCCAGTGGGCACTTTCCATTTTAGCTGGAGTTTTTCCTAGGACCCACAGGAGTTTTCCGTGTGGAGCCTCATTAACTGAATTTTGAAAATCCAAATTCAAGCAGGTCACATTTAGTTGTTGGTTTTCTCAAAGTACTTCAGTAGATTTGGTAAAACAAGACCTCTCTCTCCRGAAGGTATGTTGACTGCTACCAAACTGTGATACTAATCCATGTATTTCAGAATACCACCATCAATTACTGTTTTCAGAAGCACTGGTGGTACAAGCACCAGGTATATCATCAGGTAGTTATGCACATCACCTCTGACGACTTTTCTACGGAGAAGTGTCAGGTTTTGAGGTTCCCATTGCTCTGGCAAGAGTCAATGAACTAAGCAATCACCCACACCCAAACGTAGTCCCTTGGGCTCAAAGCTGCAGGAGGCGGTGAGGCAAGGACCTGAATTGTCCCAGCCAAGCTCTGTAAACAAAATTTTCTCCACAGACTGGGAGTTCTGGGACAGCAGCTGGTCTGCCAGCGGGAGGGTGCACACGAGCATGGGGGCTCTTGCACTGCTGTCACATTTGGAAGGAGACAGCGTAGCAATGCCCACCTGTGACCAGCCTGCCACTGCCAAATATGCCTGGCACGTTGTGCGCTGTCCTGTGATGTAGGGATTAAAGCAGTTGTACAGAACGGGGAAAGGGAATACGGCAATAAAGAGTAACAAGGGGCTTTAATGTAAGTTTAAAGGTGTGAGGTCTTGCCAGTTTTGTTCTTTCAAGGGTAGTGAATCATGAATGGAACTCATTTTTGCAGAGAACATGTTTGTAGAGAAGTGTCCTGTGTTACTTGAGATAATCCTGGTTACAGGTCCTCCTGTTACTGGATTTTTTCCTCTAAATGTGATCATCTTCAAGAGAAGGAGAGTGAGAATATCTTCAATGACAAAATGCTTCTTGAGTCCTACAAAGTGCTAGCCTGACACATTTAGCATCTTCAGCCCCCTGGAGAGGTGATGAATAATAAATAACGCAATAGAAAGAGCTGATTGTGCACAGCTTTACACTATGTCTTTTGTGAATTTAAAGAAAATCAGGCATTCAATAAATAGCTGGTTTGAATTCAGCAGAGCACCTCCTTGCTCTTCCATTTTATCCGGGCTCCCTGTCCCGAGTCCCGTGTGCCGTCAGTCCCAGTGGGTTCGTGGGGTGCTGGAGGAAGAGCAATAGCTCCTTCTCCAACCCCCTCACGAGCACGCACAGACAGGGGATGCGCAGCCCTCCCAAACCAGCCAGCCGCGGGCTTACCTCTGCAGGAGCTGGCAGGCTGCTCTGTCCTCTCCTCTCAGAAATACCGAAGCGGGGAGGTGCTGGGCAGTAGTGCTGCCCTGCCAAGCTCATCGGCTGCTGCAGGCAGGGTAGTTGTCACCACACATGCCTTGCCACTTCTCTGTGCTGCGCCTCAGCAGCCGCGGGCTCCCCATCAGCCGTGCGCARCTTCCTGCAGCTCGCAGGGGGACCAGCTCCATCCGCAAGCGAACTCTCAGCTGAGACTGAAACACGGTTGTTAAATTCCTGGGTTTAATGAGCTCCGTTAATTTTGTCACTTTTTACATTTTCACGTTTTTATTTCCAGCAGCAGTTAGTTCTCCAAACAGCTTCAGGGAGCGAAGCAGTGGGCGGCACAGTGGGGGCCATCCAGGATGCTGCCCCGCGAGAGCTGAGTGGCAGCAGGAACACCAGCCCCCATGGCACTCGGCGAGTCTCAGCACCGGTGTGAAGCTCATGAGGATTTTCAGGTGGAAAATGAAGGCTTTGATTCTTCTTGTGATAAATACTTGACTAACAAATTGGTGAGGATAGGATAGAATAGGATAGGACAGGACAGGATAGGATAGGATGGGACACGATAGGATAGGATGAGATGAGATGGGACGGGACAGGACAGGACAGGACAGGACAGGACAGGGTAGGGTAGGGTAGGGTAGGGTAGGGTAGGATAGAAGCGTCGTGTGTGGAAATACAGGGAAGAGACAGTAAGCTGAAAAAGGATGTCCAAAGAATGTTCAAGCTACATCAATGACACCTCCACTCCCGAACTACTGACTTGCACCCCATCCCACTCTAAAGAAGGACTAAATGGTCCATCTTAGCACAATTCAAGAGCAGCCCATTGCCATTTGCCAGACCTTTTGGAAAAATCCCAGCAGTAAAAGCCTGAGGCCTGCGGGAAGGACAATACTGACACCCAGACCTCCCCGGAGCTGCTGCTTCTCTGCCTGTTTCACCTGTCATGTTCTCGGGCAGTGGGTAATAGGAAGCCTGTATGCGAGCTATTAACAAATGACAGGTGAGGCTTTCACGTAACCTTTAAACGAGCAAGCCTGAAAGGAAAGAACTTGGAAGAAAAAGGTGGGAAAGGTGAGCGTGTTTCTCTCCTGGCTGGCAGGCTGGTGGCACTGCCCCTCGGGAAGGTGCTGGGAACAGCGTTTCAGGACTGGCCAAGGGCTGGGTGGCTCTGCAATAGCTCTCCGGTGTTCTGGTGGGTGCGATGCCCGGTGCTGATGCTGCGGTGGGCACGCCAGCCCCTCAGCAGTGTGTGTAACTAGGATCTGAGTGTGAGAGCCTCTTGTAGATGAGCAGACATGGCAAATGGAGGCACTGTTCATCTGGCAGGATCCTCACCGTGGCATAGCATCACCACAGGCATCTTACATTTAGGCAGCACCGCTTTGCAGAGCATCAATTCCCTGTCCCTACAAAAGGCAATTTCCCTTGCACACACGTAGTTAAGGAGCAGCAGTTCTGCTCTGCAGGTCAGGTCTGCTTCCCCTGGCACATTCCTTCCTACAGAGCTGGGAGAAGCTTTCCACATCCAGGGAAGGCAGAGCTGTCTTAATTCGGAGGGGTGTCATCTTAGGCAAGATATTGCATTCCTGCTGCTGGGATTACAGGATATCTAACAACTGCGGGCTGGCTAGATGCATAACAGAGACACCATCGCCCAGCTACCGAGCTCCGCTCACAGCGCGTCACAGGTCTCGGTGCATTTGCAGACTTCATGGCAAAACTTTTCCCAGCCAGATCTCTGAGGAAGGAAATTTCCCCGGGATCGCTGTGTATCTTTCCATGGTAAACCTGGTTTTGCAAAGTGCTTTATCAGATTCCACCACTGAGAAATTATTGCACAGTTCCAGTAGGGTATTTGGGGTGCGGATTTAGAGAAAAGGTCAGGTGGTCATTGGCACCAAATAATATAAATGACTGCAGCACCCTGTCACTTAGGTCTCAGAATTATGAGTGCAGGCTCATGTGAAAGTGGATTTTCCACAATTAAGAACAGTGTAGAAAAGATTTAATTAAGCAATTTCTGTCAAGTCCTTGGAACGTCTATTTATGGACAGTTGAGTCAATTATCTCTCAATTAGAAAATTATTTCTGTCTTATGAAAGTTGAAGGAAATGGCTCACTGCTGTCAGCAGGCCACTTGTAGAAGAACACGTTTTCATTACTGTGTGCATAACAGCACATTTGAGTTATATGTGTGTTTGTATAAAACTGCACATCCTTCTCATTAAGCTCATTAAAAACTAGGTATTTAAAGTAAAAATAACAGATCATTCATATGGCGTGAAAGTATGCAAATAAATACATATCAAAGTTATTGATTCAAAAAAGAGTGCATGGCAATGAGAGTTTGAAAGACAAGAATAGCTCTCATTACCCTGAGAAGGGTGTAAGCTTTTATAAAATAATAACCCATCATTATGAGAGTAGATGTTTGAAATAGTATAGAACCAAATAGAGTAGAATAGAGTAGACAGAACAGAACTTTTAAACATTCAGGTGTAATTAAAGAAAAATAAATACAGATCAGTTAGACTTCATACCCAATTACTTCCTTAGAGAATCTTTCCTGTTTGGTCAAGAGGAACCACAGGTAATAAATCTGAATTATTAAAGAGTTCTTAATTCGGCAGTTGCACAACAGTAGCACAGACCAATGACTATGGTAATATTGCACACAACGCAGTAAGAAATATTAATGATCGTTAAGAGAAAATTCAACCCAACATTTTGATACTTGAAAAGACAACACTTTCCTCATGTAAACTAATAATAATTTTGCAATGTAGCAACCTGCTTACAGTGACACTCTAATTGTGACTTGTCTCTTTGAAATGTAACCTTTCCCAATGGAATCACAGTTAACTTCTAAATTGTTGAGATTTAAATATCTGTCTGAAAAGTCAAGGATTACTGGCTGTGGTTGCAGACACTCTGTCCATCACCGGTCAGGCTGGTTTCAGGTATGCGTATGCRTATGAGCCTGTGCCTTAAAACCCTTCTGATCTGCAAGGGAGGCTTGTCAGATGGAGATGTGAGGATGGGCTTGCTCATTTTGTAGAACTGGACACGGGGAATTTTTAAGCCGAGCTCATTTGAGTTGATGGCTGTCAAAGTATATAACTTGCCCTTCTTCAGCTGCATTGATCTTCCCGGAGAAAAGTGATCAGAAAGGTATTGCCAGAGGAGAAATGTAAATGCCACCAGTAAGGAAAAGCAAAAAAGAAAGGGAGTGAGAAGAACTAGTTGGGGAGCGTACGGGGGGGAGTGCAGTGGGATCGGGAAGCACGGACTGAGGACTGAGCAGGCACTCGGACACCGAGCACCAGCCACGTCTCAGGCACCGCATCTGCTGCTCCTCACGCGGGATGGGGAGCGACACCTACGCACCAGCCAGCCGACTCCCCTGCCGAAGGGATTTTAATTTCCTTTTTTCTTTTTTTCTTTTTATTTACACTTAGTCTGTGCTAATACTTCAGATGCTGAGGCCTGTTGCAGGCACAGAGGGTCAGTCTTAGACRCTCAGCACTCAGCTGGATGAAGCCCACAGGAACCTGTGCTGACCGTGCTGCTAATTAAAATGCTTCATATGAGTTACTGGAGCTGATAAAACGCCCTGTTTTGTACAGCGCTTGGCACAGTGAGGCCCTCATTCCTGTTGCTTCCTTTTTATTATATGATAGATTGATTAAAATAAAGTTATGATGAAATATTTTTATTATCCTTTTTATATGCATTGAGGGTTCATCCTTTATAATTCCCCAGCAGCTAAAATCTGAAATGTCTCCTCAGAAAAGGAGGTTGAATATCTGTTTTTTTAGGGGAATTTGAGGCAGAAATGTGGCAGGGGTAGGTCAGATAAAACATATGAAATATTCTGTTTCTTATACAGCTCTATTTCATCTCTCCAGGGGTGTGTAAGCATGGTAGTCTAGGGTTCAGAGTGGGTTTGGAGGCAGCCCACCAATATTTTGATAATTTGTTGTTCTTCTTATTGTTCACATGGTCAAGAAATGTTTGTGTCACATTGAAACAATGCATCAGGACGAGGGATAACTTTCTGAAAAGTTGGGGCACTGGGATGCTTACCCTGCCCCAGCAATTCCTCGGTGCATTTACAAGAACCAGCAGCTATCGAAGACCTTGAGTACCAACCCTGGCCTGAGCCAGAGCTCCGGGTCGGCGGGGGGGGGCTGCAGCATCTGCCAGCTTGTCCTGTGCAAGCAGATCCATTTCAAACAGATGCCCAAATGATCAATGTACAGCACAAGAATCAAATAAGAGCAGCAAAACAGTACAGGTGCAGGTGTGGAATCACAATGTGAACGTTACGCCAAATTGCAAGGATTGAGATTTATCAAGATTCTCTTATTCAAGGAACTTATCATTGCATTTTATGCTTTCTGCTCTGGTAATGGATATTCCACAGCTAATCACTGAAGGATGTCACCTTTTAAATACGATTTCTATGGAAAGTAATATGTCTATACGCAGAGTTACAATACTGCAATAAAAATTACTTTTTGATAGAGGCAAGTGCTTAAAGCTCCAGCTGAAACCGGAGCCCTTGGATGCTGCAGAGCCGCAGGGGTCCGGGGAAGGCTCAGCGTGCCCACGAGGAGGGGTGCTGGGGAAAGCCACGGCAGAGCCCGGCGGGGATCGGGCTTAGGGGGCCTTGGGGGCCGTTAGCTCCTTGCAGCCGGGGGGACACCAAACCTTCATCACCTCTGCTGATTATACAGCAAATTGCTTTTCCTGCAACACCTGAGGCCTGTGAGGAACCTTTGACATTTATTGATGTCCATCTTGTATTAGGTACTCGYGTGATTAACAATATATTGCCTGGACTTAGGAGTCTGTTCAATTGCCAGTCACCCGTGTATCTGAACTCCTCCTAAAACCCACGGAAAAAGCCACRGCCACAGCGAGCTCCATGAATCTCTGCTGAATCTCCCATTTTGAGGAAATATCCCTGGCCATGGCAAAGCTGTCAGCGTCTTTTAGATTTCCTCCATTTTTATTTATCTGGTTGGTTCTATGCACGCAAGCTCGCATGGACAAGGGTGTATCCGTGCTGCGAATATTGTTGTGATAAAATCTRTCCAGATACAAAATAACAGAGAAAATTATCAGTTGATAAGCTGTTCATAATGCCTCACCACCTGGTCTAATTTCCCCACTTCCTCCCTCTTTTTCTCTTTTAATCTATTTTACTGGCTGTGTTTTCAAACTCAAGTACCTGAAGCAACTGAGTGACCTATTTTCCTGGTTACCTACTGCCTATCTGTTTCAGACACTGCAGAAAATGAGGATGTGAGAGCCCGCAGACATGGATTTCATGCTTGAAGCTACAGCTGTGCGGCAGCTAAAGCTGATCTAACCTGGGATTGCTGCAGCCCGCCTGCCCCGGCCCCCCCGCGCAGCCCTGCTGCCCCCTCCATGGGGAGCTCRTGCCAGGAGAGGCTGGGGGGTGCAGGGGGGTGACTGGGACAACCCTACCCAAAAAGTGATCAGCGTCTGGGCTCATCTCTAGGTCTCTGGGCTGAGCTCAGTTTTATCACGGAGTCACAAGAGGAAGGATGGAGTTGTAYGGGGGGCAGGGGGAATGCCGGGGCAGTGGCAGTCCCGGCATGGATTAGTTTAAATTGCCGTGAAACTGAACCCAACAGAGCCCTGAGAGCTTGTGCTCGTTTGGGCTGAACTCGTTAGCCCCAGGTACCCCAGGTCCTGCTCTGCCTCACCCACACCAGAGCCTGCGGCAAGTGCATCACTGCTGCCAGCCCAGCAACCACAGAGGACCCGCGCGCCTTCACGGGCACGGAGCRAGAAACGCACGACGTTCGCGCCACGTTATGCAAGGTTTCAGACTTGTCAGTATTCAGTCGCTGAATTCAGGGAAGGCTTGGAAACCTTTCTGGCGTTATTCCAGCCAAGCTCTGCCTAATGGCAGCGGCAGAGAGCGTTCTGACATCTTGAGAAAGGAGCAGAACAGCAGCAACGACCAGCAAAGCCCTGAAAAAGCATTTAATGGATTCAGTTCAGCAACGGGGTGTGAGTTAGACATCAAAAGATAGTTGCAAAACGCTGGGGCTAAATTAATCCTTAAAGTCGGAAAGGAACAAATTTTTCCCTGCRGTCCCTTTAGCAAGCCCCCGCCACCACCGTCCTCCCCATCCCGTCAGTGCTCAGCACGGGAGAGGTGACCCCGACACCCGGGGCTTTCCTGAGAGCTTCAGGTCAAATGGCAAAGAGAAAAAATCATCCCCTCGTGATTCAAAACCCTCAGCCCAAGCCGGGGCTGGGATTCAGGGAGCTGTGTTGTGGGGAGGCTGTCACGGCACTATCCCACTGCACTGCTCCTATTCTCCTGGCTGTTGATATGATGTTTCTGTGGTGCCAGTTATACAAAACAAGTTTTAGATTGCAGCGGGTGTTGTCACCCATCAGGAGCAGGGTGAGCGGGAGGCAGCCGCTCTTTACAGCAGCTGAATAAAAATGCGTTGTCCCCAGCGGCAGCACAAACAGTGTCAGCAGTTTGTATTTGAAAGAGAAATGCGTGTTTTTCCTGCCTGCCCTTACACACCACTAACAAAACATGTCCCTTCAGAGGAGGTCAATGCTCAAACCTTCCAAACTGTCTTTTTTTAAGAATTCTTTGCACTTTAGTGCATTTCACAGGAGTTTTACTCCACCTCGGAGAACTGCAAGGCAGACACTGACTGTGCTGTTTGCTAGGGGCTGTTTTAGCACTGTTACCATTTTGCAGATTTGGTAGACACGGCATTATCAGAAATTCAAGATCTGCCATTGCTGAGAGCAGGATGTAAGCACAGATCAACACAGGGTGAAAGCAATGCTCTGCTTTGGTAAAAACAACTTCTTTCATACTTGTTTGCATCTGGAAGCATGATTAGCTTAAACAAACAAGATAGTAGAAGAGATGGGTCCCAAGAGGCAATACCAGTACCCATTTCCATTGTCATTTTTAGGGCTAGAGAAGCTGTCTCCATAGCAGCATAGTTTAGACAAAGCTAAAGATTGGTTCGCAAGCAAGCGTTATAGAAATGACTCTCAGATACCTTCCATAAATGTCATGGTAAAAGAAACTGTGGTTTATGTTCGTTTCCCCCCATGTGCAGAGCGAACTACAGGCACTGGCTGGAGGGGCAAGAGGAAGGCAATGCTTACCCCGTCGCAGCAGCGAGCGCGGGAGGCATTGCTCTTCTTCAGACTGTGGGGAGTCGGGGGACTGGAAAAAAAGCGCTTGTACAAAATTGCACAGGAGCCTGATGAGTGTTGTGACATGTTTATGGGGTTCCCTGTAGAGCAAATGAGCTACACAGATAGTTGAAAGGTACACATTTTACTTTTGTATTTTGAAATACAGAAAATAAAAGGGACACAGTGACGGTGTTTCCTGAAGACCTGCMTTACCTTTTCCAGAGAGGAAAACCACACGGCAATTCCCACCTGCGTAGCACCACGGGTGGCTTCAGTTCTTACAGTCACTCAGCTTGTAGGTAGGCATGGAAAATAAATATGCACGGAGATTTCACTGAACTTTTAAAAATAATAATTGTTCTTATTATTAACTTATAGTCCTTTTTTTGTTGTTGTTTTGACTTTTTTAACTCCCGTGGCCTCCACGGTGCAAAGCTCCAGTGTGCGGGCTCCCCGGTGCTCGGTGCCACGCAGCTGGAGCAGGGAGATGCCAAACCCTGCTGATGAGTATTTCCATCTCACCGAGGCAGGGCAGCAGAGGGGTGCAGCAGAGCAGGGCACCAGCGGCAGGGCAGTCCCGCACCGGGGATGCCCCCCGCCCTGCTGCTGCAGTGCACGTCCCGGGGGATGCGAGAGAGGAGCCTGCTAGCACCACGCTGGGAYGGGAGGGGAACCCTCCCGGAGAGCGAGAGGGGTGAGGGGCTCTTCCCTCTCATCCCTGCAGGTTCTGGTCAGGACAAGGACCCCCTTATCCCCATCCACCCCATGGGCAGGAGCGGTCCCGCACACAGCCCCCTGCTTAGGGACACCAGCTCCCGTCCAGAGTGTCACAGCCGGTGATGGACTCTTGCGGGGATGATCAACGTGATGCTGACAAGACCTCTTCAGCTTTCTCAACTCAAGCTGGTCGACAATTAACTGAACCCTTCCTCTCTTGAACTAAATTCCTTTCTCACATGTAATTTCTTCCAGTAAGATACATCAAAACTAACAAATTAATATGTAAGAACCTTCCTATTTGCAGAGAGGGATGCTGGACATGGGTGTGTCGCACTTTTCCTTAAATGAGGGAAGTTACTGAGTGTTGATCATTCCCAAGAAAACCACCTTGAGGAAAAAATGGGTGAATTTCCTTCATATTTTTTAAAATAGTTTGAGAAGCTGGTGCCAGGTGACTGCAAGCACTGTGTATATCAGAACAATTTGTGCATTACGATGCAGAGAGGGCTGGTATCCCACACTCTCCCATTTAAATCATTATCGGAAGAATGGTTTCTTATCATCTGCTCTTGTTATTACAGTCCTTGCGAACGGGAGGGCATATATTGTCTGAATAATAATGAGGGTGGATTTGGAACAAAATTACTCCCCAAAYGTTTGGCTAATGCTGGAGGCAGTAGTGAAAATGAAAGGAGATCCTCGGCATGCAGGAAAGACATTACTGTTTTTAAGGTTACAGATCTTCAGAGAGGAATAAAATRTGATGGCTCCAACGAGCACTAGTTTCTTCTCTGCTTTCAGTTTGACTTTCTCTCATCCAGAAGAAAGCAAAGCAATCTATTTTCACAAGACCCACGTTGGCGAGAGCAGCGGCTCTTGCCGAGGAGCATGGTTCGCTCCAGTAAGGAGACTGGGAGCAGCGCCGGCAGAGCAGCCTGCCCAGTGCAGATGTGTTCGTCCGTCGCTGAAAGCACAGCTGGAGAAGGAGCACTGCAGCTTTGCAGCTTGCTCTTCCAGCCAGGCACGGCTGAGGATCCCAGTGCTGGTGCATGGTAAAGCTCTCCAGGAGACCACACAGGAGCTCGGCTGTGTCTGCATTTTGACACTAAACTGTACCTTCTTTACCCATGAGCATGCAGGAACAACTCACTGATCACCCATAGCTTTTCCTGCCCCACCCTCCCAACCCAAGTCTGGTTCATCGTCCATCCAGGACAACCAGCAATGTATTTCTGGCCTCAGCAGAGATGAAGGTCTCCACATCCCTACTTGAGATTTGCATGTCAGTATATTGTGAGACAAACCAAGGCCTCCTCGGAAAACACACTATAGCATGTGTGACATCTTGTTTTGCTTACTGAACTTCTACATATTATGCTATATTTATGCTTCTACATATTATGCTATAATTATGCTCTATATTAAGCATACAGCAAGGCAATCCACACTGGCATTTGTTGGCATGAGGTGTCTCCCTGGAAAGGACCTGGCTGCTCCCAGCTAACATCTCCAGCGTGTGACCTGCCTGCAGCTCCCTGCATTCCCGCTTTGGTCTTTCCTGAAGAAAGGCACAAGCTTTGCCTTTACCCCCATGTCAGGATCTCGCCAAATCTCCATGGCCTTTCGGGGAGGACAGACAGTAACATCCTTGCTGTGACATCGGCCAGCTGGCTCAGCACCCCAGCGCAACAGCTACCAGATTTACCRTGCCTAAAAATTACCAGTGGGAACTGCAGATGGAATTAATATCGTGGCCAAAATATTCTCCATGTCTGACGCAATCCCACTGGACCCCTCCCTTTTAAATAGCAAATCACAATACGGAGGGACTGAAACACATTGGGTTGCCATGTGCCTGTTCTCACTCATCTCCCTGTTTACAGCTCCAAATTGTGTCGTCATCACTGCGTTATGCTGGGTTGCCACTCTCCCCTCCGCCTGGTCACTCTCCCAAGTATTTTATTCTACACAATATTCTGCTCTCGCAAGGGAGAGAAGGCAGAGGAAACCAAGCAGTGCTCCCCTGATGCCGTTTCGCATCATATACGCTGTCAAGCAAATTTCTTTAACACTAAAGAAATAGAATTTCCCTGAGAAAATGGACATGGTCATCTCAAAGGAAGATAGATTCCCCTGTGCAACCAAGAAATGGCTCTTGCCAACCTCTCCCTCAGTTCTTCCCCAGGAACTCTGTGAGACACAGCTCGTGGCATTTTCCTGGGGGCTTTAATATATGTCTCTTCTGAAGAGCATACCTTGCAAATAGACCAGTCATTAAAAAATCCATCTGAGAATCGAGAGCTATATAAAATAAATTTGAAAATCATTAATTAAAAGCAAAGTGAGTGTCTTGATTCATCCTTACCTTAATTATTGTCTGAGGGGAAAATATACTCTCTTTGTAGCTCTACATAACATGCCACATTCAGCCTTTTCCCTGTGATTCAGCCCAGTGCAACATGTTGAAGGAGAAACTGGAAAACAATAGACATCATGAGGTTTTGGGAGTTCCTCCAATAGAGAAAAACAACTTACTCTGCATCTCTGCTTCCTTGCCAATAGCTGAGCCCGCAACCCATGAAAAAGTACCTAATCAGTCCAGAAGGATGGGAGTCGTCTTACTGGCGGAGGAGCTGTAATGCTTACAGGGTCTTTCTGTTGATGTTTATTTGTGAGCAGTGATCCTGAGAAAGAGGAATATTTAAGTTTTTATTGATGAACCTGAGGCCTGAGTGATGCTTCCTCTTCTGGGACCTGCATTCCCCTGAGTTTTTGATGCAATAGAAGCAAAACACTCCCTTACAGCAGGAAATCCGCATCATCTCTGCTCTGAATCAAGGACTGGTGTGATGGAGAAGTGATGGATTTCTGTAGCGAGCTGCACTGTGCACAACTGTGTGTGTGTACACGTGCATGAGTGAAAATCTCCTTCAAAGGTCTCTCTTCAAATGAATACTGTTCACAATCTGTCTTATACCTTGCTGTAACTAACCATCAGAGCCAAGCTGTCTGCACCGTGAATCCGGAGGAGAAGTGGGGACTAGCTGAGCCGGTGATACCGTTGTAGTGCATAGGTATATAATTAGCCAGAAAACCCGAAGGAGGGCACCACTGGCAGCCCCCTCCCAGGAGGTGATGCTGTACGTTGGTGCGTGGGAAGGCTGGCACACGGAGAAGCACGGAGGGCACGTGCAGTAGAAGCAGAAAAGTCCTGAGTTTGCAGGGATTTGGACAAGACTGGAGAAAGCAGCCTTCACAGCACCAGTGAGCGTCACACACCGTGGGGGTGCCACCAGTCGCAGAAAGCTTTGGATGGGTTTGGGTGACAGCCTTYGAGATGTGCAGCCTTGGGGGTCCTGGAAACAGAGACTGACTCTGAGAGGAGTCAGAACAGGAGGGGATCAGTGCCCTCCACCCAGCGATGAGACCCCACTCCATTTGGTTGGTGGGATGGACGGGGAAAATCTCCTGTTTGGAGACCTCACTGTTTATGTGGAAGTGTGGCCGTATTTAAACACCTCCAGAGTCTGCAGCCGGGTTCACTGCCTTGACCCCAGAAGCCCGAGCATCCCCCAGGCACCGAGGGGGATCCGACCTTCGCTCAGTGAAGCGTCCCTAGGGACGGCACTGCCTGTGCCCTGTCTCCGAGGCAATTGCATTTCTTACCTGGCACCCAGGCAGATGCAAACGGTATGAGCTGATTTTGATTCTGTAGCACTTGACACATAATTCAGATGAACAGGGTGCTTTGGAAGATGGCCCTTATGTGACAAGAGGTGAGGAGTGGTAGATGACAGCTCCGTCAAAACTCACGTGGGCTCTGAGGTTGGCAAGCAAGCCTATGCTCTCAGCAGCTCTATAACTTCCAGTGGATGAATACTGATCTCATATAGAATCAAATATTTATTCAGAACCATGCACAATAAAGCATTTATGAGCCTCTAAAAGAAGCTAAATTGTCTCAAGACAAGGTAAACCTTTGATGTTTAATAACCTGTATTATAATAAGTATCTGCTTTGAAAAATAAGAAATGAAAATTGAAGTCTTTCAAGCAGAGCAATCATTCACCTGCTGCAAATWGGTTTACAAGACATTTTAATATATCACCAAATTATTACAGTTACTGACCAGCACACTTAGCACCCTGGGAAGGCAGTGCTATACCTGCCAGACCTCTGCAGCAGGCAGAAGGAGATTTTAAAATAGACAGAGGGATATCTTTTCTCAGGACATGACTTCAAGCCAGGAATGCATTTTAAAGCATTTCGTGATGGACATACTGAAAGGCAGAGAAAACAAACCACCTGGGAGACTGATCTATGCAAAGTGAGGCAAAACAAGGCATTTCCTTCTCCTGTCCCCAACCCAAAAGTGCAGCTGATTTTTCACAATATAGCTATTTTGCTCTATAAAAAATTTATTTTGCAGATGTGTGGAAAGCAAATGGGTCAATGGCTCCTGCTTTGGAGGAGCTGGAACAGGCTTCCTAGAGAGGTGGTTGATGCCCCAAGCCTGTCAGTGTTGAAGAGGCATTTGGACAATGCCCTTAATAACATGCTTTAACTTTTGGTCAGCCCTCAAGAGGTCAAGCAGTTGGACTAGGTGATCATTGTAGGTCCCTTCCAGCTGGAACTATTCTATTCTGAATTAGGAAGAAGGGATAAAGCATTGTAAAAGAAGGGGATTTTTTGAAAGGTATATGCTGTAAGGGACTGCTGTCTTGCTGTTTTCATCAGGAGGCAAGCAGAGTCCTGACAGAAACATCATGGTGCCTTAGATAAGCCCCAGAAACTGCAAAAGCTCTTGCAAGTGGAGAAAGACACGGACGAAAGCCCACAGGTGACAATGAAGTCCAAAGAGCTGGTGTGYRTGTTAGCGCACGCTTGCTCGCATGATGAAATACTGAGCAAATTGTTTCATAAACAAATTAGAAAGGGAATAGCTCAAAGTAGGGGGAACAATCCTAATGAAGAGATTGAAGAAAATCAAGAGACTGTTGTATGATAATGGGCAAAAATGCAGTCATCAATGTATGTCCCAAAATACACTGCTTGCAAAGCGGAACATTAAAGTTATGGAGAGCAGGTAATGAAAACAGAGAATTACTTAGAAGATGCCTGGAAACAATTCCTCGCCAGTAATGGTTTGTAATGAGTTGCTCTTATTACATATTACCATATGCTTCTGTATAGTAGTTGAACTCTGTGTAAGAGAGCCAGCGTTTTCATCTGCTATTCTCTCTGCTTAGCATGTTGCTGTCCAATTACTTATATAATCCAATTAAAACGGATGGATTGTTTAGAAATGTATAAGTAAGGATAATTAGCTTATTCTATCCATGTAAACAGAATGTCTAACTATACAGCTTCAGTGGCAATATAGAAGGGAAATATTTGGAAATGTAATAAAAGGGGAGTCCTCAGCGCTGCCCCAAGCGACCAACAACCCAGCGCTCGGCGAGAGCGTGTTTGTGCAGAGGAGGAGGTCCCTCGCGGGGGATGCTGTGCCTGGACCRCGATGCAAGGAGCGAGGCTTTACTGCTGCTCTCACGGGCTCCTCGGTCGTGGCAGAGCCAGGGCAGCAGCCGTGCATCGGGGCAGCAGAGGGGATCCCCATCTCAGCGCACCCCGGCAGGGCAGCGGTGATGGCAGACAGCGTAAGGGTACCCGCCTCCGGGTGCCGCGCTGCAGGCGAGCTCCTGGTAAACCCGTCATCCTGCATTCAGCTCTGAAACGTGGCACTTCAGAGCATGAGCTGCAGCCTCAGCCACTCCCTTCTCCTCTCCGCTTGGTTTTCATTTTGAGCGCAGAAGTAAAAAGATTTAATCGCGTGGAGGAAAAAACAGAAAGTTCACTGAAAGCTGTAGATCAAAGTCTTCCCATTTTTTAGGACACTGTATCAATAAGAAAAAGAAAAAAAATCACAAATCAGGAGAAAATTTGCTTTATGTCAATCACGTTGTACAGTAATAAAGTGAACTAGCTTCTCCAAATAAGTTTGTCATATTTGGAAAAAGCGTCTTTCTTTCACACTGTCATATCATTACCCATTGTCTCAACCTAATTTTTCCTGGCTTCGTATATAAGTTTTCTGAATGCTTACATAGAGGTTTGCCAGCTCATTTTCTCATGGGCATGCAGGAGGTCTCTGACAGGTAACATTTTGAGTACCATGTGTTGTGAAAAAGTATTTATCCATTCAACATGCATATTCTTAGATGAAGGTGGAAAAAATGTTTTCCATGTATAAGGCGAAATAAAAACTAAAGTACRTACTACCAGGTAATAAGCATAATTTTTTTTTTTTTTTTGGGGGGGGGAGGGGGGAAGGGGTTGATTGTTGGGTTTTTTTAAGCAAACTTAAATGTCAATGTTTAAAATTCTTACAAACTGATCAAATCAATCTGTGTCTACATAAACACGATATATACTATAGTATAAAATAACCCACAGTAGGTATAAAGCAGGCTTCCATCCGCTGTGGCTTGAACTGCAGCCCTGCACATCCCTGCCCGCACGGCGGGGAGCTCTGCAGGCAGCCGCCCGTGTTTGCCTCGCAACGGCTCGGGAGCTTCCCACCTCTCGGGAGTCACAGCTGGGCTGGCAGTGCACGGCATCCTTACCTGCAGCTTTGGAATAAATGGTGAAAATAACTCAGTTTTCATTACTTCTAGCAAAGGTGTTTGGAGACCTCCTGGCTGCTGACAGAGGGTGATGGCTGAGTTTACAGATTATCTTTACAAGCTCCCATCCATTTCTCGGTCCCTTCAAACACCTCCTACTTAATAGCGATGACAAGCAGTCTGACCTCCAGGATTTCTGCCTGCTATTCCTGTTAACTTTCCAAGTTACACACACATTTTCATCACCTTATTAGAGCTTTCCGAGGCTTTTCCAGTGGCACTTGCCTGGATGCTTGTTGTGATTTGACTGCTGGCACTGAGCAGCAGCACAAAAGGTCCCCGGGATCAAAGTTATCTTTGCTGTTTGATTTTTAAACTGTCTTTTAACTCTTACAACTGGACACTGACAAATTATATTGTAATAGTGCAGGTAATGTATTTTTTAGACCGAATGTGCAGGACTCCTGGGAAGAGGAAAGCCGCCGGAGGTGCCACGCGTGGCACACTGCCCCGCGCTCCCAGGTGCGGGTTTGGGCAGAATTTGTCCCTGTGGTGGGTACGTGGCTCGTGCACCGAATGGGCAGCGCAGTTACGAAGCGAGCCGCAAGCCACCTCTGCGCGGTGCACGTCTGGGTGTGCCGTGCGGTATCACCTGTTTTGGTGCAGCCCGTGCAACCTGCTCTGCCTGCTTTTAGGCATTATAAAGCAGGACCTGGGCTTTAAGAGGCCGGGTAAGGCAYGCTTTGGTGCACACCAGCTACTCTAAGCGGATCTCTCATTTTGGTTCTTCCATGAAATGCAAACAGTGTTTAACTTTATTTTCTGTGATGCTGCCATGGCACTTTCTCTTCACCTCTCTTCCCTCCCCCCGCCCAATAAACAAACTCTACTTACATTTCTAAGGTACATCTTGCAGATATTTTCAGTTTAAAAATAATTCAGTCTTTCTCTATTACCTTTCAACACAAAATTAAGCCTTCTGCACCCAGAAAGCAATAAAAATACTKCTGGCAGAGTGAACTTCTCCTGTGCAAGATACCAGGGGAGGCAAAATTGGATTTTGCAACAGACTCCAGGCTCCTGCTGCCAGCGGGAGAGCCCGGGCAGGGAGGACCGGGGGGTCTGCTCACCGATACGTTAGTCCCCAAACCCCCTCAATCAGCAAAAATAATCACTGGTCGCCACTGTGAAATAAGCCAGCACGGGCTCCAGGCAGGTCTCTGGCCTGTGGGTTCCGTTCTAGGATGATGACCCTTGCTGCACGGCAAGCTGAGCCGGGGCAGCCCCAGCCCCCCCGCAGGGACACCCCCCCGCGTGGGACCCCCTCCCCGCGTCCCACGTCAGCCCGAGCGGGGATCCCCCCCGGCTCCCACTCGTGCTTCAGCTTCTGGGCCATCCAGCTTACTTTTAATCTATTCGTGGCAATGCTCTTTGGTCTTATAGCTAACACATAGGTATCAGCGAACAGCAGAAAGCAAATATTTACATTCAGAAAGTAAAAAAAGAACATTTGCAGCTTCCTCATGAGTAAACAACCCTTCTGCGTGCTGTTCTCCTCTACCTGCCGCATGCTACCATTGAAAGAAAGAAGCGCGAAAGCAAAATAAAACCGATGCTTTGAAAATATTTTCATTTCCAAGAGAGTTTGTTATGGCAACTTYAGCTTTACAAATAACAACAGAATCAGTGTTACAGTGTAGCAAGTAACAGTCATTTGGCATAAATGTTACTTTCAGTGTGAGCTCAGACCTTTTTTAAGCATTTCCGAGGTAAGCTGCACTACCTACCTGAGAAAACCCCGATCACCCAAAACATGCGTTTGCAGTTCCTAACTTTCAGATTTTCATTTAGGATATTCTAGTTATGAGTCCTGAAGGGAAATAAAAATAAAAAATGAATAAAAAAAAACCAGCAAAAATAATTGACCTACAACATCAGTTCACCCTGGTGAGTGGCGTATCCAGCACCCAAAACAGCCCCTTTGCCTCAGCCTGCTCTCAGCGTTACTGGGCCGGCTGGAGACTCAGGCAGCAGACCTGCCAGACGCAGCAGCACCTCGCCCGGCGCATCCTGCTTTTAGCTTGTTCAGGTAAACTGCGACATTCAGGCAAAGAAGGCTGATACCTGATATGCAGCAGTAACTTCAAGTGAGGTTCAAACACAGCTAAGCAAAATTTTCTGGAAGGTACCGCTGCTCCTTTCTGGCTCACAAAAAAGCTGTTTTGCATCAACCCCTGCAATTTAAAGCTGTTGGCAGAGCTTCACAATGGGTGGGCAGCTAACGGCGATGCACTGCTAACAAAGCGAGCGAGCACTCAGCTGCCGGTCCTGGGGCAGTGGGTCTCCGGGAAAGTGCCCATCGCAGCTGGGCTCCTCCCTGCTCAGCTCAGCTAAAACCTCGTGCAGGGCCCGGGGTAGCTGGCTGCTCACCAGGCTGGGACCTCGTGCTTTTTTCCTTCTGTTTTTATGGGCTAAGGGTGGGTAAAAGGGCAATTTACTGTAGCTCAGGCAATACACAGAAATTCACGATGATAACTCAATTACTGTCTCACAGGATGCTTTTGTTTAAGAAAACTAGGCAAAGGTTGTGTTAATGCATTTCTGTAAAATGGGTGCAAAAGTGTATAGTTGCAAATGGTGGATTGCTGGATTAGTAGGATATAGACTGGCTGTTTATCAGGGCCTGTGCCTGGCTCCAGTCCATGCTATACTGGCTGATTGGAAACCTGATCTGGGACAATAAGGGTAAGTATAAGCTAATGCACTCAGCAAGGCTAAGCTTACTAATGTATGGTGAGAAACAGCTGCCAGAGGATTTGGGCTTACTGGGCATCCCAAGCTAAATGCATGTTGGGCATGTCCCACTATTATGGAAAAAAATAGTGTCTTGTGAATAGGCACAGACATAAATAAGCCCTGCAGGAAATATGATGTAACACTTTTATTCTGCTAAAGAGGCCTCAGCTGGTCTGGTTCCCTTACCCTGGGCTCCCTCTTCCCCAGAGCGTGGTGCCAGCTGGAGGCAATCCAGAGGAGAGCCATAAAAATCCTCAGATGGCCTCAGAGGAGAGGTATGAAGGATGGACCACCTTCCACTGGCCTCCAGAACAGCTGAAAAAGTCTGTGTTAAAGACCACTTTAAAATGAACTGTATTGTTTCTTCTCCAGGTGGGTACGAAGCAAGAGGGGAAGGAACTGGCTTAAATTTTGGGTGTATTGTGTTTACATGGTAAGGTTTTAGTATTGGGGGGGTTGCAGGGGTGGCTTCCGTAAGAAGACACTAGAAGCTGCTCCTGTGCTGCATAGAGATGGTTCTAGCTAGCTCCAAGATGGACCTGCCACTGCCTGAAGCTGATCCTATCAACATGGGTAGTGCTTCCAGGTCAGTGAAGAAGGAGGTGCTCCAGGCACCGGAGCAGAGATTCCCCTATAGCCTGTGGTAAAGACCATGGTGAGGCAGGCTGTCCCCCCACAGCCCACGGAGGACCACAGTGGAGCAGATATCCACCTGCAGCCCATGGAGGACCCCACGCCAGAGTGGATGGATGTGCCCTGAAGGAAGCTGTGGCCCTGTGGAGAGGAGCCCGTGCTGGAGCAGGTTTTCTGGCAGGACCTGTGGCCCTGCGGGGGACCCACGCTGGAACAGTCCATTCCTGAAGGACTGCACCCCTGGAAAGGACCCATGCTGGAGCAGTTTGTCTCCCATGGGAGGGACCCCACGCTGGAGTAGGGAAGAGCATGAGGAGGAAGGAGCAGCAGAGATGAAGCATTAGGAACTGACCACAACCCCCATTGCCCTGTGCCGCTCAGGGGGAGGAGGTAGAAGAGTGGGGAGTGAAGTTCAGCCTGGGAAGAAGGGAGGGTGGGGGAAGGCGGTTTTAGTTTTGTTCTTATTTCTCACTATCCTACTTTGTTACAATCAATTGGCAATAAATTAATTTCCCCAAGTTAAGTCTGTTTTGCCTGTGACAGTAATTGCTGAGTGATCTCCCCATCTTTATCTTGACCCATGAGCTTTTTGTTATATTTTTCTCCCCTTGTCCTGTTGATGGAGGGTGAGTGAGAGAGCGGCTGGGTGGGCACCTGTCAGTCAGCTGAGGTCAACCCACCACAGAGGGAAAATCCATACTGAACTTTGAGGAAAGCTTTCTGGCAGTAAGGGCAGGAGTAACAAACCGCCAGGTGAGGCTGTGAAGCCCCTGTCACGAGAGGTTGTTGATGGTGGTGAAGGATGCTGCTGGGATGAGATGGAGTGGGATGGAGGGAAGGAGTCCACAGCCCCCGGGACTGTTTCCATGGCTGTGTGCTTGAGGCTGTACCGCTGTGTGTGGTTCTGGTGAGACTAGTCCTCTGCAAAATCAAGCCAGCTTATGCTAAATGTATCAGAAAATTGATTTAGTTAACAGGTCTAAAAAAGAAGTGGCAGGTAAGGAGGCATGATTTCATAAAAGTGGTACTTAGTGGGGTCCCGCAGGGATATTTTCTTACTCCACTGCCAGTCTGTTTTATTACATGTCCTGGTGTGTGTCGAGGTGGTGAATACAAATCACAGATTGTGAAATAATGGATGAGGGCAGGTTACATGTAGTGGGTGAACTGCATTGTATGGTAAAATGATAGCATTTCCTTCAGCTCCGTGGCTTTATAGGAATAAAAACCAGCACTCCTGTTGGGGTTAATGGGGTTAAAGTTTTCTTTGGAAAACAGTAACTGCAAAGGATCCTGTGGATCATGACCCACAGGTTTTGTATAGGCTGTGAGGTTGCATTCTGCTTTTTAATAGTACAAAGGCAATACTTAGACAGTAGTCTTGTTGTCTGGGTGTTGGAGGTTAAAAACCTTTGTTTGTGTATCAGTGGAAAAATCCAGGTAAGCAAATCTCGCCCATTTGGCAGATGATCAATCTGGCAGTAAAAGCATTTTGCTTATGTGCATTTAACTTTTGCCTGTTGGTATGTGAAAGGTTTTACATCTCTGGGGAGAGGCATAACTATATTTGCTGTTCCGAATGAGGTGCACGGTGGCCTAAATCTGTGCTACATACCAGATGAAAATGTTTTGTGGCAGTTAGGGAGGCAGCGGGTAGAAATGATCATCTTGGAGGAAGGGTTGTGCACAAGTTGTCCTGGGCTTTGCTTGGAAGCTGCAGGCATGGCTCTAGTGCATGGGGCAGGGTCAGAACCGAAATGCAGTTGGAAAGATGTGACAGGGCTCTTCCTTGACATGGTAGAAGGTAGGAAAAATTTTATCAAAATCTTGAAGGCACTCACTCCTCAGCCTGACACTGAAATTGCTGTAAGTGAAAAGATGCATGGGGAAAAACATGCTGGCGGCAACAGCAGCTCTCTCCTGGGCTGTGTCGCGGCGCTGCTGGCGTTCCCAGCGGGCAGGGCTGAGCGGGGCCGTCGGAGAAGGGTAAAGGAGCCATCAGGTTGCAGCTTGGTTACAGCATCACTGAGACTGCTGCGGGGAAAAAGTTTCTGTTCTGGTGCTCTCATTTCAGGAAGGTTGTTGAAAGGAAAGAAATGGTTATGCAAAACTGAGCTGAGGTCTGGAAACCCGCAGCACGGTGGGAGTGAGACAGGCCATCCGTCCGGGCAACCAGGGGAAAGGGYGGGAGGCGGCTTCAGGTGGGGAGCGCTTCCTCTTCTCTGGTCGAGCAGCTACAGGATGCAGTGCCTGGAAGCTAAAGCATGATGTTTCCAGCCCAGATTTAAGGAGAAAGAGAATAATAAACCACAAGACTTCTTGGAATTTTTTTTTTAAAATCTGTTTTAAGCCAAGCTTGAGTTTCTGTCCTTAAGATAACTTCAGTACCTTTCTATAGGATGCTTTTAGATCAACATGCTGTGTGTTTTTTTTCTGATCAGATTGGAGAATGATTTTAAGGCCAGATAGACAATTTGCTCTGCAAAGTTAGTGATGTTCACAGTTGTGTATGCTGTTGCTTTCAATGTAAGCCTTATACGTGTGTCAAAAGTCAAATATTCCTCTAATTAAAGGCAATATAGATGTCATGTTCATTTATGTAAAAATATTTTAGGCTGTCTTTAGCTGAACTGAATTATGTAACAGGAGGATAAAGCTTATACTTCATGTTCAGCTGACCGTTTTTCTCGTGCTAAAAGGAAATAATTCTTCTTGCAGAGAAGAGGCTTCTAGTGGTGCTGGTTTGTACATCAACTAGCAGTGTGGAAGGCAATGCTCACCTGAATATTTGTTGATATAAATATTTAATTTAGATAGTTCTCTTGACTTTGAAATAGTTCTGTCTGTAGGCAGGCATCAGTATGGGATATAAGTGAGTAGCAAAGACAGCTCTAGAGAGAGRCTTTGGAGGAGCCTTCAGGAAGACTGGGCCAATTTAGCACTAATTGCACCTGTAGGATCTTAATAAACAATTTTCTTAATAAAAAGGCTGTTTGTTCCTAGAGTCATGTAATTACTGAGTTCATAGCAAATGAAATGTTCTGACTGGTTTAATCTCTCTCAGTAACTTATTACATACATCACCATATGAAGACTTACTCTTTTCACCCAGCTCTGCCTCCTCTTCGGGCTGAACATTTCATGATTAAAAATGTCATCTGCACAGACTGGTCGCACTTGGGCTACACCGTGCACAGGATCCCTGGTGCAAACCCGAATTACATAACCCTGGAATGTGAATGATAAAAATACATCTGAAAATGAGACAGATGAACTAACATATGCGACTGAGTCATTGTGTTTCTGGAACACAGCAGAGTGGATTAAGATGCTTTTAGCCAAGAAATAAAATCGTCCCACTGTACCCAAGCATGCATTATTTGGGAGACAACCCATTAGCACAACTCTTTTGTGTTTGGTGGTGTGGTTTTTTTGGTTGTGTTTTTTTTTTTTTTTTTTTTTTTTTTTTTTTTTCTGCTGTGTTTCTGGTGCCTTTAAGGTTGGAGTTACTTCATGGTAACCACGTTCTTTATCACACTACACAGGCCTTTTTGTGGGTGCTCTGGGTGTTGGTAGTGCCCTGAATTTCTTCTATACCTCCCTATGTAGTTGAGATCTTGAGAGACTGTAGCTGCAGCAACTATTCAGCACCTCAGGGTGCTCAGGACAGGCTCTGCAATCTCAGGTGTGGTGCTTGCAGGTGAGAATATATTCAGACTCCTGATTTCTTACAAAGTGGAAGAGGTCCAGGCTGGAAAGATCATGGATTCAAAGTCCCAGAAGGAATATGAAATGAGCTGATGTTTTCTCAAAGACCCCTGACTTCTCTTTCTGCAAAGAAACTCTGCCCTTTTTCAGTTTGCTCTGCAGCTGAGTAGTTCAGACAGGGTGAAAAAAAC
Organism: Phoebastria nigripes; assembly: GCA_035582835.1. Classification (NCBI taxonomy): domain Eukaryota; kingdom Metazoa; phylum Chordata; class Aves; order Procellariiformes; family Diomedeidae; genus Phoebastria; species Phoebastria nigripes. The sequence goes on from JAYKAV010003291.1 coordinate 33,453, forward strand.
TAGCTGAAAGCCAYGAAGTCAAGCTGACGAAGGAGGATTTCTGGTGAACATGTCATCTATTTTACCCTTCCTTAGTTTAATACCTAGCTGCTATTTATAGGTCATGCCTGCAAACAAAAGGAAGAGTGTGTGAGAGGAAGAGGGCATCATTTCTTTGCAAAAAAATGTCCCTGCAGCAGTCAGAAAATCATGAGATTTCCTAGCATTAAGCACGGATTGCATTGTGGCAGAAGAATTGTGATGACAGGAACATTCTGGAAGTCAGCTGCCCAAAGAGTGTTCACAGAATAGTTTGGTTTGGAAAGGACCTTTTAAAGATCATCTAGTCCAACCTCCCTGCCATGGGCAGGGTCATCTTCCACTCGATCAGGTTGCTCAAAACCCCATCCAACCTGATCATGTCCACATATGTACAAAATGATGGATTTATACAGATGATTGAAACAAGGYGGGCAGCAAGGCTGGACTCTGAACAGGCTTTGCAATGAAAGATATGAGTTTGGCCACATCTCTCATTTCCAGGTTCTTCTGGTTTAGGGGCAGCCTGTATTAGTTTCTGCTTGGTGGAGGTAGTGTGTCAGAGGCATCATCCTTCTAGCATGACTTGGGAAGCCTCTGAGGGACAGCGGCTGTAGGGAGGAAGGTTCCTGAGCATGGTGGTGGAGCTGGGGTGTTGCTGCTGTAGTATTGGGAATGGATGATTTTTTTTTTTTTTTTTTTTTTGACCAAGGCATCACAATAATAAACACGAATTAGGCTAAGGTTGCACTAAATTTTGCAAGCAACAGGTTCTAGGGTTTTCCCTGTCTGTCTCGCATACTCATGATCCTCCCTCTACTGCTCAGCATGCTAACGTCAGCTGCCACAAGGCTACTTCCCTCCAGCGATTCTATACGTCTAGTGCAAAAAGCAGGGAGTTCTGGTGTGATGCTCATAATGGCTAAATGTTATCAGCAACAGAGTCCATCTATTTTCAAAGCAGTGATAGTGAAATTTCCAGTTTCCTTCCTAGATCTAATGAGGTATCAGTCCCAGGAAGCCAAGTGCACTGCATGACCAGTGATTTGCATCCGTATCTGGGGCACTGTTCTAGAAATACCCAGACAAGATTATTGCATTTGCGTGTTCCTTTGTAGGGTGGGGACAAAGAGGGGGCAAAGCTGAAGTTTGATTAGCTTACTAAATGGCACAACGCTATTTCTGCTGGTGTTGCTTTTTCAGATGCAGCATTTCATTGGCACCGTTAGCCTAAGAAGCAGATATTGGAAAGGAGTTCTTATGTTGTCAGTATCAGTGAGAAAATGAGTAAATTTGGCATTGAGATCTCTCCTGGGACTGTAAATGCACTGAACTGATCTACGAATAGTAGCACATCTATAATTTTGATGGAGATCAACAGCATTGATCTTTTTCAAAACAACAAATTAGGAGGTAGAGTGAGACCCATGAATTGGGATTCTCTGTCACTCTTCCCTCAGTGATACTTCGTGGGTTTTTCACCTTTTCCAAAGGAAAGTGGCACTTCCTATTTACATTTCTGAGGCTGGAAGTTTCATGGGTAAGATCACTGGCAGAAATTATTCTTGGGGACTATTCACAGCTTCCTGGTGCAGTTCCAACATCTGGTTACAGGATCTGGAAAAGCACTGGCTTGAGAAAGTCCTGCTGACGTGTGCAGTAGCAACAATACCTCTGCATGGCATGGTGGCAGAGCCGGGATCCCATCCCAGGCCTCACAAGTGTTTGCAGCAGTATGGGAAAAACACAAAGGGCAACTGTGGACAGCCAGCAAATGTCCTTACTGCCCAAACAGCGATGGTCAGAGGGRGTGGGAGATGGGGACTGCTGCAGCTACGCACGGCGGTGACCTTGTACTGCGTTGGTACACTGCAATTTCATTGCTGGGTGCTGCCTGTCCGAGCCTTGCTGGGGAGAATGAGAAAGCGCAGTGCCCCAGGCAGGGCTAAGCACTCTCGCTGCTGCTGGAGAGGTCCGTGACCCCCATGGTAGCTGGGAGATCAGTGGGACCTGCCTCCACAGTGTCACGGTCTCAGGTGAGAGGTGGGACACATCAGACCAAGCAGCTCTCAACCTCTGCTGTATAAACACCAAAATGCTCTTGCTGGTGGGCTCTCTTCTTCATCAAGAAATGCTTTGACACTGACCCAGGCACTGGCGCGTGTGAAGGTACAGGGATCAGCCTGCAGGCTTCAGCCTTGATCTTCACAGGGATTTGGGTCACATCTGTGGAGAAGATGCAGGGTTTGATGTTTCTGGAGAATGATGGAGCTGATATTTTGTACATAAAAAAATCTTAGACAATTCCTTTTAACAGGCTGTTCTTATGATATATATTCCCTGCTCACCATCCCCTTACCTGATTTTCAATTGTAGTTAAAACTCAGACCACTCCTCTGCCCTCTCAAAATCAGCTAATCAATGCCACAATATCTGAGCTGGTCCCTAGTTGATGTGCAACAATAAGAGCATTGTGTTCATACTGAAGACAAATGACTTCTCTGCTGCTGAACAATACCAGCTGATAAGTATCTTCTTGATCTACAATAGACCAATCCACAGACATAGAGTTTAATAGGCTGTCTACTCATCTGGGATATTTCTATTGAGCTATTTGTACAGCTGTCTTAGATGTTTTGATAGTAGACCATCTTAATCTTTACCTTTTTTCTAGTATGTGTGGGGGAAAAAAGAAGCTATAATTAAGTATCTCTCTGAAAGAAGTTGGACAATTCAGTCGTGTTCCAGATCTCCTCGCCCCTTCCCCCCTACCTCCCTCCTCCCCCCCCAAAAAAAAAAAAAAAAATCTCAGAAAAATGAAGTTGGAGCACTGGAATACGTGAGGAGAGGCTGAGAGGTGGGTTTGTGCAGGCTGAAGAAGGGGAGGAGGATATTTCTGCCACCTTCAGTTCCCCAAAGCAGCCTACAGAGAAGATGGAGCCAGATGCTTCCCAGGGTGCACTGTGGAAAGGTGAGAGGCAGTGGCAGAAATGGATAATTTGATGTTATCCCTGAGGGTTAGATTCTCAACTGGAGACCTTTGAGTYTCTTGCAAACTGAATTTTTCCACAGCTAGAATCTGAATATGAGTGTGAAATTGTGATTAAAAGCGCCAGGGTGATTTGGCAATATGTGAACAGGGGGATGCCTAGTAAAAGCTACCTGTAAGAGAGGCTGTGGACGTCCATCACTAGAACAATGCCCATATCCAGTAACCAGAGGTGTTTATACATGAAGGTCGAAGAATGAAGGAAGTCTTTGTTACATGCTATATAGAAAGGCTTATGGAGTTCAAGGCTTTTTTTTTTAACCAAGACAGGTTAAAGTTTCTTGTCTATGGGTATTTACATGATGATTTGGTAATAGATGGATCTTGAGAGAAACAAATAAAGGTATAAGAGCATTCAATGACTTCACCTGAAACTAAACAAACCCAGGGCAGACATGTATCACTTCCAGCAAAGAGAGTACTTGGCAGGTGGAACATTCCTCTCTAAGTTGACAGGACATGGTTTGTTGTTGGGTTTTGGTTTTTTTGGGGTGAGAATGGTATACTGTGGGATTAACTCTGCTTTTTGTGAAAGAGCTCTTCCCATTTGGGAAGGAAATAAAGCCAGGAGGCCCAGTGCCTGGGGCTGTGTAAGGCAGACCACATAACCATAACGATACCTTCGAGCTGTTCAAGTCTTCAGGTGAGTGGTAAGGAATCCTTTTGTACTTGCTCCTTTATAACTATGTGTTACCTACCAGTCACTAAATCTAGTGTTTTTCTAAGACTGTAGATGATGTACTGTGACTCATTCATTTCTCTGAAAACCTATTTTCTTTTGCCTCACTACTTTGGAAGCAGTTATATCAATTGCCTTTTTTTCTTGAACAATTTATTATTATTACAGCTCTCTTCTATAGTTTTAAAATGTCTGTAGTTAATGATGCAGGCTATTAAAAGCCACTTTATCCCAAGTAACTGTGAACATCTGGCTTTATCAGTAGTGATGCAACAATTTCTATAACTCCAAGTTAAGGAAAAAGCTTTATGTACCATGTTAGAAACCAGAACTGAAGAATGTTTTAAACCCAAAATGACAAATGAGCACAGTTTTCCTCTGTCTGAAAAAGCAATTCTGTGAGAAAGGAGTGGCATTTTAGAAAATTTTCCTCCAGGTCTTAACATAATGAAAGCAATGAAAACAAACTCAGTTTTGGGTTTTTTTTTAAAATGGTTTTCAGAAAACATTTCCAATTGCAAAATTTTCAGATTTTCTCTTCACCTGGATTGAGTCGCTGAAACATCTTAAGAGCAAAGCTGTGCCAACAGGTGACAAAGGCTGCAAAATTCACTGTCTTCAGTTCAGAGTCAATTACGCTTTTGCATTTGCAGACCAAATGTGGGAGATGGCTTGAATCAATGCTGAGAATTACAGAGGTTTAGACTGTTTTTTTCCCCTGAGTCCAGAGGCCTGATTTCCTTGGCACTGAAGTAACCCACCTCCAACATGTCCAGGGTGTGTGAAAAAAGCATGAGATGAAATGCCAATGATATTCAGGGAGGCAGGCAGAGCTCCTCAATCTCCAACTCATTGATCAGTCATTAAATATTAGCTAGGTAATTCTATATTTGGAAAGCAATAGCAGAGACAATAGCTTTAAAATAACATTCCTGGGACTTGACTTTGTTTCTTCAAGTTGACCAACAATGTGTAGACAGACAGAGGTTCTTCAGTTTGGGGTGGGAGGAGAGAGGGCTGAGAAGGGATTTTGTTGAGTTTTGCCAGAAGATGGAGAAGGCTATTCCTTGTTTCTCATAGTAGGAGGCATGTTGTGATCTGGCAGTGCATCTAAAACAAGAAAGAGAAAGCTTTTTTTTTCCCCTCATAATCCTTTATTACCTTAGGAGGTCAAAACTCTAAAGAAATGTGAATTAGATCAGGCAACATCATGAAGTATACAACCATCAGCTCATAAAAACACTAATAGTCTAGGTAGAACAGCCAAATGGGGGGGAAAAAACCCCCCAGACATGGATGAGCCAAGGTTAGAAGGGTGTCTGTTCTTATCCTGTTTCTCCTAAAGGCCCTCAGGAGGGTAAGCGCAGCAGCACCTTCAACAGTCTCACCATCACTTCAGCATGTGCCTTTTGGGGTGCACCCCTGGGGAAGACAAAGCTCCCATGGGCCCAGAGCCGGGGAAGATGCTCTCAGCAGGTACCTTTTGCAGGGATGTCTGCTCTGTCACTCTTGGGTCTCTGAGCCCGCATATCTGCTGCTGCATCTCTTTCTCCTATCTATGTACCAGCACAGACATGCACATATTTCCATTACATTCATCACAGCAAGGGTGGCTCGTTCGATGGGTGCTCACTCCTTCCTTGTCCCGTCTTCCTAAGTTGGAGCATCCATCGGTCTGCATCATCTCAGACACAATTTGCTGCACAGCTGCAGCGACTGGTACACCTGCTATTGCTGTACGAATGTCTGGATAAGATGTGAGTGTGCACCAATGAGACGGATGTGATTTTTACCCCAGGAATTGAGGATAACTAATTAGTGGACTCGTTGGAGTGTTGCTTTGCTCCATTATATCCTTTTTCTGACTGTGTCAGTTTAGGATGCTTCCACTGAATTACATTGGTTATTAGACATTTTCTACAGTGATCTTTAAATATCATCTGTGTCATAAGTATTTTATGACATTTTCAGTGGCAAATGATGAGTTTAATCAGAGTCCAGAGAAATCCGGCTAGGAGCTAGGAGAGCACTCTAGGGTAGGGGCTCTTCAGAGAACAGAAGTGTCATGTTCCTGGGAGCTTTCATGCTCTTCTGAGCTAATGACAAATGCTCTTTCTACTTCCAACCTGGAAAAGAGGAGAAGATGTGCTCTCCTACCACTGCTGTTTGCTGCATGAGTATCCTTCTCCTGCAGTCACAGCAGGTGACTGTCTCAGTTTTAGCTGCTGTCACGGATCACATCTGCTGCTGTAGCAGAGTTTGGAGCAATCATCTATATTGCTTAGTCTAGCTCGAGCTCCGTCAGATTAAACGAGGTTGCACAGCTGTGCAGTGACAAAGCCGCTGGTAAAGCAAAGCACCGAAGCCGGGACACGCTCGGCCTCGTGAGCCAGCGGTACTGTTGTCCAAGGGGAGCATGTGGGGGCAGACGTGCCTCCAACCTGCCCATGGTCTGCACGATGCACGATGTCCCTGGTGTCACACACCACGGCTCAGCAGCCCCTTAATCCTCTGCGTCTTGCTGAGCCTGAGAAGAAGTAATTTCCTTGGTAGCCCCGCACCTCCAGATAACTTAATCTTTTCATTTCTTCCCCCAGAGAACATTGCCTGACTTGGTGGAAAACATCTGAAACACAGTATTTCTAGGAATGAAAGGCATTAAAATTGCAACTGTGAACAAGTCAAATTACAAAGACTTTTCCCATGGATTTCTCATGCGATCCACCCTCCAGGTCTGAAGTTAAATATCCCATTGTAACACTGAACACCAGCGTGGCAGATGTCTCTCTGATAATTTGCTGTAATCAGTGATGAAAATGCTTGAAGGGTGCCTTCGCAATTTTGTAGTTAATAAATCTTTGTACTATGTAATCTCCATAACTTTTCTTTTAAAATTTAAGCTTGCCAGTTAACTAAAGGGAGAGCAACGAATGTCGTATAGCCAGCCTTCAGGAGAGCCTTTGCTGTGGTCTCCAACAGCATCCCCATGGCCTCACTGGGGAGATGCAGATTGGGTAGGTGGCTGTATGGAGGTGGGAAACTGGGAGAGCTTTTGGGCTCAAAAGACTGCCCAGCAGTATGAAATCCAGAGGGTTATGAACAGTGTCCTTTGGGGTCAGTTCTTCTTAATGTCTTGGCCCAAAATCAGGAGATGGGGTGGCTGTGTTGGAGGTAGGGCTGCTCCTGGGGGGGGGCGCGTGGGCAGGCTGAGACCATGGTGGAGGGATGGGAGCTGCACGGGGTCCAGCAGCATCCAGCATGGAGATTGGGATGGTCACCCCTCAGTCGGTGCATGGCTCACCTACGTTATTCTGTGAGCTGAAGTGCTCTCATTTCAGACTCTGCATGTATTTAACTTCCCCCCCCCCTTCAGAGTAAAAGTTCTGGAAGCTCTACATAAAAATTTAGAGAAAAAAAGCTGTCTAAATCAAGATTCTTCTGCATAATGATGTGCTTTCCACAGAACTATAGATGTTAAAACACAAAAATTACTACCTGCGTTTTGGAACAAATCTCTAAAGATAATTAATGTACAGAGACAATTTTTACTTGTGATTATTTCTTCAAGATGTATGGCTGTTACACTCGGGAAGGAAAGTTCTGCATTATAAAATTCCTGCATGATGGTGGTTGCTTAAAGAACTGCTGGCGACGTAGGAGAGATGCTGCCATTTACCCTGAAAATTCCAGGAATGACGAGAGGTCATCATGGCCAGAATGTCACTTCTCATGAATGAAGCACACAAAACATATCTTTTTGTGTGGAATGATTTATTTCAAGTAAAAGATTACTTTAATACCAAAAGGACAAGTTAAAAAAAAAGTTGAATCTCTTCTCTTAAAATGAGGTAGAGTAGTCTGATGGCTAAAAGCAGCTTAGTGGAAGATGCTTGAAATCACTCAAATCGTTACGAAAAGTGCTGGCTAATGTTCAGGAGAAAGGCATGCTGATAAACGATGTTCAGCACTGGCACTGCTGGTACGTGCTCTGCCTCCGCACCTCCCCTTCAGCCCTTCCCCATGCGCTGTGAGAGATTAAAGAGTAGTAGCATTTCATGGATAAGGTCAAAGCCCAGGCAGGGCTGAGCTTATGTCCTTAAAGAAAAGAGCGCTGCAATTAAATAAATGAACAACTTTGGGCTTGCAGGAACATTGCTAACGTAGCATGTATTTATTATCAGGCTCAAAGCAAACAGAGAGACTGGATGAGGCACCCAGGCTAGCGCTGGGCAGCAGCAAAGCGGTGGGGTGGGATGGACCCCCGGGCTTGGGCTGAGGAAGCAGCTTGCTGCACGGTGGATCAAGTGCTGCCTGTGAATAGAAAAACTTATAAAAATATCAGTACCCAAATCTGCTTAGATAGTGACCATTTTATAGAGCAAGGTGGAATAATCAAAGCAATGCTGTCTTTCCTTTTTCCTAACAAGGAGAAGAAGAAGAAGAAAAAAAAAAAAAGGAAAAAAAAAAAATAAAAAAAGATACTTGCTTTGTAAGGGCAGATGTGGCCATTCCTGCTCAATGTGTGCAGTTTCTGAATGGACACAGGCAAGCCTGCACCAAGAAGGGCTGAGCTAGCACAACCTTCATTGCCACTGCCAGGTTTAACAGAAATTGCAGCTTGCTCTTTGTGCTGGGAGGCAGGAGTCTAGATAGATTTGCTGGGTGGCAAATATTGATATGAGAAGTAATTTAACCTACTTCAGGCCTGAGAGAAGCCCAAGAGATAAGCTACATACTGCAATGACTTTACATGAGGAAAGTGCTCAGATCTGAAAATAATACTTTAAATCAGTCAATTCCTTTTTTTCCAAATGAAAACCAGCCTAATATCTATAGAGTAGATAGTGTTCTCAGGTGCTGTTGTGTTGACGTTTTTTTATGGCCGCTTTATTTTTAAGACTGCCTGGGAGAAAACAAGTTTGACTCAGCAAGCCCAACCTGTTTGCTTTGGTGACTCTGACAATGCAATTTATTAACTTGTTTCAGTTTGACTTTGGGAGATGCTGCTTGACTGGAAACCTGCTGGCCCCCGGGAGCTGTGGGTGCCGGGCACCCCGGGGACCGCGGCTGGTGGTGTCCGATGAAGCCCCCGTCACCCTCCACCGGAGGATGAGCTCAGAGTAAAGTGGACKCAGAGGCTGTGGTTCTCTATGCTGCTGTGTGTGCTGGCAGCACGTGCTGGTTGYAGGAACCTGCCTGCAGCCGCAGCTGCCGTGGGGCTGGTGGGCGGCGTGGAGGAGCAGGACCCCGTGCTGCACCACCGGCAGCCTCGGAAAGGATGAGAGTGCGTTACTTGCTAATATGGTTTATTACAAGGGCAAAATCTATAGAAAAGGAATACATCCCCTCGTGTAAATAGAGGAGACGTTTGCTGTGACAGAGCTAATTAGGCTCCTGGGAGAATTTATGCAGAGCTAATAAGAAGCAGAACTAAACGTTGTTTTAATTTACCCTCAAGCTCACAAAAATGTTGTTCATTCATGTTGCGCTAATTAAGCCAACAGCCATTAACCCTTTCTTCAGCGACAGAGACCCTTGGCACTGGAGAGGAATTAAAGCACATGCCTTCCAGTGAGCGTCTTTGTCCTTCTGTGAGTCTTCAAGCACTTATCTTCATCCTGTAGTGAGCATCAGCGGTGCTAGTCAGCGCGGAGAGGAGTTACTCCCCTGCCCTTCCCGACTCCAGCTGTCGGACTGGCATTTGCTGCCCAGCATCCCGGTGTGTCACTGTGCAACGGCCCTGGCTGCAGCTGGGGGCAGGTTTTGAGCTCCAACTAACCACAGCTCTCGGGAGCTCCAGTCTGGGTTTGAACCCTCTGCTCGTATCGCAGGGTGGGTTTTGTGTTGCTGTATCGCTCAGTGCAGKAGAGCTAATGGCTCTGGAAGTTCTTATGCAAGCCTGTGCTAGAGTTCAGCTGTTCCAAAATGAYGCTTTTTCATGCCCAGCTTGCTGCAAGAGATAGCAGTCACGATGAAAATCTTGCCCAAAGTGTGTTCTCACAAGATTCAAGTTCGGTTTTGGAGGCTCTGGTCTGGGACAGTCCGGGCAAGGTTTAGGCAGCATTTCAACCTTGGAGTGCTTAGCTAAGCTTAAGCTTAGCTCTGAGCATTACTAGAGATACGCTCGTCTCTCATAGTTTGCAAGTGACTGATAAACTGGAAAATGCCAGAAATATGAGAGCTGTAAGGAAGAAAGGAGATTTAGTGGGTTTTTCCTTTTTTTTTATTTTTCCCACACAAAGCGGTGAAAACACATGATTAAGAGTAATCTGAAAAACAGGCCTGATCTGCTACTGCCTTTGCAGCATCACTTTTATCTGCAGCAGCGGGCAAAGGGCAGAGGGAGAGATTTTATTGTTGTTATTTTTTAATGCATATAAATAATAACCCATAACCCAGAAGAAAATACTTAYAAAATGTTTTTACWCATTAAAGTGTCTAGATTACCACTTGGAAGGTCTTATATTTTATTTTCATTGGAGGGGAAGAGCTTAGAGGAGATGAAAGCTCTTCCTCTAAATGGTAGAAAGGAATGCCAGATAATTAAAAATTATTTTAACCTCCAGTTCCCCTAAGATGTTCCTCCTAGCAGCCTCCTCTAACTGTTCTTGGTGGATTGTGGGACAACGGAGCATCAAAAACTTGAACCATACGCTGACATGACCTTTTTTGTAAGTATATAATCACAACATTTATTTTTCCCCATGGAGTAAAATTTATCCTCTGCTGCATTTAGTTAACTTTAAAAGTTAACTAAAGATAAAACTAAAACTTTTATTTTACTTCTAACTAGAAGTACTTCTGCAATAGCTCATCCACCAGTCAGCTGCCCTGACTTAAGTGTGAGAAGAGCAAAGCAGCTCCCTCTCTGTACCCGCGGTACGTTACAAGAATTCAAAGTGATCAGGAGAATGAAAAGGGCACAAAATGATATTTAGTGCTCATGTGCTTTAAAAAGCAACGATGAACCTGGTGACTGCAGCACAAGCAGGCAGTCTCCCGTGCCTTATTTTACAGAACAATAGCAACGCGCCTTCGTACTTTGTAAGTGAGGAGAGAGTGAAATGCAAAACGTGGTGCTGGTTTTTGTCATCTTGTTTCTGTGGCTGGCTTTGGGGTAGTGACCAGCGGTGACAGACCGCTGCCCAGAGGAGCACCACCGGCTGCCTTGCTGCAGGTTCCGTTCGCGGTTAATGTGGGTCTTTTAATTTGGGTGTAAGGTCTCTGGCATTGGCTTCGTCTTTTGTCTTGCAGATCTCCCTCTGTTGTTATGAGGAAGGAACATCCCTTGGTCAGCACTGCGGTGCTCTCAAGTTTATCAGGTTATTTTTGCTTTGGTTTGGTTTTTTGTGAGGTGTTTTGWTTGTTTGTTTTGGTTGTGGTTTTTTGTTTGTTTGTTCCTGGTAACAACATCATCTTAACCAATATTTAGCGCTTTCAAGGGTGTTTAGTTACTTGGAGAAAAYGTTATGAATTATGCTAGTCGGTTGTGCTGCCTTGCCAAGTTTTCTTGTAAGGAGGTGGCTGGAAATGTGTACAGTGCAAAGGAAACWGCATGGCTATGGCAGCCAGCCGAGAGGGAAATCTGCACATCATCATCCAGATGCTGTATTTGGCAAAGAGGAGAGAGAGAGATAAACTAGTTACTTGTCCAACCGAGTAGGTGGATGTCCTAATGTTACCCATCAGGGTATGGCCTGAAATTCTCTGCTGGCAACCAGTAATCTGGGAGACTTCAGCACTGGAGCTGTATTTCATGCTGCCCTTTTCTGCCTCCCCAAGGGAGGTCATTCCTGGAGACCTGGGTCAGTACGAGACAGTGCCTCAAAAGAGCATAGACGYACTGATGTGAAGAAAGGATGAGCAGTCTCCAGAGGTCGTCAATTATTCCGCTATCCCAAGAAATGTCTTGTTCATAGGCTTGCTGATCAAATAGAAACAGCATGTGGCATTGGCTAAAGACGTTTTACTTCAGGTCATGAGATGGAAGGCTCACACTGATGTTTATTTCTGTAGCTCTCCTTATGGAGCAGGGTGTGTGCTCTGCAAGAGAAATGTAAAGATACAGCTCTCTCGCCAAACAGCTTCATAAAAACTGAGCGTGCAACAAGGAGCAGAACAACCCAATGGTGCAAATAATTTTCTCTTCTCTTGAAGATGTGGAAGAAGTTTTCAAGAATTAAAAAAAAAAAAAAACAAAAAAAAAGTTTTCAAAGAAATCTGGTCATTCACATGAAGAATAGGAAATAAAGCTGAAGTTCTCCTCATTAGACGTGCTCAGCAAAGTCTGTCCTTGTGCGTGGGTCTGCCCTCGTCCCCGCACATGCRGCAGTCAAGTCCCTTGCCGATGTCCGCATCCATGGGCGCACTGCGAGATGCAGCTGCTTTTGCTGCACTCTTTTCCCCAGCCGGTTGTGTGCAATTCACTTACAGCCAACCCCAACTGCCTGCTCCTGCTCCTGTCTGCTGTTGGTATTTTTCATATGGAAAGAAATACAGGACTCAAGGCGTGGAGAGTTGATCTGAAACTGTAACGTGGCTACAATTTGATTTAYCGGGCCAGCTCGTTTTCCAATTTCAGGCTTAAATTAAAAGCATACTTTATATGAGATCAGAAGAGTAAAAGACAAGGCATCCATCCGAGTGGACTAATTTGATCAATTCGGGGGCAGTGGCCCGGGGGCTGATGCTGCTGCCTTGGTCCCGTGTCGTCGTGATCCCCACCTCCACGGGGCCGAGGCTGCCTGCGGGGCCACACTCGGGGTGGCCGTTACGTACTGCAAGTAGTCTAAATTATTCTAAAGGCAAGCAACAATAATGATAAATTCACATAAGCAGGGGTTTATTATTGTGTCTTTTTATTGTAAATTTGATTGAAACAACTATCAAAATGATCATCGGTTTAATTTTTTTAGTGTTAATGCTTTTTTATAAGCCAGTGAAAAACTCCAAGCGAATGAGAAATAATAAAGCTTTAATAAAAGTTTAGGCTATTTTTTTTTGCTTCAAAATGCTTTTTGTTCTTTTAATCATCTCAGTGTAAAAACTTGCAGTCGTCAAATGCCAACAAGCGCTGTTACATAATATAAAGCTAATACCACATTTGGCCTGTATATGTCTGGGAACCTGTCGTGTCTGTGGACATAATCCTGCCAGCATTGCCATTTTGTGTCGCAGTATAGTAGCTTTGTCATATCCATAACTGTTGCTTCTTCCTTGAGGTATGAGCAAAAATCAAATCTGGTTGGGTTTTGGTTTTTTGGTTTTGKTTTTTTTTTTTTGATATACAAATATGAGGCATTCACTAAGTGCTGTCAATGAAACTTGCTCTGGATTAGGGGTGAGAGACAGGGAGATGTTCACTGTGTAGTTCTGGAGACAAAAATTGCTGCAGACATCTTGGAGAAAGCTTCCATCAAAATTCTGCAGGTATGTACATGAACTAGTTCCAAAACTATCTATTGATTCTGAATATGAGCCAGGACCAATCAGCTGGGAAACACAAACTTCAGTAATTTTAGTGAATTTTTAGTTATTTTAAGTGTTTCTAATACAAGCTTAATATTGTATTATGGTGTTACTTGTATTTGCAATCACAATTTATCAAATCACTGGTAGGTGATACAATATTTTTCAGACACAAACCTTTCCTCTTTCTTGAAATGGGAATATATTTGTAATAATAATGAGATGGCTGGATAAAATCATGTTGATGTGTACGAGGCCATTCCCTTTTGCTAAGTTTCCTACCGTATCTCTTGATGTGAAATAAATTCACATGACAGTTATTGTCAGCGGGGAAGTGCTGAGTTCTGTATTAACAAAGATGCATCCCCTGTGATTTTGTAAGTGTTTGCATATGCCAGGGCCCTTTGCTGTTCAGATGCTGTGACAGCAATGAAGTAAAGCGAGTCATCAGACAGCTGTTCATAACACGTCGTTGTTACGCACCGTGTTGTACTTATTGACAGGGAGAGCCCTTGTCCACTGCAGCAGGTGCCGATCTATTCAACGATGCTCTAGCATTTCTCAATGCCTACTAATTCTTCCATAAAGGACATAACTGGAACTCCAAAGTCCAAAGTCCTCTTTTAGGAGAATTGGTCTTACTTACCCCCTTCTTAATAAACGTGAGCAGATCAAACAATCCACGTTTTGGAAGGGAAAATTTTTTTTTTTTTTTTTTTTTTTTTCCCCCCAGCTGGGTGCAGGGAGGCTCCAGACTGCAGAGCAATCTGCAAGATCGTTGCATAGACCTGGCTGTAGCTGACTGGCATGTGTCTGAACCTGCCCGGAGCCACCCGGGCTGATTCCTCTCAGGTTATTGCTGTCCCTTGCAACTTTTGCAGAAAACAAAGCCAGACTTTGGTCAGGAGAGGCAGAGCCCATTTTTTGTATTTGTGCTCCAGCGCTGGAGGGTGTCGGATGGAAGAAACAGCGTGGTGTGGGATCTGCGGTCCTGAGTCACCTGGGGGGGTGTGCAACGTGTGAGACCAAAGACGTCTGGATGTGAACGGAGGTGATGGTACGGGATGATCCATTTTCCATAGGTGCACCCACTGCACCTCTGGAGAGTGGTGACACTTCTGTCTTTCCCAGGCCAGTTGTTACGCAGGGGAATGAAGAGGGGAGATGGGCTTGTCAGAAAGCATGTGGGGGAAATAGGTGCTTGTATCTCCTCAGCTACAGCCAGAAATGGTTGGTAAGGAGAGATCTAACCTGTAACTAGATCAGGTTGTAGAACTGGGGAAAAAGCCAAACAGACTCTTGGATGTGCATTTTCTTTCTAAGAACGGGGAGGGGGGAGGGGGGGAAGCCAAAATCTAGAAAAAAGTAAAACAAATAACCTAAGTTGATAACAGTGGTTGGAATTTGAGATATATATCTGATTAACCTATAAATCTTGTGAATGTCTTATGAAATGTGTTTGCTTAATTCTCTATTTTCCAAATTTCCACATGCAATTGTTACTTTGCACACTATAATGCAGGAAAAATCTCTTTCATTTTCAGTAAACATTTTTGTATATTTACCTAAAAAATTATTTTTTTATCAGCTGCATGTTCAATTAATTTTATACATTGTTGATGGATGCTCATCCTTAAGCAATGATGGTTCATGGGAGGGGGCAATTACTTTGCTGAAGACTGTATTGATTTTTGTGTATTGTTATTGTGTTATAGGATTGCATACCTGTTCAGTCCTAACAGTTCACCTTGTTTTCATCCGTTTTCTACACAGATTTTATTTTCATTCCTGGTGTTACTGAAGTCAATGACTTCATTGAAGCATGACTGGACAGATTGCTTGGATTTTCCGGTCTCACAAAAACTGGACAAAAAAATCGTTTGGTCTAAGGGTGTCTTGTGATTACTCACCAGTCTTATAGATGCTCAGTAATTAAAATGGAGGGATAGCAACCATGAGCTGTTTACAGACCTAATCTGATGGCAATACTTTTCCTGAAGTGCAGAGGTAGGCTGGATCTTCAGTGCTTATCACAGTACTGCACTGCGATATGTCACTTCATATCTACACAAACATTAAAAAAAAATCTTTCTCTTAACACATTAAAAATACAGTACAAGACATAATTTAAAAATGTGTAGTCTAAGGCAAGAGCAATATGGAGCTKCTCTGCCCATGTTTTTGTGCGAGTTGGCACATCAGCTACCATGTTGCCCTGAAGACATGGAGCAGTGCCATTGTTGGCCTCTGTATTTTCACATCCAAAGGTGGTCCCTGATCTGCTCTGTGCTTCCCAGGCAGGCCTGATGCTCAGGGCACCGCAGAAGCCTCTCCTGGACCTGACCATGACGAGCTAACGTCCCTGGAAATTTTTAGTGTAAGGTTAAAAAAAAAACCAAACAACTTTAACTTCCTTCCAAGGAAAGGGAAGTGTAACGAGGGAGGAAAGATGAAAATGAGGAGACAGAAGAGAGGAGCTAATAAGAAGGAAACTGCAGACTCACCTTGATGAGTACAAGCTCGCCCTGCTGCAAAGCTTTCCCTCTGCAGCTGCCGCTGGGTTGCCCTTCTCTCGCAGACGATGGCTCTCTGCAGCACAGTCCCACCAGACGCGATGCCGATCAGCACAGGGAAACATCCAGAAGTGAACAACCTACGACACACTGCACGAACAGATACGTGTTTCAGAGACTCCCTTTTGAGAGGTGATGATGAATATGCTCGCGCAAGCACAAGGCATTGAGGTGCCACAGTCCAGCTGGTCACGGTGACTCCCAGAGCTGGGGCAGCTGTTTGCTCTTGAGCCACGTGAAGGTACGCTGGGACAGTGAGGTGGTTTAGCAAAGGAAAGTAAAAGCAAGGAGAAGACGTGTTTCCTCGCTATAAACGCACTAGTGGAATAAGCAATAAAGAGGGAGCAGAATGAATTAAATTAAGGGACGCTGTTGTGCTAAAACCAGATCAGTGTAACGTGACTATGAATATATTTGGAAAGTGCAAATTAAAAAGTGTTAGCATCAGAGAAATGAGGGTCAGGGAGAACACTGAAAATGAAGAGGAGGAGAAAAATTGACTTCTCTTATGATGAAGCCTGATTGTTTGTAATTGTGGTTGGACCTGTCAGCTGGGAGAACTACAGCTGGAATGTGAAGTACTACTTCATGTTTTCATGAGCTAAAGCAACTGTTTCTGAGATTATTTTTCTGTTTCTCCTTTTTCCCCTTGTAATTATGTTAATACTTTTTAAATGCAAAGACAGGTCTGGAGATTATTCCTTTAAGAATGAAAGTTAATTTTTAGAACATCATATTTCTGGCATGTCTTCTTAATGAAGTACTTGTAATCAAACACCTGGTGCTCAGCTGGTGATGGTACTGACAGGTGCCCAGTGTCACATCTGCAACAGTGCATTTGATTTTCATTCTGCTCTGGGATTTTCAGGTAGCATCCATTCCCCAACGAACACTTCTGTTGAACAAAGATCGGGCTTAAAAACGCAGCAATTTGTTAGTGTTTGGCTGCACAAGGTCTCACAGGAGGAAAAAGTGCAGCACACTCTTGAGTCCCAGCCCTGTGAATCAGGAGAAGCAAGGTCTGGATGCATGAAAATTTCTTGCTCTTTCTTCCACACGATCAATGGTAGAAATTATAAAACCATGCCAAACCAACCCAAAATCCCAGAATATCTCTGAGATGATTCCCTGTGTATCGCTGATACTCCCACCCCACTTGCAGACAAGCAGTCTGAGCTCTTCTCAGGGCAGTACAGCAGCCCTGTTAAGCCAGGGTTGGGGGTGACCAGGTTGCAGGATATGCTTATCATCTGGACAAATGAGAAAAAAAGGAACATGGGGGCAGGATCACATAATAGACAGTTATACTTCACCCAACGGGAAGCTAGAAAATGCTCTCCCTGTTTTGAGCTCTGCCTAGCCATCGATTTCCATATACTTTTAACAAGAAAATGAAAGTCAGCGGCTTAATAGCTTAAGTGCGAAGCTTACTGTCAAATTCAATCCTTTGGGCAAGTAGAAAGGAAGTCTTCTGAGATAGATTGCAAATTTTACATGTGGGCAATTTCCTGCTCAACTTCTATTATTCTTCGATGAGTTGCTTTAGCTGTCTTTATATCTTTCTACTACTCTTTCTATTTCCTGAAGTAGGAATAATGTAGAAGATAGGCCAGCAATATGCCAAGGATACCCAAGACTGATTGTTGGAAAGCTTTCCTCTAGGGCTGCTGGAGAGAGCAGGGGAAGTCTGTCGGTCTGGAAACGCGCAAGCTGTTGCTTTCTTGCTGAAAATGCAAAGTATCCAATAGATGTAGTTAAATAATGCATGCAAGTCAATCATGTTCTTCCAATTACTGATCAGGAAATGTGGAAGAACAGATATATGGGTGATGGTCCATGAGGCTGTTAAATTTGCATGCCTCTCCATTACCACCCACCTCCGCTGTGCTCATGCACGGACGTGCTCCCCTGTAGTTTGCTACAGGACCCCCCCCTCTATTTGTCATCCAAACTAGGAGCAGATTGCTATGAAGACAGACAACCCTGGGTTGTCGCAAGATGGGTTACTCGCACCAGTGAATAGGCTGGCAGCGCAGGATCCAGTTCACAGCATTCATTCAGTTTTCCTTCATTTCTGTCTTCCTTGGCTCTTATCAATCCGATCAGCTCTCTGGGAAACTTCCCACCTGCCATGTATTAAAAAGAGTCGTTCTCAGTACATGCTGTATCTTTAGTTCCTAAACCAACTTTTTGTTGTGTTACTATGATTTTGCTTATCTTGTGAAAATTTGTGGTATTTTGTCTTTTTATTGTTTGGACAAAGCTTCCCTTTTTGACAGAGATCTTTCTGTTGTTAGTGTCTTCCCAATACTCTTCTTGCCTTTCAGGAATGCTGACTTTGGGTTTATTCTTCTTCTGTGGTACTTTCAGGTTCTCTTTTGGGGAAAAGTTTGCATTAATCTTTAGTCTCTAATACAGCATCTTTAAAGAACGTCCATGCTGTTGAAAAGCACTTCTAATATTTTATCTGATTCTTCTTCTAATTTCCTTCAGTTAGCTTAAAAAAGTCTATGGGGTCCTGTTCCCAAGGTGAAAGGCTGTTGTCAGGAGGCTGGCTGGGGCACGCTCAGCGAGGGAGGTCGGGGGAAGGCGATGGGAGGCAAGAACGCCTTCTGGTCAAAGTTAGACATAACTAGAAGTAGTGAGTGACAGTCAGGGTTTTCAGTCTACTGTTAGTCACCCTGTTTTTGTGTGTTTTATAGGCAGAAATCCAGACAATGGAGACCTCAATGGAGATCTCTCTGAAGTCTGTAGCCCTTAGCAATGAGATTGGTAATTTTCTGGGTGTCTTATGCTGGAGCTACCTGGCAGGGCAGAACAAAACTCAAGGTAACATCTGCTTTGTAGCCAAACACAACAGCAATTATTTTCTGTAAAGGAAAGACAGAGTCCCTCTCAGCTACAGAGGTTAAATTTCAAATAGAGACAACAGAATCATGGCTTGACCCAGGATCTGGGTGAAATGGCAGGTTTCTCTACGTGAGAACATCCGGTATTTCTTTTTAGCTCGTGGGTATCTAGACCATTTTTGCCTCTTATCAATTAACTTCAAGTTAATAAAATGAAAGGAATAAAATGAATACCATAGATTTAAAAAGAATAAAAGGAACAGCTCTAGAGTGTCATGAGCTTTATCTGATTTTCTTCTAAAGCATTCCAGCCCTCTAGCTACCATATTATTTTCCTTTCTAGCCCACATTTCTAATGCTAAAACAAATATGAACACCCACTCCCAAACTACTAATCTTTGGGTTTATTATCTAAACCAGCATAGATAAATGTCTCCATAAAATACTTTGCATACATTCTTACATAGATTTTTCACAAACTTTTTGGAGGAAAAAGTAATGTTCTCCTGGCATCCGCCTGAAACCTCAGCCCCTGAGCTGTTTTCTTCAAAATCTTCAGAAAGCAAGCAGGAGCGTTTCTCATGTGGTGTATTCACTAACCAGCTACTTCAGGGTCCTTCTGGGCTCCAGCAAGTCCAACCGCCACAACTGTTGCTGATGCTGATGTGCTTTCAAGGAGCTGGTAAGGGTTTTGTTTGCTTGTGTGCTTTAAAGATGCAGCCTGTTTTGCGGGAAGCACCTTTGGTTTTGCTTTGGGTGTTGTTGAGCTCCATCTGATGGACAAGCAGGCGGTGATCTGCGGGGGCAGCAGGGCAGGGAACGGGGTCCCGCAGCACTGCGACAAGCAGCATCTCCCTGCTCCTATAGATTTCTACTTACGATTTTTTTTCCAGAGATACAGTTTTGGTCTTCACTTCTGCAAAGAAACGCTTTACTTCTCAGGTAGAGAAGTCAGTGCTGTTCCTTGAGTAAACCAGGGGATTTTACTGAAAAAAACAGGTTTATTAACAGGTAGTGCTGGCACCTGCGTGCAGGTTCCCTGTGCTGACGCATCACGGAGCACCCAGAACTGATCACGTTGTGCCAACGCCTGCTGATGGCTTGGCAGCAAGTTGAATTTCACCCAAAGTGACTTAAAACCTCCCACCTTCAAGGCCAGCCCTTTTGGGCCAGCTGTTTCAGTTATCGGGCAGCACAACCCACTTCAAATCCCACATGGAAAAAACTGACCTGGCTTTCACTTCGGATGCAGGTTACAGACAGGACGGTGGCACGTTTCACTCCCTGAGCTGCACCGAGAGCAGCCAGGCCAGACTGCAGTAACAGTTAACCAGATTCCTCCCCTTATCCATAATTATTTTCCATCACTCATGCCTCTAACCTTTTCGTAAATGACAAAGTTTCTTTAGCCAAGGTATAAATTTCCAGCTCCCAAAAAGCCTCTGCTCTGTGACTTGTACATGTGGCATCACTCCCGACTATCTGTTGCCATTCTGCTGGAGAAAAATGCTGCTTTATAATCTGACAGTCCATAAATGAAGCAGTTATGTGTCAAATAGCATCTTTTGACAAGCTTGCCAGATGAAAGACTTCTTCCTTTTGTGTGACATTTCACTACCTCTTTTTCTTCAATATTTCTGACATTTTTCCCATTACTATGATGAAGTTCTAAGGCAAAAAAACCCTAATAGTTTGTTCTTCTCATGAAAAGAATGAAAAGGGAATGCAATTAAAATTAGAGGAAAAAACAGCTAGTGTTGTGGTAGTCAGCTGGAAGATGTAGGACTGGGGATTAGTGCATATGTAGATGTGATAATAAACACCATGAATGCTGACAGCTTAAGATCAACTATGCAATGGGATTATCGGGAAAAATAGCATCCTGCAAGCACAGTATTGACTATATTTTCTGAAGGGGCACCCATTCCTGTGTTTCTGAGTGGTAGTTATGTGGCTTAGTTTCTGGTGTTTTCCATCAGAAAGCCGCCTCTGGGCTATAGTATGGCACCTAGAAATGCAGACATTTAGACAATCTCAATATAACATGTCTGTGTATAAACGCATTTAGCGTGTATAGCAAGACTGGTGGAAAACTCCGATTTTGTTTTCGTCTTTCCCATTCTTGCAGCCATGTAGCAGGTTTTGCGAAGTTTATGTTCTACTTTCAGGTTGCTTTGCATTTGCACCGGGACCGTTGCAGGGCAGAACCTTGCTCCTGCCTGCTCTGACCAAGCTTTTAAAGCCATCACCTTTCCAGAGTTTAAATCACTTGCCTCAGAGGCAGGAGAATTTCTTTCAGTTTCCTTTATTGTATTTGAACGGTGTGCCTTGTGAATGTGACTTAAAAAATCTCTTTGTTGGGACTTTTATTTCGAATTTGCAGTGGTGACAGCTGTTTTATTTCATTTTGGTTTTGCTTAGTGACTTACCAGCAGCAGGTTACACGGAGTGGGCAGTGGCTGTATCGCAACCCAGTCCTGCGTATAAGGATTCCTCCTCTAAAGTTACCTTTTGTCTGCGGAGGATTTGTGGAGTCGGGGGGCCAAGAACTTCTGGAAACTGGGGAAAAAAACTGGGTCGGTCCTGCCGAGTTAATATTGAAAAAAAAAAAAAGAAAGGAATCCTGATGCAGAGGTAAGTGAACTATTGATTGTGGTTTCTCACGCCGCGGGATATCTAGACAAATGCATTGCACTAACTGTACAGCAGCAGTTATTTAATACATGTGTACCTGAATTTGGACTCTCCTGGCAGCACCCGACCGCTGCACGCAGCTGAGTGCAGCCTGCTGCTGCCGGAGCCCAGCCGCCCTCCCCCCGCCCGCTCCCCCTGGCGGGCACCTACATTTCTGAAAAGTCTAGGCAAAAGAGGCTCAGCTTTCTCCCAGAGTGGCAAAGATTTCCCCAAATGCCTGGGACTTGTCCCACAAGAAGACACTGCTGAGCGCTAGTTCTATACAGAATATATGGTTCTATAGAAAGCTATATAAGGCTGTTTTGCTAGCGTTATGCCTGCTGAATATCTACTGCTAGTATCCAGATGATGGAGGAGGGGGCTTCTCTTTCGTCTCAAACAAGTCAGGTGAGGGTGATGGTGGAAGAAAAAAACAGGAGGATGTACAAGTCAGACAAGGGATTGTGCAGTTATCAGACATCTCCCCTCCCCGTCCTGCACATTTTCTCTCCTAAAGCCCACACGGTCGTCAGGTAGAAGCAAAGAATGGGCACAAGCGTTGGTGGTTTGCAGTTCTGGAAGTTATCAAGCTTTCTCATATAAAGCATGTGGCTCATCTTCCTTGAGGTCAGGGAAGTTCCTGAGGACTGTCAAATAAATCTGACCATTTTTTAGTTAAAATGGTACTTAAAATGATTAATTATGGAAATTAATCTGTGGAGTTTTCTGTTGTCCTCAACTGGGGGGAAAGAGGAGGATGTGCATGCGCTTAAGCATCTTCCTAAGCATTTGTTTAGTTAAATCCTACCCATTGTATTTGAGTTTCTGCAAAATACTTGTGATGCAATTAGTTATCTGGATTACTGTAAAGGCTCCAATGTTAGATATTTTGCAAAAACGAAGACAGCACAGTTATTCCCAGAGGGTTACAGTTTAAAAAGGATTTACATCTCTAATATCACTCTTAATTTTTTTCAAAAAGCTTCTAATAGGTAAAAACTTAGAGAAGAAATGCTGCCTATGCTCTGTATAAACTTACTGATTTTAAAGATGACCGTGGTTCGTCAGATGCCACTTCGACCCTATATATCCTTTGATGATCGTATCATTTTATTTAGGCACCTGAACCTGTTCTCAATAACCATGGAATTCATTGGAAAATGGAATTTAGTGGTGTCTCTTATATTTAGGACTCAGCTGTCTGAGACTTTGCCTTCCATGAATGTTTTTTTTTTTTTTTTGCATTTGGGGAAAGCAAAACAAGCTGAAAAACAGAAGCAGAAAACATAACACAAAACTGTAAAGCCATTTTAGCATGTCTTTTGAGACATCCTGCATTCTCTCCAGTCATCTCCTATGTTATGATTATTTTTAATATCCAGTTAGGGAATATACCCCTAAAATATTTTTTCTGATGGAAAAATAATATCTTTTAATACTGAGAATAAATTTATTCTCATTTTATTCCTACTTTTATTGAAATACTATCTAGATGTTTTTTCATTTGCAATGTAATGCTACATGACCTGGGTAAGGGTGGTTTTTTGTTGTTAATTTTAACTATATGTCTTAAAGTTTCTAACAGGAATGTAAAAATTAGGTTATGTAATTAGATGCCTTTCTGTAGCAAAATATCGAAAACATGTATTAACAGAATACCGATCATTTTTCAGAATTTTTATGTTAAAAACCTTCTTGGCCATATATGTATGTGGACACACACACATATAAATATATATACACATATATATACTTCTGTTTAACTTCTCTTTTTTTTCCCTTGAAGCTGAAAGCCATCTGATGTGAAACCTGGTGAGTGAAGCCAGCTGACTTGCAAGAGCGTGCAGGTTGCTGTGTAAGATTTTCATGCTTATTACATTAGCTCCTTCCAATTTTGCTCAAACTAGGACAAAATCTGTATAGCACATTGACTTCCCTACCTCGGCCATGGGTGACTGCTGTCCAGACTCCCGAGTGACTCTCCAAGGGAATGATTACTTCAAAGCTTTCATCTACCATGTCCTAGGCAAGCTCTACGGAAATGCTGGCAATAAGATTTCACACACCGCTATTTCCTCTGTTTTTGTTGGTAACATTTATTTTTTAAGCATATTGCTTTCCCGGAAACACAGCAGAACTAATTTCAATAATCACTTTGGTTGTATTGATTACAAATGCTTTTTATGTTCCCAAAATTTTGATTAACAAGAAAGTAAAAACAAGAAGCTACTTTCTGTATAATAGTCTCTCTATTTTTATTGACCCTAATTACTTATTGATTTTTCTACTTGAACAGCTGTGTCCATAGCCATGGAAGCCCCCTCACGCTCTTGGCTGTCACGTCTCATAATTCCTCTCATGAGTTCATCAGCTTTTATTTAAATGCTCGTTTTTCTGGGCTAGTTGCTTTTTGCTGCATTGTGTCATAGAAGATATGTCTGTAAAGAAAGTTAAAAATTTATCCCCAACCCATCCAGGCTCCATCATATCCCACATTTTCATAATGATCAAAAGGTAACAAATAATTACTTTTTGGGGAGTCTTTTTTCCCAATGTCATGCGCAGAATAGCCTGTATTTCCTTACAATGTTATGGGAAAGCCATGGGAGACACTGTAAAACTCCAGCCGCGGTCACGAGACGTGAACCCACCGCTTCTGTCCCATCCATGTGCGTATTGCTGGAATCTCCTTGCAGCGTTTTTCTGGGTACTGAAGCATCCAGGTTTTATTTCAGTGAGCTGTAGCAGTGCGTCTCTGCTTTTCCTTAGTATCATCATCTAGTTTCTATTTTTGTGTTTGTCTCTTCCTGATGTTGAGCCCTGATCCAGTCATATGTCCTTTACCTGACGCTGCTGGGGGGTTGTCCCCCTCGGAGCAGCCACCGCGCAGGAGAAGCCCCGGCTCCCCAGGCATCCCTCTCCTGCTGCTCACACACTTCTTTCCTCCCCCTCCCAATACCATCTCATGGCCATGCTGCTTTGCTCTCCCCATGCCATGGACCCCCAAGCTGGCCTCCCGTTCCTCCCAGCCTCCGGCTCAGGCTGCGGGAGCACCATGGGCTGTTGCGCTTAGAGTACCCACACCGGGCAGCATGCCGATGCCCGCCTTCTGCCCACCCTCCTTGTGCCAAGTGGCCGTCACCCTTCCACACGCAGCTTTTGCTCCCCTCCGTCCCCTGCCCTGTGCCCGTCTTATGGACGCTCACACGCCCCAGCAGCTTGGGCTGCCAAAGGAAGTTTTTAATCAACAAAAACTTCAAACTTCTTCCCCTCATAAAATGCAGTTTTATTGAAACTCAACCATTAAAATATTGTAAATTCCATAGGGAGTTTGTTTTACAGAGAGAAAATTACAGCAGCCTAGCAATGGTAAAACAACCGGTGCTGATAATTTGGGACCATATTCTTTCAATTCTTTCTTTCACTTTAATATCTGTTTTGCAATTTTATTTTGTTTGATGACATAAATTTTAATACAGAACTTAAAACAGAAATGAAAACACAGCCTTACTTTTTTCCACAAAATTTTTATGTATCGCTGTGTCTAAACATCTTATTTCAAGGGCTTTGTTCTTGTTTTTTAAATACTTCAGTGATTTGGGGCTGTTCAAGAAGTTTTCTCTGAGCATAGAAATTGTGAGGCAGATACAGGAAAACTGTACCTTACACATCCAAATTTGGAAAAAGGAAACAGAAAAATTGCAAAGTGGAAGTACAAATTGATAACAATGGCCTTTAATGATATCTTGCCAGAAAACTGGAGATCTCTCGTTCTTTTTAGCTGGTCAAAAGAGCCTGGTGCACGAGAGCATGCCTGGCGCTTCCGGGGGGAGGGAAGGCAGGCAGCAGAGGCTAGGGCCAGGTGCTCTCAAATGACATAAAAAGTAAGATTTTGTCAATACAGATGATTAGAGGAAGAGGGGGAAGGGACTCAGGAAACAAGTGAGGAAGGTGGAAAACCTTCTCTACGTCACGCTGTACTGGAGAACGCTCCATTGCTGCCGGGGCTGCTCCGGGGCTGTGGGGTGGCCGCTGGGCTTGGCAGTGGCTGATAGAGGGGAGGATGCGGCCAGCGGGGACCGGTGCCCTGGCTTGTCCTGCCAACGGCAGATTGCCCCAAGGTCCAACATCTCAGGGAGGTGTCGAGTAAAACCCAACAGAACATTTGAGTCTTGTTTCTCGTTTTCCTTCAGGAACAGTGAAAAGCGGATTGGGAGGATGGAATGAAACCATGAAGTTAAACTGACCCCCGTTGAAGGTAAATAATTATCCAGTTTGCTCTGTGCAGGTGCTGAGAGGCCAGGCATTGATTTCCAGTCCTGTGAAGACTGTCTCTTTAGGTCAGTATGGTTTGCCGTGATCCTTGGTAGGACAGGGCTCTGCGTAACAGCACGCTGCACACAGTGGTGTTCCTTGTTAACTCATGCATTGACTGTAATATTTATGAAATATCACGGCACTGGAGAAGATGTGCAGTAGCAAGGGATGGGATGTTTAAAAGGCTGGTTCGTACGCAGTTGATACTAAAAGAGCCTAGGCTGTAGTATCTGTAGACAGCAGAAGTTAATGCCTGCTTCCAAGTGCTTTCACCTTACAGTGCTGCAGTTTAATGTCGCTTTCCTGCAGTGTGGCATTTCAAATGATACACATAAAATTAAACAACTAAAATCTGAGATCTGAGATTTCGTGTAATATACATCCAGAATAATTTATCACTAGAGACTGAAAAATATAAAACATTTTTTGGTCAACATTGGATTGATTTAAATATTTAGAATATGTTTAATGGAGTTTAAATTATTTTTAGCACAGACTTAACTGCTCTAATAGGATAGGAAAATTTTGAAGAACTTAGATACAAGAATAATTTATAGGGCTGCTTTATGCTGTGATGCACAGTAAATCACTGTGAATGGATGGAAATGATTTTTACAACTCCTCTATTTGAGGACTGTTATAACAATGCAAACTACTTCTGAAGGACAGCAGGTGATTTTAGTTCAGTTCATATCAGTGCATTCGTGATTTAAAGTTCTTAAATGGCAAAAAACAAATTTATTTTTTCTACCAGGAGAGTATTTTAAATCACCTTAAATACCAGTAGAGATTTATTCCAGTTTGTGGGATCCCATAATTAGAGCTGTAGAATACAAAAACCATTCCTGGAGAACATCACAGATTCCCAGGGACAGGTCAAATGAATGACATTTCCAGGTTTTTGGTCCCATCGTCACCGCGAGCACCGGGACGGCAGCGCTGCCGGCACCGCAGGTGCCTGCATGGCCCTCGGCAGAGTGGCCTGCTCTGCCCGGGCTGTCCGTGATGCCCATTTCTCACGTCCTGTTGGATGCGCAGCCCCCGGCGTCTGCATTGCCCCAGCCTCTGGCCCCCGGCCGGAGTGGGGATGCAGCTCCCGCTCGACGCCCGGCCCAGCCGCTCCCCAGGAGAGGGCTTGGCTGCCACGGCGCTGCCAACAGAAAGCAGCAATTTAAAAGGAGAAAGATCTGGGTTTTGCCAGATGAGAACTGTAGAGAGGGATGTGGCTGAAATCCCAGTTCTTGCTGAAGTTCCTGAAACCTGCGGTTCAGCTCGGGTGAAACCTGGAACTGGGAGTGCAAGTGACTTCATGGAATGTGGATGAGTTGGTTTTTCTTTTTCCCCTTTTTGTTCTTTGCTTCTGTGTACCTGTGTGTCTTCGTAAGTGTAGAGAAGATGGACAAGAAGGCGTTTCTGGCTTGCCAGCTTATCTTTTCAAAGCACAATTTCAACCTCACACATCCATCACCTCCCTGGAGCCCAGCCTGTGCTGGCACTGTCTCCATCCACAGCACGGTCCTGCTGTCCCCATGGTCCCCAAGGAGAGCAGGAGGGACCCCCAGCCACAAGGCCTTCCCTGAGGGCAGGCGCTGCCTGCGGCTCCTCTGCCCTTCCCCTTGCAGCGAGCCCAGGGTGGGGACCACCTGGTAGCCCCCGGATCGGGTCAGCAGTCATCTGTGAATGGATGCTCATCAGTTTTGCTTAGACCGCTCCTGTCAGGTTGTGTGATTTTAGATCCTGTGAGCCCCAGGAGCAAGTCAGGTGCAAAATCTCCATCTAGTGCCATTCCATAGGCTCCCAGGACCCTCCTGCAGCCCTCAGGCGCTCCTGAAGTGTGCAGGTCTCTTGTGGGTCTGTCAGCCCTGCACAGATGTTTTCGCCATGCCCAGAAAGATGAAGGGGCAGGAGACACTGTGTGCATTCATCAGACTCCCGCGATCCCTGTCATCACTCAGGAGTCATTGAGAGCTGCCTGAGCTACGTCCTTTTGAACACAGATTCAGTGTCCTCTGTCCAATGAGATGAGGTCTTTCCATTCTCTGTAATTCCCCCAGCAAGACCAGATCTCTCCAGGCTCTGCAGTACAGCCAAGGAATCATCATTAGCTCTCCAGAGCCCTTTCCTGCTTGCCTGGCCTGCCAGATGGCCCCGTGGCACTGCTTCAGCAGCACCCTGCCCGAAGGCAACAGTCTTCTCACCTTGGTTCTCCATGCTTCAGACCCATCACAATGATGTCCAGCAGAAGTTCTTGATGTCGAGACATTTCCAATGACTCCCATTCATGTGCAAATTTTCTGCCTGTATCATGGATGCCATTCAGAGTAATGGTCGTGTGCTATCAGATGGAAGTGTCAGACATTTGCTGAAGTGAAAAAACCAGCAGTGCAATTATTGCATTTAATTCAAGGTTATATTATTTGGGGCTACCGACTCACCTTTTCAAGAAGCAGGTAGCTAATAACAGACAAAACTACCAATGCAGTTTACCTGAGATATTTCAAGGAACATAACAGTATAACTCAATTTTTTTTTTCTTTTTTAATTAACTTTCATTTGTGTTTTTCATTTGTGTTTGTGGTTCAGCTCCTCTACTGGCAATGACCTATGGCAGTTATCTATTTAACTGTCCAGAAGCCTCCTTTCTGAGTGGAAAGTGGATAGTCTGTTTTTTCCCAATTTTTATTGGGGTTTCTATTCTTTTCCTTTCTTCAGCAGTTGTTTTACATCCCCCTACAATAGCTCTTTTCCAGCTGTTCAGACAGCAGTTTCTTTAGAAATCTGCAGGAACTGACAGTACAACCAGTTTGGGTTGCCTGTGCCTGCCAGCAGCAGAGCGGTCCCAGGGTCACTGCCTGTAACTGCCGAGAGCCTCTGCAAGGCGGGGGACCTGCGTTCCCCGGGACGGGGCCGGCGGCTGCAGGTGCTCCTTCCACCCAGGACTCATCCATTATTGCTCGAGATCTGGCTGTGAATGTATGGGGAACGTGCTTGTAAGCTGATCTCTGCTGACAGGGAACGAGAGCATCCGAGTTTACCCACAAGCGTACGTGCGAGGAGACTCCTAGAAAATGGCAATTATGGGAGTGGATTTCACATCTTTTCTCCTTCTACTTGCTGATCTGTTGTCATTTTAAAAAAAAAAGAAAAAGTTTCCATTCAAGCCAACAGTATGTTCCTGCTATACAGGAGGCAGAACTGACTGGGTCATTGTTAAAGTGTGTCTCTCCAAAAAGCAATAGCTTTTGATTATAGCCATCAGAAGATCAAGAACAGCCCACAACTGTTACAGGGTTCCTCAAACACCCACTTTGACCATCCCTTGAATGCAATGCCTCAGTACTTTCAGAAAGAAACCTTTCCAGAGATTTAGGGGACTTCATTCCAGCAGGAAAAGGCATGAGAACCAATTGAAAATTCATGTTCAAAATTAGAAACACATTTTTAACAGCAAGGTTGATCAAACACAGAACAAACCGCTATGGAAATGGTGAAGAATCTGCCCACTGACATCACTAAATCAGGGCAGATTTTTCTTTAAGATGACATGCTTGATCTAAACACAACCTGTCAAGTGTGATACAGGGCAAGTGCTGAAATCAAATACCCTGACATATAGCAAAGGTCGTATCAGCTGAGATAACAGTTCCTTCCTACAGGACATCAGGACAGTTACTGCTGCTGTTCTTGCATGACGAAGCTCCCAGTGTTATGCCTCGCACCGCTCCCATCTCATCTCAAGACGTGTAATAGAAAGACTGCCTGGTTTGGGGGTTGTTGTGGTTTTTTTCCCTTTCCCCATAAGCATTTTGGGGGAGTGGGCAGAAGCAATAGCTTCCTTGTAAGGCAGACCAGCCGCTAGCAAAAGGATGTAGAAATGATACTGTAAAAATCAGGAGACGGCAGCAGTACAAACCCAGCACAATAACTTCTGGGAGACTTGCTGGCGAGCTCCTGTGATGTTCAATTTCCAGCCGAAGTGCCCTGGGCACCTGGCCAAGACCCGGGAAGAGCCCGCGCTCTCGCTGCCTGCCCTTGCTCAGAGCAGCCATACCAGAGCACTGAACAAACACCGGAGCACCATGGAAAACAGCCACCTTGCAGCATCTGTTAGGGAGCTGGAACTGCCGACTTAAGAAAGGACATGGTAAAATCCTTTCCCAGCTGGAACTCCTCCTTCCATCCACCTCCAAAACAAACTCAAACTAAAAGCAGACTTTTATTTTACACTTTTAAAGGCATTTTCTTGGGTGCATTAGTGCAGTGGAGGAAATCGAAAGCGATGCAGCATAGGTTTCAGTTGAACAGGGAGTGCAAATAAATTGGACTCCTGGGTCTCAGAGTCTGCCTGTGGCCGTGACCCTGCAACCGGGTTTCTGCAGCACGTGGCTGCCATCCCAGCCCGCTGCTCCACACAACAACTGTACAACTACTGACCAACTTCCTTCATATTTCTACATTGTAAGCTTTTTTTCTGAAGCAAATTTCCCACTTCTGCTGTTACCTACTTCTTCCATGCTATGCTTTTAGGATTTGCATTTACAGGTTCATGCTCTTCTTAATTGCATACGTAGCTTCCCAAGTGCCGTAACAGGGGGCACCTTCTAGATAAAATAATTATAATCAAATAAAGATAAATACTCATTACATAAATAGCATATACAACAAATAGAACCTTTCCATTTAAAGGCTAAATGACAGACTTAATGATGAATGATATAGACTAATTACAGGTTTCATAATTCATTACCATCAAAATGCAAAAATGTTTTAAGGCAAGATAAATTGGTCAGTGTAGCCCTGCAGTTCCAGGTGCCAGCCAGCCTGCCGATCAACGGCAGATGCAAAGGAGATAATGGGTTTGTGCTCTTCCTGTCCCAGTTGTTAACCAGTATTTCTGAAAGTGTGAGTGCTGGCACCACTGCACCAGTGCTGCTGGGGGCTGGATGGTGACGGGGCCGCGGTGCCCGATGAGCAGCCTTGCTCTGCCTGGCAGGACTGGTGCATCCTGCTGAAAGATCTACTCCTGCTTGTGCCCGTCCGTCACTGCAGCTTCTTTCATGCATATAGCGCTGAATTATTGATGGGACTGCTTTATCTTGTGGACATCTTCTCCACGGGGTGCAAGGTCAAGCCAATAAAATCATTGCACAGCAGCACCACAGCCTGTCTCACTATTCGTCTTCTAGATGGTGAGCTACAGATACTCACTGCTGTCGAATCTGCTCAATACTGAGAAAGAACAACAGAAACATACCATTAACTTTATTCCATCACTTTCTGGCCATGCAGGAAAGACTCAGGCTACTTTGCTTATTTTTATTTGGGTATTCAAGCTAGTGTAAGGACAGAAAGTTAACCACAAAGGCTAACAAAAACCCAAAAGACACGCAGGAATTGCTGGGACTGAGATCTGTTTAAGGAAATACCCTGTGAGGTACAGCATCAGGATTCACTGCTTCAGCTAAATGGTAATATCCTGTAAACACAGGGTATAAAACAAAAGGGTAACCTGGCCACCCTCTCCCCAGTATTTGTGTGCATGTGTACATGTATATTACTTTACACTTCCTAAAAGCAAAAGGGTGCTAAATGCTGCTCCCAATTTCACTAAGATTAATGAGGGGTAGTTTAACTGCCACTATGAACAAGACAGGTAAAAACCTCACAAAATTGCTGCACTCAGTGACTTCCCGGGGTAAGCAGTTATGGAGTCTTTTTCATATATTTTCTGAAAAAAAGTATTTCTTTTGCTATAGTTTGATGGAAACAACACGGAAAATTATTGAATTCATCAGGTTGCGATGTGTCCATTTATGTATATTTTTTCCTTGTAGCTGAAAGAGTAGGACTGTGTAACTCAGCTGTTTTAACATCCATCCATCTATCTATCTATCTATCTATCTATCCTGGTTTCGGCTGGGATAGAGTTAATTTTCTTCCTAGTAGCTGGTATAGTGCTGGGGTTTGGATTTAGGATGAGAATAATGTTGATAACACACTGATGTTTTAGTTGTTGCTGAGCAGTGTTTACACTGGTTGAGGACTTTTCAGCTTCCCATGCTCTGCCAGGTGCACAAGAAGCTGGGAGGGAGCAGAGCCAGGACAGCTGACCCCAACTGGCCAAAGGGGTATTCCATACCATATGATGTCATGCTCAGTATATAAACTGGGGGGAGTTGGCTGGGGGGCAACGATCACTGCTCGGGGATGGGCTGGGCAGCAGTTGGGAGGTGGTGAGCAGTTGCATCACTTGTTTTTTCCTGGGTTTTGTTCCCCCCTCTCTCTCTCTCTCTCGTTGTTTTCCTTTTCATTACAATTTTTTATTATTATTATATTATTATTATTATATTTTATTTTAATTTATTTCAATTATTAAACTGTTCTTATCTCAACCCACGAGTTTTCTTACCCTTGCCCTTCCGATTCTCTCCCCCATCCCACCGGAGGTGGGAGGGTGAGTGAGCAGCTGTGCGGCACGTGGTTGCCGACTGGGGTTAAACCACGACACCATCTATCTGTCTACGTACTTACCCATCTATGTACTTACCTGTCTGCCTATTTTATGTGCAGGAGACCTACAAAGAGACATATCACATGGAAGATCCAAGGGAGAAATTTGAAACAGTAGAGAAATTCCCTCTCCCTGTAGTCTAAACCCTTGTGGTTTCCCTGAGCATACAGGGCCAAAGCAAGAAGTATGGGTCTGTCTTCACAGCCAGAGCAGTGGGGGCACGTGTGAAGTAGCACCGTGAGTGGAAAATGCAGAATGGGCCAATAGAGATCTGCAATCAATTATAGAGGCTCTGCTGATTTATATCAGCTGTGGCTGGTGCAATGTGACTCCAAGACCAGCTTTAAACTCCAGCCTGAAGGTGCTTCTCCTGCTCAGCCGCATCTTATTGGTGGCAGCTCTTGGTGCTGAAGCCAAAGAAGCTGTGTCCGTGAAAGCAGGCCCTGGTGGCATTTGTCCCATGGCTGCAGGCTGGCTTGCATGCCATTGGCAATGCTACTGCCCTGGGGTCTTTGCTGGCTGTGGGCTGCAGGATCATCCCACAGAACCTTACAGGTAAAATTGCTGTGAAATTCTGCAGGAGACACGGAAAATCATCCACATGTAGCAGACCGTGGTAACCTTCCTGTCAGTCCTACCTGGAGGGATGCTCCTGCTGCCACTTGGGCAACTGCTGCATTGCCAGACTGCTCCATGCAGCAGCCTCGGGACAAATGTCAAGAGCAAAATTTCTAATTCTGTAGCGCTTTCACTGAGCTGATGGAAATCTCTTGCATAATGAGAAGATAAACTTGGAGCTTCGTTGAGAGATTTACCTTGCTGAGAGAAATCCTACTAATTTGGAGATGTCATATTTGGGAGAGAAAAGTTGGAATGAATCCCATGACACCTGTGAGAAGTGATGTCAAAGGTGATGTGCACAAGGACTATCTTTTTTGGCCTGTTTTATGTGGTATTATTAGAAAAGTATGTTGATACAGCTTTCAAGAAGGAATTGCAATTATCAATGTCCATGGAGCAGTCAAATTTCCTGGCACTCATGAGCGGACGTACGTCAGGACTGTCTGAGCAGTCACAGAAGCTTCGAGAGGCAGAGCCTTGCCATCAGAGGGGTTTCTCAGTGGGTGAGACCCCATTGGGTGTCAGCGGTCGTGGTGGCCCTGCCTGGGTGCTGGGGCTGGCCACCCTGCAGAAGACATACCAGGGGGCTGGGAAGGTGCCTGGTGACACCCCTCAGTCCTGCAGCACCTGCATGGGAAGAGGACCAGAGAAAACTGCCCGCAGCAAGCCGGCTGCCTTCCTCCATGTTGTGGTTTAACCCGGCAGGCAGCCAAACACCACACAGCCGYTCGCTCACTCCCCCCTCCCCTCAGTGGGATGGGGGAGAGAATCGGGAAAAAAAAAGTAAAATTCATGGATTGAGATAAAGACAGTTTAATAAAACAGAAAAGGAAGGGAAAATAATGATAATAGTAATCATGATAATGATAGAATATACAAAATGAGTGATGCACAATGCAATTGCTCACCACCCGCTGAGCGATACCCAAGCAGCGATTGCTACTTCCTGGACCACGCCTCCTATTTATATATTGAGCATGATGTTATATGGTATGGAATACCCCATTGGCCAGTTGGGCTAGCTGTCCTGGCTATGCTCCCTCCCAGCTTCTTGTGCACCTGGCAGAGCATGGGAAGCTGAAAAGTCCTTGACTAGTAGACTACTTAGCAACAGCTAAAAACATCAGTGTGTTATCAACATTCTTCTCACACTAAATCCAAAACACAGCACTAGGAAGAAAATTAA
Source organism: Phoebastria nigripes (assembly GCA_035582835.1). NCBI lineage: Eukaryota > Metazoa > Chordata > Aves > Procellariiformes > Diomedeidae > Phoebastria > Phoebastria nigripes. Next base: position 67,397 of record JAYKAV010003291.1, read on the forward strand.
CTCTATCCCAGCCGAAACCAGGACACTCCAGCACCTTAGTGATGACGGTCCAGTCCCTGTGGCTCAGAGGGACCTCATAAGCATCTCCTGTTCACACAAAGGGAATGTCAGAAAAAAGGCAAGGAAGCACTCTAAAGACCGTGAAGAAATGTACCATGTTGCAGTTGCAACTGTCTCTGTGGTGGCAGAAGTAGCACAAGTTCCAGTTTAGCTGAGAGGGATTCTAAATTGTTCAATAAAAGCTGTTTATTGCCCCGGAGCCTGTACACCTGCCTGTCCTCTGCCCACGGATGCTAACTCCTCCTCTGCCCACTCCAGCATCGTCATTCTCGACTGTGAGGACTGATAAAATGACGACACCCAGCATTTGGGTGGCACATCCTTTACTACGTGCAGTGAGTCTGTCCATAAGACATACTGCCATTTAAATTCTAAAAAACACAGATTTTTTTAAAAATTAAACTCATAATAAGAAAGAAACATAGTGCAGAGCCGCTGCTAACTATATCCCAATTTTAGTTTTATTTATAGGAGATGCTGTTGCAAAATTAAACTTTTACATAATTCACATTGAAAGGTGAGTCTTGTGGAAACATTAATTACTTACTGTTACAGCTTATTTTTATTATGTTGTCATGTTACTCTTATTTGTTAGGCAATATCTGTAAAACTTTGATAGCAATGATGTACAAATCCTAAATTTCTATAGCATATGTGAAAACCCTGTCTCAGAAAGCCTGTAGCTTATTGCAGGTAAAATCAGGCAGACGAGAGCTGCACTGGAGAGTGTTGCCATTCTGCTTTGATGTAAAATGAACTGAAAAGACATTTCTGATCTACCACATTTCTCCAAGCTACAGCGTTACAGAACAGACCCAGCATCTGGAAACATTTCAAACCCTTTTTCCCCATTTAGAGTTTAACCTTTTGAAACAAAATTAACAGCTTTTTATTGGGGAAAAAAGAAAAAAAAAAAAAGCTAGTGTCTTTTTTGAACTTTCCAAGGCAAACATGGGAAATCGGTGGGAAATCTGTCCAGTTACAATTGAGAATTTATAGATTTGTTCTATGTACCTGAGTTTTTCTCTCTTCCCACCCCCCCTCTGGGCTGGTAAGGACCTCGAGAGCAGCTGGCACATGAGGCTCAGCTAAGGGTCCTCACGCCCAGCACCCGTGCTCTGACCAGAGCATTACCTCTGTTTCCTGCCCGCAGAAAACACGAGACATTTGGTGATAAAATTGCCAAAGGCACAAAAGAACAGTGGTAAAACACGATGAGGGTGATGCCAGGGAGTATTTTTGGAGCATGGTACAAGAAGCATTTGAGGAACACTGCACAGAGTTTTACAACAAAATTTTACCTGGTCAGAGGATGCTGACCTGCAAAGGCTTGCTGCTCCCCAGCCAAGCCGCAATTCTGCAGGAGAAGATGTGCAGGCGAGGAGTGCTGCCCAGCGAGCCGGTGGGAAAGCATCAGACTGGAGAGCACCGGGAGTCTTGTGCAAGATGCAATTCTTCGTGTGATGAGGTGCAGCTCTCGTGTTTCTACTGAAGAGAGAGATATCTTCAATAATTGAAAGGTTCCTTAAATCCTTTATCCTTTAAACGCTTCTTCTGGGCTACGGTGTCGCTGAACTACAGGTCTCCACTTCTCTAAAGGGGTAAGAGTCAGAGAAACTACAGCTGGGAATGGTGCCAGATTGGCCAAAATGGGAAAAAAAAAACTTTCCATTTTTTTGCCACGTAAAATAACCTGCCCCTTCAAATATCTCAGACTGTGAAAACTTTGAGCCTGTGGACCTTGTGAACAGAGAATTTTTGTATCGGTTTGATGTGTTCCTGAATAACCATTGTGAGATGACTGATTGAAATTCTCTGTAACATATGTAGCAATGTAGAGAGATAAAACAGCCTTAAAAACATGGGAAAAAACAACAAAAATAAAGTAGTTGAATGAAATTTGCTCATGACAGCTGTTCAGTGCTACACTAACAGCTCATTGCTGTTGATCTATGCTTAGGCACTTGATTGTGTTTCTTCAACCTTACTTCTAAGTTGCAGCAAAAATAACATAAAAGAATACTCATTAGCCACAAAACTCCTTGTTTGCATGCAGATATGGATGGTCATTTGCATATAAATAATCCACTCCTTAGACATTTCTGGGAAGACAGACCTAGTTTTATGGGTGTTTGTGACTACTGCATAGGAAAAGAGATGGTCAGGCTCAAACACAACAGCTGTCTGGGCTGGAACAGATGTTGAGGAACACCATTTTGCAGTTTGACCAACTCTAGCAATTAAACAGAGCTTTTGGACCTTGGGAAGATAGAGAAAACTTCAAGTATTCCCACCCTGCATCTCAGTATTTTATGCCCTCCTCCTTTCAAAGCCGTATCAGCCAGAAAATATACTTGCAGCGTAAGCTGAAGTCCTTGCTCATGATTGATAAAGGACTTCTTATCTAAGAATTTTCTTTTCAAAAGGAAAACAAGAAGGTTGACTCCTTACTTCTGTAACATCTAAAAAGCAATATCTGACTTCAGATATTTTTTTCTAAAGATTCAAAGAATGTTGATTTCCTATCATATTGATGTAATAATGACGTATATGATACAGTGATTAATCACTCCTTTAGTCACCATTCACTTCCCTTGTTACGTAGGTTAGGCAGCAAAGAGCTGTGCCTAATTTAGCAAGGATAAATCTATTTATCCCTAGTAGAATTATTTCACTGTTCAACACCAATTTTTTATAGTAAGTTTCATTTACTTTTGACTCTTGACCAACGGAGAATTGATACATATGACCATCTTTTAAACACCATTAACCTGATGATGTAACAAACATAGAGAAGCCCATTAATTCAAATATATATAATCAAAAAGTCATGCAAACTAAATTAGATATACAGTTAGAGCAAGAGATGCCATCTGTTCAAACTTTCTAAGGGCTAAAGTAACTGAGATGAAGCCAATTTCAGTAGGCAATAATAAAATTATGCTGCAGAATTACAGGCTCTATGTCTCACAATTTATTCCCTTTCTCTTAAATGATTATCCTAAATCATATGAATACAATCATCACCTTCATCCATACGTTACCTGTTCTGCCTTTTTTTGACTATTAAAACCGACAACCTTTGTCAGTGAAATGTAGAACAGAAGTCTTATAGCTGCTGAAATGCTGTAGGAAAACGTGTCATTAATTTCCCGACAGCAGTAATTTCAAATATTTTATATGCTTTCTTCACATGGTCACCACTTGTTCAACACAAGCAAAATAGACCTTAAATTATACAGCTGACCCTTGCGTATAATGTATTGAATACTGCTGTGTTTATGGATGTGACGCTATTTTGCACAAATGTTATGAGTCTTAAACTGGTATGCACCCCAGTTGCCCCATCAAACAAAACACTTGGGAAAGTCCTAAGTAAAAAAAATTGTTTGCTGTTAAAACAATTTATTGTTTCAGACTTACAAAGTGTCACTTGAATAAATCAGACCCAAATGTTGCTCCCAGGGAGGAGAGCAGCTCCGGTTCGCCCGAGAGGCCCGGCTGCCGCCATGGCTGGGCACGATCCCAAACCCGTGGTCGCATCTGCCGTGCCAAGCCCTGTGCCCCGGAGCCCCGGCACACACCGCCGGGCAGGCAGCTCCTGCGGGAGCAAGTGCACGCAGGACAGTCCGTTTTTAAACAAAATGCTGCTCCTGGAAGGGCAGCTCTTGCAGGGAGGGAAGGCGTTTCAGTTGCACCTGCTTTTTGCAGCACTGGAGGCACTGAACATCCCCACCTTGGCGGGTGTTCAAGCACTCCCACGTTTGAAGCAGTATTACCTTTCTGAATTGATTTTGGCAGAGGCTGAGCAGAGTCTCTTGTGTGACACTGGGACAACGGGGGGTAAGTGCAGCGGGAGAGTTTAGGATGCGGAGACTTTGGTGTGCTCTCACATGCACCGACTGATGGTGAGCTGCTGTTTCTTATCTCCTCACTTGCTAAATCAAAGCACCAGTTAAGTGATAAGGATACCTCCTTAAAAATCCATTTTCTTCTTGGAAATTAAATCACAGGTTAGGACCCTAATCCTCCTCTATTTAATAGCAGGAGAAAGGGCTGGTTCCCTAGTATGGGTTCCCACTCTGGGTTTGGCATGTGCCAGCTGACACTGCTCCAGAAGCCCCAGGCACGGTTTGGGACTTGGGTTGGGGCAAGGAAAAGCCCAACAGACAGTGTGGTTGCAGCTGTTCTGCGTTGGAGGGTGAGAGGTTTCATGCCAGAGAATGGTCCCAGGACATTTGGTTTGTGAGTGCAAAGGCGGGCATTGTGTCCAGAGTTTGCTGTGCATGTTCCCTGGAAACGCTGTGATTCCTCAGACTGGTATGGATTGTGCCTTTCTGGACAGGTAACCATTTGTTTAGTCTTAGGAGCAGGCAGCAGCCTTCCATGTGTAGATCTCTAAACACTATAGAAAGCCTGTATGTATGGAGTGAATAGGCCAGAGAGCCCTCGAGTCCAGTAAAATAATATACAGGCTTAAAAACATTTATTGCATTGAGTCAAAGTGCCTGTTCTGTTTTAACTGGGTTTAGCGATGATGGCCTCATTTAGGGTAATTTGAATAAAATTCTGCCTTTCTGGAAAAATGACAGTGAAGTAATAGAACATGCCATAAACCAAGGACAGACTTTAATTAGGAGCCTGAGCTCAATCAACTTCCCAGGTGGATGTTCAAATGAATAGAGGGTTGCTGGTGGGATGCTCCCAGAGCCCAGCACGTATACACAGGTTCTCACCCCCCGTCCCTAAACAGTCCCTAATCCAACAGTCCCTGTTGATGGAGACAGGATTTGTCCATGTGCTCATTGCTGTGTCCCAGGAGTGAGGATGAGTGGGGACCTGCAGTCTGCTGCTCCCATGCATTTACCTGTGCCTATGGCAACAGTCAGGAAAATAAATGGTCTTCCTAAAAGACATTATGCCTGCAAAATGACCCTGCTGCTGGCCAGAGAGACCGCGGAGATGCTGGGAAGAGGGCAAGTGCATCTGTAGATGGGATGAAGGCAAAGGGACAGCAAGTGTGGTCCTTTGGGCATCGTCTGCATCCCGCAGCACCCGGGAAGTGGCCTGAGGTGGAGCTACCAGCTTCAGATGTTGGGTTTCTCCTCTGCTGAAACCCTCCATCGAAGATTGCAGCTCTGGTAGAAGTATTCACTGGGAAACGAGACTGGGCTTGCAGCTGCAATTCCAACTGAACTTTTTTTCCATTTGTGAAAATGAACCAAATACAAATGTAGAGTTTGTATTCCTTTTGATTTCTTCCCATTTTACTCTATTCCCATTGGGTTTTACATTTCTGCCCAATAACAAGATTCTTCTTTATTTTTCTTTTTTTCTCTTTCTTTTTTTTCTTTTATCTAGTCATGGGTTTTCCTTGGTATTGTCTCAGTTTTAATTTCTTTAAAGTGAGAAAAAAAATAGGAAATAGAAAAAAATTTATGAGGAAAATCCTTTGAGTTATTTCTTTTATTCAACTTGGGAAAAGAAAAGAAAGGAGAAATCACACTTCAAAAGCTAGAGGAATATCATTCACTTCTGAATCTAGGAAAATTTAAATAACTTTGAAATGCCAGAGCTTCCTGAGTCGCTGTGCGCGTTTCTGTGAGCTGCTCAGAGACTGCTTTAATTTATATAATTTACCAATGGAGAGCAAGTGGCTTTCACCAGTAGCACATATGATTCTGGAAACTTTCACCATTTAGTCACTTGTATTACGCAGTCAGGGATGCAGCAGGCAACAGCATCAGGGAAAGGTCCCACCCTGCACAGGGCGGCCCCATGTCAATGCACACAAACTCTGAATTCTTCGAAGATGGAAAAAAATGTCTTTTTTTGACAGAAGCAAGCGGTGAAAGCCATAACGTTTCCTGCAGCTCCTCGAGACATGTGGCTGGGACACAAGCTGCTTTCCCCTGCTCATGGGCTAACCCTGCACCGGGCGCAGCTCTGCCCTGCTGCACCTCCGCAGCACCACTCATAGAGAACGTCGCTGAAAAATGGGACATTGGGATTAGACATCAGGATACGATGACTGAAGAAACTTGTTGGAGAGACTTTTTATTATTGGACTCTTGATTTTAAGAACCAGCTACTTAATAAAAATAACCACATACATCAGAGATGCATTTTTATTAATTTTGTAGAAGTTGTTTGTAAAAATAGATTAAATTTTGCAGGATTCAGTTGAGCTTCAACACTGAACTTTTCATCCCTTTCCCTCTCTCACTGTGTTGGAGAATATGGTAGGAAGAGGCCTGGTCCCGTTCTTTGAAATGTAACTTGTGCAGACTAACCTCTTTCAAAACAACATGGTTTTGGTGCTGGTCAGATCCTGTACGCTGCCTTACACAAACACCGGTTAATGACAGCAGAACCAGTGCTAGACTGCTATAGCCCTCCGGCAGTGCCTGCCCTGCAGACTGCAGCTTTCTTAACGTGGGAAGAAGCTCCACGCTTGCTCCATCGGTTCCCTTGACTTTGTGGCACCAACACGCCAAAGGAAGAGTTTGAAAAGAATCCCCGAGGGAAGGAGACAGAGCCCGTGGGAAGCGGGCGCCGTGCCAGCCTTTGCTGGGGTGACGGTGCAGCAGCGGAGCAGCCCGGTGCGCCAGAGCAAGGCAAGGCACGGGACGGGGACCACCACCAGCCCGGGGCATGGCACCAAATACGCGGCTTGTCAGGGGGGAAAGCTTGCCATAAAGCATGAGGGTAACAATGACTTGGTAGGTGAATCATCCCCAAACTGCCAAATATCCACCCACGAGAGGGGATTTCAGTAGCTATTACCCAAAGACGGATAGCATTGAACTACTGCGTTAATAGGCAGCTTGGCACTGCAAAGCAGTGTGTGACATTTTGAAAGGAGCGAAAAGTAGCCACGGAGGCAAAATTATCTTTGCAGATAAGCAGAGCCAAGCGTGCATGCACTGTAAGCTTAAACTCGAGTTGGTTTGGGAAAATCTGCAAGACTGAGACAAATGTGAATGGAAGGAAGAGACCGATAAAAACTGTAAGTGAAATGCATCAGAGCAGAACCTGGGCTGGGAAGAGCTGCACCTCGCGACATCCAGCCCCTCTTCACCTGGGGACATTGCTTTGCTTGCTTTTTCTCGGCTCTTTGAGTCACGGTGCATATGGTAACTCGTAGTGATATTGTTATAAAAGTGTTAAGATTCCCCACCAGGCACTCGGAATTCAGTCGTCTCTTTTGCTCTCAGTGAGCGTACCGATACCTCACGTCTCCATCAAATTGGTAAGGGAGGCCAAGAGAAGTACAAACTTCTTAAACAAAACCTGCGACCAGGGCAGCTTGCCTAAGCCAGCTGATATGAACTCATATAAACAGCAGTAGCACTGGGTAAGGGCAACTAAATTTAACCTTTTGGGTATCACAGTATCGCTTTTCTCGAACTCTGATGCTGGCACCTTGGCCCCGGTGACTGACACGTCACAGCTCATGCTCTGAGGCTCTGACGGACCAAACCGTTGCTTGAGCCGGGTCTCCACTTGCTTTGTTCTTCATGGACCTCTCCTCTAAGACCTTGACTTTAGCTTTTGCATTAGAAGGGAAAGTTTGCGTTTTACAATGGCACCCGAGAGAATTTATTATTGTTGCATTAATTATAGGCAGAACAAGTAAGCTGGAAAGCACAAGTATACTACAAAGGAAAGAACTGGAAAGAAGATTTAAGGAGACAAGTTTTATTTTTTATTTTGTGACATATCTTGTTTTGTGTTATTTTTTGTTTTGTGTATTATTTTTTGTTATGGATTTTACCTCTAATGTCTAATTAATCCATATAGCTCATTCTAAATGAATATATAAAAAAATAGGTGTGTATGACTTCAGTCATGATGGCTACTTCAAAATGCTACATTCAAACCTAATTAATTTTATATATTCTTGCATGCTTCAGAGTCATCTTTTGCTATTATTCATTCATTTTGAAGCGTGTATAATCACAGTTTAATCTTGTTTACTGTGTTTCACCTGTAGGCTAAATAGTTACGTTACTTAGCAGAGAACTCTAAAGAACTTGGTAATTTACTGGTTTGGTAGTGAAGCTGCTCTCTGGGATGCAGCTGTATGGGTAACTGACTGTTCACTTCTCTGGCTAGATTAAAAAAAGGACAACTTTTCTTTCTCATCAACCTCAAAAAAAAAAAGGAAAAACAAAATTGATTAATCAAGTATTTAAGGTTTAATTTTTTCCTAAAGGAAACACTTCCTTCTCCACTTAAATGTGTTAAACCCAAATTGTATTAAAAAGAAAAAAAACCCAAGAAACATTTTTAAATTGAAAATTGAAACACATACCACTGTAAAAATAAAGCATTTCAATTATTGTTTATTTGCTCTTCATTTTTTTTCAGTCAAAAGGATCTAACACATTCATTACAATTCCACAAAAGCTATGATTAATCTAAATGTGTTTTCATTCTTTAAATATTTGGTTAACGCTGGTCTTGCTCAGCTGTACTTTGCAACAACATTACAATTGCTATCGGAAATTAGATGCCTGGTCTGTTAATGCTTACCTTGCTCTACAGCACGGTGCATGCTCCTTTGACCCAACTAATTACTCTTTAATGAGTGCCTTCTACATGGGGTTAAATCGAATGCTAATGACAATCAAATGGGAGGGAGGGAGGTGATTTTTGGGCACTGGTTTGCATGTTTGTCCCTCCAGAAGCTGCCAGCTTGTTGTTTGAGTTGTGGGAGCATTGCACAGACAGGGATCTGTGCACCGCCACTAGCCAGGGCTGCGGCCGCCGCGTCCTCCACAGACCCGAGGAGCGTCACAGGCGCGCGAGCACGATGCTGTGGTTCACACCCTGATGGTCAGGGCACCGCACAGAGGGTGGGTCCGTGCCCCAGATGTCCCAGCCCATGTCAGGAGCCAGCAGGCAGAGGCAGCAAACCCGCGGGGCAGAGCAGCCCTGCCGCAGGCTGCGTGCCGTGATCACCGCTTCCAGCCTGCTGCTCGGCGGGACGCGGGCTGTCCCTGTTAGCCTGGCTGGGACCATGAGCTTGGGTGGACCAAAGAGAGTCTGCTCCTGCCCTTCCCTGCCAGCTGCCGATGTGCTGCATCCCGCCACCGGTGAGACTGCATCCCTCTGCGTGAGCTGCCGCTGCTGTGTGCCTCCCAAAGCCTCCACCCCAAACCCTCAGCACGCCTGCCAGCTGCTTGGCCAAAACCTGTCTCAGCTTGGAGCTGGACCGGGATGTCCACCCGGCGAAAGCGGAGCTGCTCCGCAGTTCTGCCTTTCTGGTTGGGTGTTTTCGAACAAGCCTCAGGGATGGACTGAGGAGCTGAGTGAATTTCCCTCTCCTCCAGGGATACATCTTCAAGGAAAACCAGTCCTTGTTTTCCTGCTTCAATAGCTTTACTACTATTTTTTGTGATTCGGAGGATGCACCTATTAAACACAGGAATGAGCACCGCATTGCAAGGGGGAGTGGTGAGCAGTGGAGAAGGGGTGTTGGAGAAGGAGTGCTGCTGCCTTTGCTCTCGACAGCGCAAGGGAGCAGCCGTGCTCTCCCGGGGAGGGCTGCTTTCTTATCTACTGGGAGCACAAACGTGCTCTGTGCTGGGAGAAGGCTGTCTGTCACAGAGGACAAAGTACAGCCCTGCCAGTATCAACACCATTTAGCATCCAACAAAACAAAGGCTCCTCAGAAAAACGAGACAACAAATAAAGGAAGGTTTTTCATTTTATTTCCTAGTCCCAGTCTGGGCTGCTGAGTCCCACCTTCCTCTCCTTCCAGCCCAGCCACGCCAGCTCGTCCCCCCTGTGCTGGGCTCACCGTGTTCACGTTGCCCCCCTTTCAGAAAGCCATCAGGGAGAAGGAGCAGGGTCTCTGTATTTGCTGTGCCAGGTCCAGCAAACAAATCTCCAGCTCAGTCTGCCAAGCGTGCAGGTGCACAGGAGACGGTATTCGACTAATTTCAATGTTAATCACTTTCCTTCAGAGACATTTGCTCCAAGTTCAGGTCAGAACCTGAATTAACCATCACCTTACGATCATTTGCCTCCACAGAAGTAAAATGATGATGTAATTGCCAAAAAATATATTCTTGGGATCAGCTTGTCAGTGTGGGCTTCCTAAAAATAAAGCAAGCTATTCTTCCTTCTAATTTATGTGACTGTAGTTATCTTCCAGACCAAGAACTAGGCGTGCACGTCATTCTTCTAATGTTTTGACATTTTTTTCTCTTTCTTCCCCCCTCCGCTACCATGTTAAATACCAGTAGGCATGTTTTTTGTTATTATAAATATGTTTCCATTAAAAGCCTCTGGCCTAAATATTCTTCAGGGAAACAATATATCTAAAAAATAATTTTACCATGGAATACTTGATCTTTGACACAAAGACACTTCCAGGACACTAAGGAATAGCAGGTGATACGTCATCTTCCCTCTGAATTTCAATTGCAAGTGGCATTTCCTTAGAAGAGAGAGAAGGTTAATAGGGCGAGTGTTGTGCTGCTGGAAGGGTTCAGTATGTGACCTCGGATCTGGAGCAGAGCGCGGCGTCTGCCTTGAATGTCAATGGTTGCAGTCACCGCGCTGCAGCATTTATCTTTTGTCCCCAGAACATACATCTCCTCTACTCTCAGCCTCATATTTCCCTCTGAAGAGCAATCTCAAACATCGCAAAACAATTTTTTTTCTGTATTTTTATCCGTTGTGCATTGTCTTTCTCATTTTTCAGGAGTTCTTCTACCTGAGGTTTTTGCATATTTATTTGTGCAGGGGCTCGGGAGGTGGTGCGGTTGTCAGACCATGATGTCAGGCATAAAAACGGTGACTGGAGAGAATTCATTTTAGCCGCTTAGAGAGCCACAAGCGGGAGCCACAGTAGCTAAGCGTCTGTTAGCCAGCGTTGAAGTGTTCAAAAATCAAACCAGCAAGGATATTCGGCATTTTTCATAGATATTTATGATTCTGCAGAATTAGCAAATCATATTTAAGTATATGAGTCTTTTTAGCCTGAAAACAAAAATAAAGCAGGAACAGCATTGTGTAAATCTAGAACACTGAAAATGAGTCAAGGGAAATAACAAGCCTTGTTTAAAGATGAATTTCTAATGAGATATGACAAGAAATTAATCCAGTGTGACGTGGGTAATAAACACAACAGCTCCAATTTATACGGAAGAGGGAGTGTAACGTGACTACGGTCTTCTGTGGGAAGTTGTAGGAAAAACTGTCAGTAATAACATTCAGGGCAAATTGCTGATGACAACATGATTTTTTGTAATGGGCTGGGGAACTAGCCCGTATAAAGAAAGTGTTTAATACCACAATAAATGGATTTAAGCTGCAGTCTACCAGAGCCTTTTCAGGTCCCCAGAGGGTCACAGGGTCTCATGTCCCAAAGACCTACAGTCTAAGTGTTTCAGATTTCTTCCTCTTCTGTGTTGGCTCTTTGCGATAATCCTGGTTTCTCCCTATACCGTCACTGTATTTTCCTATCCAAATTGCATTTCCCTTCCTTTGAGTTACCCCCTCTGTCATCCCATGGTGTTCCTGTTGATTTTGAGCAGAGTCCAAGTACACTTGAACCTGTCCCTTCTTGCTGGCGGCAGTACCTGGCAAAAGGGTGATGCAAGGACCACTGGCCTACAGATATTGTCACTGAGAACTTTTAATTAAAAGAGCTGCTAAAAATCCTCAAATAAAATGTGATTTAGGATGGCATTTTTTTCCAAAGAACATAGCGAGCATAATAACTAGCTTACAAATAAATGTAAACGTAAATAAAAAAGGATGCTGTAATAGGAAGCCTGGACACTCGTGACTGTTGCAATAGTAAAAGTTGCCACTGTGGTGAAAATAAATTACATTTACGTGTTGTTTGTGAGTAGGCCATTCGGTACAGAATAATAGCTAGAGAGAAAAAAGCTTTTACAATTCTATTAGTTGTAATGGATTTGTAGGTTCAAACATACCATTTATCATCTGAGTTCCACCCAAAATGAAAAGCAATACGAAAAGTTAATTAATTACCTGTGCCAGTAATTAACTATTGCCCAGATGTTTATATTTTCCCGAGATGAAAGAATGGATGCCATTCGGTGTGCAACTTCACAGAAGCGCGGCATCGTGCAGGAGAATTGCTGGGGGAACCAGGGCTTCTGTGCCAGCACTGCCGCCGGCCGAGCGCCCTGCCTCCTGCACCAACACGCTCGCAGGGCTCGGGTGTCAGCGTCTCGGCTTCGCGAGGCAGCGAAGGGTCATCCTAGTACATGGCATGGCTTGTTCTGCCTTGGGTGTGTGGCACTGATTAATCATTTTATCCCTGGTTTGTACTGCAAACACTTTTCAAGTATCAAAGCTCCTGTCTCTGGGCTGCATCAGAAGTCTCGGTGCTTTATAGGCTCAGGCAAGCATCAGCGCAGAATTAAAGCCAAAGCCTTGATTCTCTTGAGACTGTGTGCTGGATGGATTAAACACACTTTTCAAATACGCTTCTAAAGCTTCAAGCCAGGAGAAAAAAAGCAACTTGGATCTCTAACAACTGTGCCTTTATTTATCAGCTGGAATAAAGCTGATGCATTATGCATTTTAGGGGTGCATTAATGTTCATGTTACTTGAGAAAAGTGAAGACTGGATTTATAGCTCTGCCTAGGGCACCTGTGGGGCAGCCAGGAGGCAGGGCTCGGTGTTAAAAGGCTGTCTGATGGAAGCAAAGGTACGCACTCAGAAAGCCTCGAGACTTAGCATCTCGCACAGTGCAGCCCTGCGTGGCTCTCGCCAGAGGGGAGCACCGGATCAGCAAGTGCCTCAGACACCTCTGAGGTTGCTCGCCAATGCCCACGCCGATCTGGCCCAGCGCAGCGCGATTATCCAGGCAGGTGCTGCGTTTGCTGTTGCCGCTGTTTGCCCAGCAGTGCCAGGCTTTCAGAAATGCGGAGGTCTCTAGCTGTATTTACTGTAATCTTAGAATGAGGAAGCTCATTTCTGATTTGTGCGCAAATCTGTGAGTAATGTGCATTATGTTTTCCATCTGTTCCCCTTTCCCTCTTCACGTGAGCAGCTGAACAGCAAGGCTATAAGAGAATTAATGGCAGTCAGGAGGAAAACTAGACCTGCTCCCAGTTTATTACTTTTGACCTTGCTGCAGTCAGTCAATCAGCTTTGCCAAAAGGTACATTCCCCGAAACCTCACAAGAGGGTGAGTGCATGCTCTTCAGGATCCTCAGCTACAGCTTCTTCGCGGAGGCTCTACTCACCGAGCCCAATGTGCTGATGTAAGGGAAATGAAGCGTCTCGCCTTTGCCAGCAGCGACCCACTGGCAGCTGCAAGCTGGGAATGCACACATCACATCGCTTTCTTCCCAGGCAGGAAAACTCCATCCGCAGCAGTAAGCTGTGGTTGCAAAGCGTGGGGAGGGGACGGACAGCAGCCGGACTCAGCCATGGTGTCAACAGGATCCATCTCATGCTGCGCCTGAGATGAAGTCCACGGACCCGGTCCGGAGCTCCCTCCCTTACCTGTGTCCTCCACCATGCCTTGGCTCGCCTCCTGAGACTCTCCTGAGCTGAACAGCCATTTCACATGTGAGGGCTGTAACCGAAGTGAGCAATATTTTTTAATTTGAGTCACCATCCCTGGAAGTATTTAAAAGACGTGTAGATGAGGCGCTTAGGAACATGGTTTAGTGGGCATGGTGGTGTTGGGTTGACAGTTGGACTCAATGATCTTAGAGGTCTTTTCCAACCTTAGTGATTCTATGATTCTATTCTATGATTCTATTCTAATTACTGAGATATTGAGAAAAATCCTTTCAGCATTATGGATTTTAAAAGAAATTCTTTCTGGATTATCCTTTACTTCCAGAAACCCACATTTGAGACATGGAGAAGAGACTATCTTTCAGTGTTCACTTCCCAGCCTCTGTACTTTTCCTTACAAACAGGCATAAATCCTTTCCCCACAACTTTGGCCCTTGTGAGAGAGATGCTTTAATCTATGCTATGTAGGGGGCTACTTTTTAAAACTCCTAACTACTGATGAACACAAATAACCAGCTTTTAAATGCATCTTTCTAATCTTGGTTCCTTGAATTGTATCGGCTTTTATTTTATTTCCACATACTCTGAAAGTGCGGGTTTTGAACAGTGAATGCTTAAATGGGCTTGAGAGTACTGTTCAAAAGGAGATGCAACAAATAACCTGAAGTGCTCTCTTTAAAAGGGGAATAACAATTATCAATATCTGAAGGAAAATAATATATAAAAGTGATACAAAGACTTTCCAATGATTATAATATAAAAAAATCATAATGGGATAAAAATAAAGTGCTTACATTTAGCCAATTAGCTCAATAAAAATATTTCTATGGTAAGACCCCACAGAGAGGTGCACAGCCTGCCAAAAGTAATTTTATTATGGTTAAAAAGCATCCAGAGGATGGGACTGAAATGCTTAAAGGTAGGTGTTGATGGCATGGTTGATGTCCACCCTTCCACAGGGCAGGGACCCCCCCAGGTCTCTGCCAGATCTGCCAGCCTCATGCCTTGGGTGCCCCGGGATCTCCAAAACAGAATGAGGTGCCTGCATAGGCACCAGGATCTGTCCCTTTGTATTTTAAAGGAGACTACTTAAAACTGCAGGAGAACCTGGCAGCAGCATCCTTGTTCCAGTTCTGGGTCAGAGTGCAGGAAATGCTCTAAAAGACCTCTTCACAGGTTTCAGTAAAGAGAGGTTCCTCTGAGACACCTGCAAGTGCTGATACCGAGCAGCGTCCTGCGCGAGCTTTCTCGGGGATCCTGCTCTAAACGAGCCCGGAGCAGCGTTTCTTGGATTGGGTGTGCAGAGAGGGTCTTCGTGCTGCCTGGGCTGGAGGAGAGCGAAGGACTGCGAATGCACTGGTGTTAAGAGGGGAGAACATTCAAAGGTTTCTGAATGCAAACTGTGTCTTCTAGAAGTATGGATCAGTTATCACGTTGCTGATGCTGATTCACTCAGTCACCTCAGGTCCTCTGGCAGACTCCCTGATTAGCAAAGCCCGCATCATTTACGTATTCTCTTGCTGGGTTTTCTGACGTCCACGGCTGTGGCTTGACAATCTGGAGCTGGCCTGCCAAGCACAGAATAACATTTCAGATTTATAAACGTGGAGGGCTGCACACACCATGCAAGAATTTTCAGGGAGAAGGTGATTCATCGTTATAAATCACAGGTAGAAGACACATAATCATTTGTTATTAAACGAACAGAGAATAAATCGAACACTGAATGTAACTCTAAGAAACACTACAAAAATGATGGGGCAGGTAATGGGAAAAACAGGCAATCTGGCAGGAACTGAGGCTCTGTGGGACAAACACTGCACCGGCTTGCTGGGCTGTGGTTTGACAATAATAACCATGATGACTAGCTCTGTGTCAACGTGGCGGGGAAAGTTTTCTGTACTTACACACCATGACCTGTATTATTGATTCAAAAGATGCAGTTGATTAGGATCAGAGTGCAAGTACCAGGGAGCAGTAGCTTACGGGAAGAAGAGGAGGAAGTTCTGTAACTTCTGTTACTAAATCAATCACAATTTATGGAAAGTGAAATTAATAGTAACCTATACCTGGTGCTGGAAAGGCTGTGGGAGAGGAAGGGCTGGATCCCCATCAACATCACCCTGCAGTCAGCTGCCTCTGGCATCCTATGAGTGACTTCTTTCCTCCAGACAATGCTCCAGCTGAAGCACATCCCCAGTTTATGCTGGATTACAGGCACAGTGCTGGGAATGGTGTGTTCTCGTGAAGGAGGAGGCACATGGAGATTTGTTCTTGTGGAAATGGACTTCTTGATAGTGAATATAAAGAAAAAAGGAGCAATGGATTAGCTTTTCTGCTACCTGCTGAAGCAGTAGAAGTATTTCCAAAAGAGGCACATAACTGGTGTCGTGACAGTGCGTCCCACGGCAGCTCACCATCACGGCTTTAATGGCTGTGCCCGGCTGAAGTGCACACCCGCCGCGAAGACTCTGGTCCCATGGGAAGCTGCTCTCGGAAGCAGCTTTTCTGGGCTCTGTGGCACAGCAGCCCTGCAGCAGCAGCTCCACACCAGAAACAATGCTGATTTTAGTGAAACTTCCTGGAGGACTCTCATACCAGCAATGCACTCCCTTTTCTCTTCCCCCTCTCATCACTGCTGTCTGGGAAGGTTTGTGTCTGAGTTCCCAGTTTCCCACCTTTGCCCGTTTCAGGCTCTCTTGCCTGAGCACTGGGGAGGGGCTCGCCTGGTGCTGTGGAGCCCCTGCAGCCAGCACGGGCGGTGGGAGGGTGTCCCCATGCCTCGGCACCTCTGCTCCTGCTCCTGGGAGGAGATGCAGCCACCCCAGCATGGACTGTGCCGATGGACCCCCAAGTTCAAGTTGAGCAGCACCGTTGTGCACAGCACTGACCCTCAGGCTGCTTCTCTGCCCACAAAGAAATCTTGATTTCCTCCCTGCTTCTGCATGTCCTGGCAGAGGTCGAGCATCTGGTCCCTCTTCCTACTGGACTGTCTCTCTCTGCTGTTGTAAATAGGGACTAATCAACACTTGCTAGCCTTTCAGTGGACAGAGGGGGTTCACAAATGGTGAATTTACACTAGAATTTACATTGAATTTTTGCATAGGAAGGAGAAAAAAATTAGGACTGCAGAAAAAAATGCAGTCCGATTCTGATGTGCCATCCAAGTTGCATAGATCCTCTCCTTTCCTGGCTTGCCAGAAACCCTGTTGATTTACCTTTTAACTTCATCCTATTGTTGAAAGTGTTATCTTAAAATGTTTTCGCAGGAAACAATTCTTAATGTGAAGTTCAGACTAATGGCAAATATCCATTTTCTTGCAGCAATGACCATGCTGACAGAGCCTCATTCCCAGCCCAGTGTATGTCCTGTGCTGTACCTGTGCCTCCACGTGCTTTATAATTAATTAGGGAGTGTCACAGCTGCTGCCAGGAGAGTGATGAGCTCCTGTTTTACTGGTCTACATCTGTGTTAAGCCACCAGGCATAAACTGGAGTTGGACATGTTCCTATCCCATAATAAGGCATACTGCAGGATCTTTAATTTATCTGTATAAACCTTTGATATATTATGCTACATCAAATCTAAAATCTCATTAATCTGTTACAAACCATTATGATTGAAGCTCATCAGTGGTCTAAAGATTGTCCCAAGCTGCTTGTTGGGTACAAGTGAAGTAGAAGAGAGTTGTAAGCACCGAAGTCTACATTTGCATCATTCTGGTATTGCTTACTTGTGCAGAAGGAGTCATTGAGCCACCCAAGAATCAGATGCAAAGACAGAAAGTGGAGGAAGCTGGAAAACTGCTGGGAAGGCAAAAAGGATGAAGTACAGAGAGGCTGCTCGTACCCACGTCGTAAGGAAGTTGAAGAGAGTTTTGCTGGAGGAAGCTCAAAGGCTGTGTCCACACTGTCCTTTCTGGTGTTCCCAGAGGTGCAAGACCAAATCCCCTGCGGGCCCACGCCAGCCCGGCTTCGCGCGCGATGGGGAGGAAGGGCTGTCCTAGCTGGAGGGACGTGAGAGGGACCTTCACGCTTCCTCCCAAGTGCTGTGCCCGGGGAGCACAGCAACGCAGGTTTTTAAAGGAGAATAGCTTGTGCCTAAGCAGGGGGATTAAGCCTGGGAAAAAAATCACTTTGAGGTTGACCACTGTTTCTGGGTTGTTGTCTTGCTGGCTTGATTTGTTTTGGTTTGTTTTTTCCCATTTGTGGATCTTCTCAGCCCATTTAAAGGAAGGCAACAGAATACAGATATAGCAAATGACATGCTGTCTTCAGGACAAGATTGCTGCCACCTTAATAGACCCTCAGAGCAAAGGAGTAAATAGAGGAAATGCCTTTAGAAATACTTTTTATTTCTCATATTTATAATATTTTCTCACAATGCAACACTAGAAAGCTATTAAATACAAACGTGAAGTTCATAACCTGTATAAACTTCCAAGAAAATGTTTTCCTTCCTTCCAGTCTGATAATAAATGTCCATGTGCATGTGAAATGTATTTGAATTTAAATAACATTTTCAAACCAACATGTAATGCCAGAAATGACATTTTAAAAAGTTACAGTACGAGAGTCTATGCAAAAATCGGATGCAGAATAAAAAAAAAAAAGATAACATTGTAAAGCAGCCACTGTTCAGAAAAAAGTGGCTTATGTCAACTTTTACAACACCTGAACTTTGGGAAAAAAAGCAGTTTGAGCAGGCCATCAAAAAGAAAGTTTTTTGATGCCTATGTGGCCCGTGTAGTGTCTTGCTGTCCAGGCAAAAGGGCAGCACTTCTCCCTGGGCTCCTTGGAGGCAGCTGAGCTCCTGCCACAGGGTTTAAGCTCTGGCAGGGTGAACAACAACTGGGAGGGGAGGCAGTGCTTGCTCCTCGCTCAGCACGTCCAGGCTGCTTGGCTCCGCGGGGTCTCTGGGGGTGCACGGACCCATGGGTGCTCTGCTCATGCACGTGCTGCAGACCAGCTCGGCGGGGCAGGGTGAAGTCCGCGTCCCCTCTGCTGCAGGTGAGGTAGGGCTGGCAAGGATGGCAACCCCGCTTTGGTTGCCGTCAGCACTATAAAGTGCCTTGGCATAAACTGCAGTCCGGCTCCACAACCGTAATCATCCCTTCTCCTGCGAAGGAAGATGTGGGTGTCCCTCACCGAGCGCGGCGCTTGCTGGCCGCCCCGCAGGTCCTCTCACCTGCCAGGGAAGTGGCAGGAGGTCAGGCTCCCCGACAGCACTAATTGTACTTACTGAGCCTGAAAGACCGTGGCACTCAGTGCGCTGACATGCAGCTTTTTGACACTGTCTCCCCATCCCTGTAATAGCTTTTCTGTACTTATGTCCGAAACCTCTTTCTCTTTGTGACAGGACCGTAAATGCTTTTTAGTTTTGTACATACCATTACAATCCTATGGCTTGCCTTCTGACACACTATTTAAAATATTGACTTAGTTACTGGGTTAAAACCTCAGTCACAGTTGTGCAACTCCACTCTCCTCATCCTTTTTTCATCTGGCTTTCTACAGTGGTGTTCAATTTTCAGTTGCAAAGGTTATGAGTGCAACCACAGTACGGGTGTCGTACAAAATAAAGCAATAATAGCACTTTCTACTCTGCACCGTATAGTTCCTCATACATTTATCACTGCAGTGCCGGAGTGCTTTCCCGAAATGCATCAAGCAATGCAACGAGTATGTCTTACACAGCGCTAGGACTTTCACTCCTCCTCCGAGACAGACGGGCACAGAGAAGGGGAAGGAAAGAAACAGTAAGCTCCAATACAGATTTACATTAATTTTGACAACATCAAGAGTGATGCTACCTCTTCTCATTTATTAGATGGTGGGAGCATTTCCAGTCACTGGGACCGAAGCCACATCTCGCTATGTGCTGTAAAAGGTATTATTATTTGTGGTGATGTTAGAAAAATGTTCTTCTGCTTATTTTACCAGAACTGTGCTCACAAGTCACGAGTGTACGTGTCATGATCTACCCACCAGCTGCTGTCCTCACTCATCCCTCAGGCAAAATTCAATCACAGCTTCTCATGAATAAAGGATTTGGGGTCTGCTCTGCATCAGTGTAGTTGCAGGATCCGATTAAGCAGGATGGTGGTGCTGATGTGCTCCACTCCAGCAGATTGACTGACCAGTTAAACAGCATTCACGTCCTCTCACTGTCAGGAGAGCAGCACAGAGCAGCTGGACATGAGCAATAAGACGCTAGCAATGACCTTCCACTTTGGTCACCAACCCACAAGTAACTTTAATAAATTATATAAAAATTTTGTTTTGACCTCAAAATTGAGGATTCAGAATATTTGGCAATACTGTCTGAATTCAAACTCAAAGTTTTGTTCCACCTGTAAGAAATTTATTTAATTTTCCATTTAATAAAAGCACAGTGTCAGATTCAGAAGATTTAGAAGTTGTCTGACTTGCCTTTCCACTGTGTTGCACACATGTGTCCATGGGCAATGCAATGACAGAGAAGCCAGCAGCCTCTCGTGTGAGCAGAGGTTTCTGCTAGAAGCCCATCTCCTCTATACAGATTGTTTTTGTGGCCCATTCATCTTCTCTCTGCAAAGACAGAGTGCTCTGTGCAAACAGCGTATGTGAATCAGGGGGTTTAACCAATAAATAAAGAGGCTCATCATAACTTTTTGGTCTAGCAGTTGTCTGGGACTCCTCTGTTCATGTAATGAAGGTTTTCTTGCCAAAATTCCCAAAGTACTCATGATTTTACCATAATGTTCTTACCCTCTAAACACTTTGAGCTGTTGCACTTTGCTCATTGCTCATTACTTGGCAATTAATCATCATCCACCAGTCCTCTTAGTTAACTAATGCCGATGACTGTTCCTCCCTTTTGCCCACAGATCACTGTGTTATCAGCCTTGGTTTGGTCACAAATCTAAAACACAGCATCATATGAGCCGCTATGAAGAAAATTAACTACATCCCAGACAGACCCAGCATGAGTTTAACCCATATCAAGTTCCAATTCCTTTCTTAATGACTGCATCACTTCAACAAGTTACTTCATATAAAAGAACCAGAGGAATTAGAAGTAGAAAGATGTATTAGGTCATGCAATACATCTCCTTGCCAATGCAAAATCTGTTCCCTGGAGTCCATTTCCTTGGAACTTTTTAACCAGACTCAGATTGAATGAATTTTTAGACACATGCTCACTGAATAGTTGCTCAGAGCTCAACATGTGAATTGCAGCTGTATTATAACAGTCAAATAGGAATAATATTAATGCAGAAGTCCATATTTCTTCCTAGTTACTTGGCAAATCTTTTCTGGATTTAAGCAATTTCCAAGTAGCTTTGAGACCAAAATGCAATGTAATTCCTAAATCTGCACTCAGTGAATCAGGAGCCATTAAAGATGTGGTAGAGTCTTATTTCATTATGCATCAATGTTAAATTGTATCATCTCATGTTCTCATTTTTCTTCTGAAATACAATTTCAGTACGGATCACTTGTAAAATAGAATGCATATGTAATTATAAACATGGCTGGGAGAAGTTACGTTCACACTGGAACGGAGCAGAGTATTCACAATCCAGTGGGAACACAAAGCTGGTGTAAACAGTCAGTTTAACTCCTATTCAAGTTTACCATATTCTCACACAATACACCACTTTCCCTGAAACTGTAAAGAACTCATAGTTCAATTTTCTTCCTGGAACACTCATCATGCAAGATGAACAGAAAATGTAATAATGCTTTAAACTTCATTTACTTTTACCCACTTGTTTTGACTAGAAAGATTTTTACCATAAAAATCAGGTAACCTGCAGCACCTAAAACAATAAGTGCCTGGATAAAACATGATGCTCTTTGTTAATATTCCCACATTAATTTGTGAATCATAAGATTTTTACATCTGATAAGTGTCTACATATCGAGATTATTAGTCTCTTAATAGACAAATTGGATAGGTAGAGAAGCAGTCAACAAGGGCTTTTTTTCTTTTTCTTTCTTTCAAAAGTGGCATATGACAGAATGACTAGACTATAATATAAATTAATAGTAATTGCAGAATTTTAAATTCTAATTGTCTAGAAATTGGATTAAAATGTTTAAAAAAACACATCAAGCAACCATCAGTGGAAAATGCTGTGGAACCTGTGATGTATTTCATTTCTGTAGAGCATAAGCAAAAGAGACAAAAAGCTATTCTGCATGTCAGCATGCTCAGGAAACAGCGTGTCCCCCCCTGACGTTTGGCATCAATGTCATAAGCTGCATCTCTAGGCCGGGGTTCCTTGTTTCATATGCAAGTCTCAGTTTTGGCCCTTATTTAACAGATCCTTATGAGGTTTTAAACACAGAAAAGCCAAGCTTGGAGTACACCAGAGTGGGCCAGGGGCTCTAGAGCACCGGTCATTGTGAACAGCAGAGGCCGGCAACAAATCTGACTCAATAATGTGCCCGAAATGCAGCATCTTACAGTGATTGTACATAAAAGCTCTAATGCAACAAACCACTTAATGTGATAGCCCTTTCTTGGAGTTTGAGGAACGTTCATGTCCTTGAGCATTTTTCCTTATTTAACTCTTCAGGAATATTGTGCCACTAAGCTGTAATGCTCAGAACGCATCTTCTTCCTTCCTCTCCTGCGAGCTTTTGTCTGGATCAGCTAAAGTTAAAGCATCAAACAGGACTGGACATAATTCACTGGAGATTTCAGTGAAGATGCCTATTAGGTGGTTTTACTTTGGTAAATGTATGTCTTAGTAATAAGAGCCCATCATCAGCCATTATGATGTTTCTTATGGTAAATCTCTTTTTTACAGTGATCTGAAGTTGAGTTCATTCTTGCCTGTTTCTTTTCCGATGCAAAAGAATGTGCTTGCAAACGTGCTTTCTGTTCTGCACGGTGTCTGTTTGTTTGTGTACAAGCTACAGACAACGCTGCTGGTACTGCATCTTTCTACACTGTATTAGCAAACGGGCGTTTGTAACACCTATAGGCTCTCCAAGTGCCGCACCGTGGTTTCCAAGTATTACTCTACTTATTGACGGCATTACTACTTCCAATGTCTTTTTAATTATCCCTCTTGTTCTCACTGATTTTTCTCTTGTTCAGAATCTTGTTTCTCTCTTTAATTATTTTTCCATCATTATGACTGGAGGAAAACATCTGCTGTTCTTTAAAACACATCCTTTGCCCTAGGACTATATTGCACCTTGTATTTCCCTATGTCCTTCAAGTTTTCTTTCCCTACAACATCTGTTTGGGTCCTTTAAAGCTTAAAACACTGAACTTCTTCCTTTTCAGGAGTCTCTCTCTTGTTCTTTTCACTTTTCTCCAACATAATCCCTTCTTAGAGTAATTTGTGGGAAAGTTGCTTCTACCATTAACATCATCTATACTTTCAGCTTCCATATGAAGTGTTGCATGGTGTTTTTCCAAATATTACGTCAGCACTATATTGCTAGAACTGGAACGCACTCACCACACTGAATTAAACGAGCAAAACTCCCTCTCTTGCTCCTTTCGTGGTGGTGGCCAGCTGGATGACTCCTGGGAGGTGCTCGGGGCGGTGGACTGTGCACCTCTGCAGGCAGGGGCTACTTTAGCACCTGGGCAGGGTATGTAAGGCTTGGGGTCACAGGGACGTCTCAGAGGCACACCGCTTGATGGTACTGGGAAAAAGAGTCTTTATGCACTTCCAGAGCAGGGACAGATGAACAGTGACAGCAGGGCCTGGCCCGCAAGGGCACTGAGACCACCCCAATCAGAAGCTGAAAATAAAATCATTGCAAATCTTCCCTTTCTCCCATTTCTGTTTGCCATTCACAACTGTTAATTGAACGGATAAATCCTTGCAGAAGATGACTCCACCTGCCCTGAGGCTATAGCCCACATGCCACACATGTGCAGGCTCCAGCAGCGTGCTCTGAGGCTCACTGAGATCCTGGGGAACCGCTGCGAGCCGCAGCACGTCATGGACGGACGTTGTTACTCTGGGAGGGAAGCAGACCCTGGCTCAGCAATGACATGCAGACGCACGTTCTGCTGGCTTCTGGCGAGGGGCTCCACAGCGACAGCACGTCCTGGTGCAGCCTCACAGGCCAAACGCTTCTTCTTTGAGTGTGCCGCGAACACGTGAGTGAGGTAAAAGCTTGTTATGTTCCTGAGAGACAGCTTCAACGCAGCCTCCAGTACCCAGACAGACATCACGGCCTGGCACCCTGCACCAGGAGGGGGCTGTAATTTCCCCTTTCCCGCCCAGGGCAGCGGGGAGCTGGCTGGTATAGGGAAGGAGCTGCTGCGCTTCACAAGAGCTTGGGATGCTGGCAGAGATGCTGGGGACTAGAGGATGGGACTGGGGAGCTGCTGCCTTATACCTGCAAATACTCTGAGGGGACATAAGAGACAGAGAGAGAAAATCACCTCTTGGGGGCCAGTTTTAACATTTGCATAGTTATTTATTTGCAGGTCTTGGGGAAGAAGACAGTGTTGTCAAACACAGGTACGGGATGCGCAATTATTTAGACCCAATTATGAAACTGGATCAAGTGGAGCACTGCTGCACCAGTAAAGAGTCCTTCCAAATGTTCTATCCTTTTCCAGTTTCTTATTTTCACTTGGTGACTAATAAAAGATTAAATGTACATAGCACTTCATCATGTGTAACATTGAGAAAAATGGAAAGATTATCTCCTCAAGAACAACATTTAGGAATCTTCGAGGTCACTTATTTCAGTTCACTCCGTCAGAGAGTCTATTCCAAGAAATAATCAAATTTCATAAAGAAATGAGTTTCCAGTGAAAAACTTTTCCAGAAACCCAGAAACCCAGCTATCAGAAACTCTGATAGTTACAACCCTTCATGTATAGCCATCAAATGTGTTCACAGTTAGTTTACACTCTTTCTTCTAGTGCCAAAATTAGCCTCAACAGCCATGTTTCTATCACATGAAATTGTCAAGCAACTTCTGGTACATTTAGTATTTTATTTTATTTTATTAAAAAAAAAAAAAAAAAAGACAAGAATATTAGTGTCGAAGCAGAATTTCCAGTCTTAGACCCTTTGTTTTTCTCTCCTGTTCAAGCTGCCTTCAGACTCGTGTGCTATCCAGGGGAGCACCTGGAGCACCGACTCCTCGTCACCCCCTTTCTGTGTGCCCAGAGGCACCGCTGACACTGGCGGGTCTGGGGGTGAGGGGGGTAACGGGGCCGCTGACTCGGGGAGCTGGCACCGACTTGTTTAACAGCTTCTCGTTGCGAGAGAGTGTGCTTTATAAAACTGAAGCAGAGCCCACGTGTCAAGTCCTCCAGTGGTTTTCAATTCGTAACCTTTCTATTTCGGTGCAAGCAACTGTATTCTGTAATGAAAATCTTGCAGATAAAACTAATACGGTGTACAAGGTGATATGAGTTTGGGGTTGCGTGGGTTTTAAAGCATGTATTTAAATCCATATGCCGCATTCAACCTACTGCTGTTCTCACGTGCCGGTTGCTGGCAGAAGCTGAGGCCAGCGCTGCAGGCTAAGGAGTGGGCTCAGAGCACCGCTGTGGCACCACGTCCTGCACGGCTTCGGATGGGCTGAGCTGGTAGGTGAGCTTATGGTGCTACTGAAGTTACAGAAAAAATTTCCCCTGGGCATCTTCTCTGGACTGCGATGCGGTACAATGTTTGTGTTGGAGGTTTGGGAATAAAAGACCCCAATTAGCAACTCGTGAAGAATGGTACCTTTGTGTAAATCAATAATATAAATAAAAACTTGCAGACTGGTCCAGAACTTTTGTTTCTCTTTTAAAACGCACCCTTTTGTTAACTATCTAATTATTTAATCTGTAATTCTCCAAGGGGTTGAAGTAGTAAGCAAACAAAACACATCTGAAGTCCGTGCCGCATCTCTTCACCCCATGAAACACAGTATCTGTGATGCAGCACAAGCAGAACTGGTGTATTGGATCAATATCCTGCTGGAGGAACCAACTGTCACCTTTTAACAACCCCTATTCACAAGTGAATTAGGCTTTTCCATTTGTTCCCTTTTTATATTTTCTATTATTCAGTGGTTAATGCATCAGCAAGTCTGGGAGGATGACCTTCATTTCTGTTAATTGTGCTTACACACAACATACAGTTGAGTCTGGCAGTAAACCAGCCTTACATGTCATTCCTGGATGGATATTGTAAATGTCTCCCTAAATCCTCTGTACAATTTGCTACCAACAGCATCCATACCAGCTGGTATAAGCAGAGCCGATGTGGGGACAGCTCCTCTGTTACAGAACAAAACCATTTATTTCCTTGCAATTCCAGCAGATGCAACTGCGCTTATAGGAACCCTAGAGTACATTAACTGGGCTTTCCCAGGCTTCCTAAACGAACACTACTGCCTACACAATTACAGTCCATAATGCTCAGTACCAGGACAAACATACTGCAGAGCATGGCTGGCTCCTAACCGGTGTCTAAAGAAAAGCAAGTGCTAGTCAGTACCTTCACTCTGCGCTGATTCATTGCCATCAGCACAGGCAAGAAGAGAGAGAAAAAACTGCTCATCTGCCCCCCGCTGCTCTCGCACAGACCGATGCCGCGGGGATGGTCCGTCCTGCCGCTTTCCAGCAGCAGTCAGCTCATCCTTTCCAAGGATCCCAGAAATGCATCCCTTTTTGGTACGGCATTTGGGTGGAATGGCCGTGGCACAGCGTAACGGACTTGCCCTGCTGATCACCTCGCTTTTTGTAACGTAGGGAGCTAACACCTCCTGTCACTGGGCCACTTTTAGGACTGCACAATTCCTCATAATTTCCTATCAGAATTACTCCAGAAGCCCTCTCAAAACTGCATGGGGGGAATGTCCTTGATATTTAGAAAGGGGCAAGGGTATTCAAAGTGGGAATCAGTTGCTTGTAGGGTAGCAGGCTTGTTCCCTGTAAGTCTATGGGAATTTGGGTGTGAAGTGGGCACCTACCTTGGGTCAAAGGAACTGCATCCTAGCAGACAGTCGGTAGACATTGCCTGGTGCCAGATAAAAACTCCCTGTAATTTTGGAAAGACTCTAAATTCTGGACCAAAACCAGAGGACTCGAGTCTGAATTTCTTCATTGTAAGCCCTCTGATAGGTGCAACTGTCATCCCCTGAACATAATTAAGCAAAACAGGGAATAGGAACTATACCACTCTCATATCTATGAGGCAAAACAAGAGTGAAGAGTAGAAAATGAGCAAAGAGAATATGAGGATTGGGATCTTCTTGCTTTATGGACCTGGACAAAGAGCTGTCAGCACCTCAAGCACCGCAGGTTTGGCTGCCAGTGCTCGAGGCCAGCCCTGACGTGGTGCAGCTGCAACCTGAGATGATGCTGCTGGGAAAGAGCTGGGTGAGAAAGAGCTTTAAATCAGTCCAGCTCTTTCCTAACATTGATTTGCTTTCCTGTGTTTCCTTAACCCTTCCATGTATTTATCTATCTGGCCCCAGGTTTATACTGTTGTATGCAGGGAAAGCCTTTGCTGCATTCCCCCCAGTAGTTTGGCAAACTGGGGGAAAAAGGATGGAGAAAAACTGAAGACGATGCTACTTGTTGGTAAGACTCACTCTAGGCACTGAAGTAGCAGGCTCTGTCATTAAGGCCGCCTCATGTTTACTGTTAACAACACCTCTTCAGCTGATTAAATACCGATAAACTGTTCTTCTGCCCCGCAATTTTCACTGCTTCTCTTTGCCCCCAGTTGACTCCTTGTCCTGCACATTTTAATAGTTCTAACGTTTCAGAATTTCAGAGTATGAATTAACATTTTGGAGTCCTGGAGTCAGAGGCATATTTCTGCCCGTGAAATGGAGTTATATAGAGAAAACAGAGGATGACTAAGTAATTGTTAAAATTGAAATTGATTAAAAGTCTGACACCAGACCCACAGAAACAGTATAAACGAGAGGGGATTAACAGAGAACTACAAATCTGACATTTCCTAATTTCTCAGTGCCTGACAGGGTTGCCGCTTCTGGTTTGTTGCTCTAGGTTTACTTTACTCTTCATTACCTTTTCCATTGCCATGTGGAGAGCTGTTTCCACAAGTAGATCCTTGTGCCCTCCTGACCTTTCTTCCACAGCTGGTGATGGGATTTTGAGTGAGAGACGCTCTTTTCCATAGGCTGTAATCCAGTAAAAAATAGCAGACCACTGTAGGTTTCTTAATTTTCTCATTTTCAATTATTTCATTATATTATTTTTCCATATATCCATAAGGACAACAAGAATCATGTTCCTAATTGGTAATGATACACTTCTAAACTAGGTTAAAAGCTTTTCCCCATCTTTTAGACTGCCAGGCACTGGATAAGAAATTGTCTTTTGGAATTGTCAAATGTCTCAGTTTTAACCAAAGACAGAGCTGGTCACACACGTAATCTTGTTTGCATTTAAGGCCCATCCACATCAGTTCTTCTACAGGGGAAAGGGCAGCGCAGGAGTAGCATACCCATTCTAAAATCATTCACGGGGTTAAAAAACAGCTATGAACCGGGAGCGGTTTTATTTAACAAAACAAAACAAAACAAGAGTTAAAGAAAATAAACATCTGGCCCCTACAAGCATGGCACTGAACGCTGATCTCCTGCCCTGCCGTGCAGGACAAGGTGCACCAGCCAGCAGGAGTTTGCCCTGAGCTTCACCATCCATGGGGAAGCCTCTGTAGCAGAGACTGCCATCACTGCTATTTCCTTGGAGCATCCTATCCAAGGGATGCTACATCAGGCTCTCACCACCAGCAATAACTTGATCCCCAGGTTACAAAACTGTGTCGGGGGGAGGAGGGGTGGGAGGCTGGTGCTGAACAGCATGGGAGGGGCTGCGAGCCCCGACATTACGCAATCATTTAACTACATTTTTTTCTTCAAAAGGAAAACATAATGTATTGCGGAAATACCCCCACCTTATACACCCCCTTGGCATTGTGATAACCGTTTTTCCACCTTTGAAGTACTTGCAGCCCTTTCATCTGCATCGTGACAAGCAAACAGCGTATTAAACCTAAGAGACATTTGTTCCCTGATACCTCACAGTGGGGGTAACTGATGGGAAACCTCTCAGTGGAAACACATACTCTCAAATATGTTAACAGCCCTTATTCTTATTCTCACACTAGTTACAGCGTGCTTTGGACTCTCTGGTCTGTTGTGTATACAACTCTGAATAAAATCAGTTTAAAATCATGGAAACCTGAGAGAGTATCTCAGCTACAGAAGAAAGTAGAGGAGTCAGGACAAAAGATATGCTGAAGGCCACTGTGAATCTTCCACTGCCATCAGGGGATATTTCACTGCTGGTTTTAAGTCTGTCATACTCATGTCTGTTTTGGTAAAAATCTCTTTGTAAAAGCTCTTCTGCTACGGCACTACCAGCATGAATCTTGTTCACCACAGCAGAAGGTCTGTGCAGTTAAAGATGGCAGGAGAGCACAGACCCATCATGAACGCGAGATGGGCGCTTTGCTGTGCCTACCTTTTCCCAGTGAACAAATCCTTGTATTATCTTATGCCAAAAAAAAAAAAAAAAGATGTGCCTCTGGTGCATTGTTTTTGCTGCTTCATCATTTATTTTCTATGCTACAACAGAAGCACTTCTCCCTTCCTAAACAACAGCTGTTGCAGCAAGGATTGCTCATGTATAAGGTATTATAATGTAGTGCTTACCACTCACTTCTTGCCTACCTGTCACCTGACACAAGTTTATCCTCTTTCTGCCTGTGTCATGTATAGGAAGTCTGTAGCTCTAATTCTTTCTCATATGCTTGTTTTTCTCAGCTGTGACAGTTCTTCATCTGTTTTTGTGGGTTTTTTTAACTTGAATTTCATAAGCTTCTAAATTGGCACATTCTCGTATTGTGATTTAATTCTCCATGTCAAGGCTGTCACCTTTATAAATATTCTCATAAGTTTTATGGATCAGTGTGTCAGCAGATTACTAGGAAGAAGAGGAGGAGTAAATTGTGTCTTAGGATAAGTTGTTGAATAGTATTGTAACCGTTAGGGGTATAACCGGTTATGACCATATACTTGCATCGCAGTACCATCTGGAGGTTGTCCAGGGGATGGTGCATTATGTTAGGTGCTGTATAAACACAGACCTCAGTGGGTTATTTTAAAATGAGATGGAGTAAATGAAGTAGGAGGCTGGAACTGGGAAAAGGGTAGAGAAATACTGGGGGAGGAAGGGAGATGCAATAGAAAAAGCACATCCTAAAAGGCAGAAGGCAGAGTTAAGGCAAACTTGTCATATGAACCACTAGATGTTTTAAGCAGAGAAAGAGTGGGAACCGGTGGTGGAGGAGAGGAATACTGTGTTCAGTTTTGGGCCCCTCACTACAAGAAGGACATTGAGGTGCTGGAGCGTGTCCAGAGGAGGGCAACAAAGCTGGTGAAGGGTCTGGAGAGCAAGTCTTACGAGGAGCGGCTGAGGGAACTGGGGTTGTTTAGCCTGGAGAAGAGGAGGCTSAGGGGAGACCTTATCRCGCTCTACAACTMCCTGAAAGGAGGTTGTAGCGAGGTGGGTGTTGGTCTCTTCTGCCAAGCAACTAGCGATAGGACGAGAGGAAACGGCCTCAAGTTGTGCCAGGAGAGGTTTAGATTGGATATGAGGAAAAATTTCTTCACCGCAAGGGTTGTCAAGCACTGGAACAGGCTGCCCAGGGAAGTGGTGGAGTGACCATCCCTGGAAGTATTTAAAAGACGTGTAGATGAGGCGTTTAGGGATGTGGTTTAGTGGGCATGGTGGTGTTGGGTTGATGGTTGGACGTGATGATCTTAGAGGTCTTTTCCAACCTTAATGATTCTATGATTCTATGAGAAGCCAGAGAAGGATGGCAGGAAAGCAAAGGCATGGGATGGAGCGAGAGGCAGTCGACTGGCTGGAGAGTGTACAGACCCCAGTAAGAAGTCTCACTGGAAAGCAGCAGCCCCAGCTATCTGGGCTGCCAAGTGTGCTCCTGCTGCTGCTGCCCCAGAAGATGGGTTTGGAGAGGGAGAAGGTCTCGTTGGGAAGGGAAATGCTGTGGGGTCACCCAGAAGCAGCACGGTGGGGAGCCTGCCCGAGCACCAGGATTGGGATGTCAGAGGCGCATCCTGAGGAGGGCATGGCCCGCGGAGCCGCGGGGCGTAGACGAGGACATGCACGAGGTGCACGAGGACAGCTTTCAACGACCTCTCTGAACCTTCAGCAGGTTCCACTGCATACTGGAAAATAATTAAACTGACAAAGCCATAGCAAAATGGATCTGGAGGAACGGTGTATCCCAACACACGGACGTCCACACCGGAGACTTTTCTTTGGCAGCTTTCATTGAGCCCAGTGATTCAGCTGATCTGCTTGTTCCGATAGTATCTCTAAAAGTGAAAATGATCTTGGAAACGGTAAATAAAACTTCATTATCATGACAGATAATGTGTTAAAGTGTAACAACATTTTTTTTATTAGATTTGTAGATGTAAAATGAGGGCCATCCATCCAAATTTGCTTTGATAGGTACTGGGCCCTACGCCGGCTCCATTTTAGCACTCTGGTGCAGCAATGATGAAAGCTGATTGAGATTTGGATGAGCTGAGCATGTTTCGCTTTTTATGAAGCCCTACCAGCTGAGTTTACATTACTCAGAGCAGTGCTCAAACTCTAAAGCACAGCAGACCCAGGATGCAGATAAATGGATAGACAGATCCTGACCTGATAGACCTCGTTGGGGAGCAGTGCTGATGGGCAAAGAACGCCACTTTGAGAAGGCAATTGAATGGAAAAAAATCAGATTTCAAGATCACTGATAGCACAGTTACCTCCTTGCAAGAAGGGTCTTTTGGATACGATCAGGAAAACACCCTTCTCCTGGCACAGGGGCAGGGGTGGAGGTCCCAGGAGAGACTGGTCAGGGCCAGCAATGCCCTTTGGTGCCTTCAGTCCTCCGACACCTCTTTCCTGTTGCATATTTTAGGTGTGTAAATGTTAGCCTACAGAACCACATTGCCCTATTACAAATCTTTCTTTATGCAGAGGAACAACCTGAAGAGAAGTGGAGAGTCTCCAGCCTGGGGGTTAGGATGTGTGCTGGCATCCCGCGTGCTGCTGAGGGCCAAGCGGCACTTCGGTGCCCCGCTCCTTTGCCGCTGCTCGTGACTCCAAATAAAAGGCAAAGGACACTAATCCAAACTCTTTGTTACTAAAATGTTGCAGAAACCTAGTATCTGAAACGGCATTTGGTATTTTTTTATATCTTAGGTATTTACTGTTCATGGAAGGAGCTGCCAGTCGGTTAATTATGCGATATTCCTAATTATAGCTGAGGATAATACCAAGAACAATTGAAATAAAATGACTGTAATTTGAAATAAAAAACTTCTCTATGTTTGAAATTATTAAAAGGCCGCATGTAAATATCATCACGTTTTGATTCATTTTCCCATGAAATTTTAGTTAAATTATTTTCTCTAGCAGGAGATGTTAATAACAACACCAGGAAATTGAACATCAAGGTTTAACTCAGAGGCAATAAATCAACATATGAAAAAGGTTAAGGGTTGCACATTATGAAAACATTTCCAAAGAGAATTACAAGTTAGAGGCATGTGTTGATTGAGTGGGAAATCTTACCATATAGACAAGGCTGGATTCACAATGAAGATAATCAGGTAAAGTACTACTCAGTGATTTTAAAAAGAAAAAGTCTGTTGAATACCCAAAATAATTACCACAGTGTGTCTGCAGAGTGGTACAATATACCCAGAGTTAACCAACAAATCTTCCTCCAAATCGAGCCTATGTGCAAAAGCAGCCCATGACGGGAATGCATCAAGCTGTCACTCACCACCACCTTCTGCTTCAGGACGCTCTGTGCCAAGATCTGCAGCTCTCGGGCTGAAATGGGAGAATGATGTGTAGTGTTTCACATAAATCTGGATGTACCAGCCCGGGCTCTGGCTCCATATGCCCATTTGCAATGAAATCATCGAGCCAAGGACATGCCTGGGAGGACAGAGCTCAACCCTTGAAGTTTTGGAATATTTTTTTCCAGCGGGAAGAATCTGTTTGATTGCAGCTATAAACCTGCTGTTTATGGCTGCATATTGCCAGTGTTAAACACGTAAGAACAAGAGATAAGAAAATGTGACAGCAGAGTGAATCATTTGAAGAAAACCCAGCACCTTTCTCTCCTGATTTCAAGCCTGCATTGCAGAGAGATGAAATCAGCACTGGAGAACTCAGACCTTCTAATGATGCACACAAAATGGGACGTAAACTAATCCATTACAGCCTACCCCCTCCTAGCAGAATTTGTAACAGCCTGAAGCAGGTATAATTTGGTTATCACTTAGTCTAAAGCAGTTGGCCAAATTCAAACACAGTTGTTACCAGCAGGTACACTTTAATTTTGCAATGTGCAAACTGCTTTAATGACTTTCCCCTTCTCTCTGTTTTGTCCAACTTCCAGGAATAAGAATTTCCGCTGCCTGGGTAGCTTTGCCTTGCCAGATACTCAGGTTTCAATCTGGAGAAAGAAAATAGAAAACTCTGGTGTCCAACACAAAAGACACTTTCAAGATAATGACATCTTTAAAGAATTTAAATGTTCTCTCTCAGCGCTCCAGACCTGTGCCAGGTTGCCAAAGGGGCTGATGGAGACAAGGACCACATGCCACACAGGTCTGGGTCCTGGTGTCTCAGGGACTTAGTAACTCGCACGGGAAAAGGGTCAATGTTAGAAACGTGGAGCAAGGCAGCACCGCGCTCTGCAGCTCGATGGGGACCATGCCTGCTCGGGAGGAAGGAGTCCTGCGGTCGGCTTTCCAGCCCCAGGGCTGCTCCATGTAAGAGAGAAGCATGCAGCAATGGTGCTGGGAGGACAGGCTGAAAGGCAGGGCTCTCCCATCGCAGCCGGGGGAGCGACTCCCATCCGGAGCCCCAGCCCTGGGCTCGTGTCCCCGCAGCGATGCCGCCTGCGACGGAGGGACACGACACCTCCCATGGCGCAGCCTGGGAAGCAGGCGCCTGGAAGCCGTGCTCCCCTGCCTGCGAGCCCCAGCCCAAGGCTGTGCCGCCTCGGACCTCTCCCCTTCCCCGGGAGGGCCGGGCAGCAGGCTGCAGGCGGGGGCGGCCGTGGAGGCAGGAGAGCTGCTGCAGCCTGGGGCAGGGAAGCGCTGGGAGAGGACAGGGGAGCTGGTCCATGGACAGGCTGAACTGCTTCCAAGTCATCTGCAGCCAAGCTCTGGGTAAAACAAGGGGTTTTTTCCTTCCTTGCTGTGATATGTAGCAGCAATTTTATTTTTTTTTAAACTCTGCTCCTTATACTGCTTTTTAATCCTGTTAAGTCTTGTCTAATACTTGTCTGTATTAACTGCTGATGTCATGATTCTGAAATGATTAGGAACGAAAGTGATCTTTTGGGTCGTTTTCCTAAACTTCAGATGGTAATAAAGTCCTTACGAAAGACAACTTTCAGGAAGTCATGTTTAGCCACATTTAAAAGACAACTAAGTTCTGGCAAGCCATTCCAGTCATCTCATTAAGTCTGAATAAATACGAGAGTTTAATATTAATTTCATTTTCATATATCCAAATTAGAAGGCAGCAGAGAAGAAAACAACATAATCTGATTAAACAAATTAGAATCACGCTGCTAAAATTGCCCTTCAGTATTTATTTATTTTTAACTGCAGTAGCTTAAAAGAAATCTGAAAAACAAACTCCCCCAAATGTTACCTAACATCTAATTACCAGCCGCTCCTCCCCAGGAAGCACCCAGCTGTCAGGGCATTGACAGGCTGGAAAGTAGATATTCCAGCCTAGGTTTCCAAACCTGCATATGATTTTTTTACTTTAATCCTGCTCCAGACTGAGGTTAAGGCAGTGAAATTTGGGCTGAAGACTGATGTCTGCTCCCCTCGACATCCACTGTTCTGCCAGGCAATGGTTGTTGCACCACACCAGGACATCAAGTGGGGAGCTGCCTTGCTGTGAGGTGTACGCAGTGTCCCTTTGCATCCAAAATGACCGTGCCTGGTTACCCCAGCACCACGCATCTGAAGCCGCTGTCTGTAGCCCGTTAGCCCTAAAGAAGCCATTTCCTCCATGGACATCCCCCACACCTCTGGAAGGCGCCCGGACCCCGGGCTGCAGGCAGTCAGACAGCAGATAGGAGATGCTCCCACAGGATTGACGTCAGAAGCTTATTAGGGAGCTTGTTACCAGCAGGGCACTTTTGCTGTTAGCTGTGTCTGAGGTCTGCCCGGCTGGATGTGGCGAGGATGAACCAGCAGTGACTTCCTTGCATGTATCCCTGTGCAAAACCTGTGTCAGGGCACCTAATTACCTGCTGCAAGGAAAAGACTTTCAGAGTGAAAATAGGAAAACATCCCACTTTGGTACGTATGGTTCATTCTTTTTTTGGTCTTTTCAATAAAAGGACCACAGGTACCTGTGAAGTCAGTGCCCATAGAGCAGTCCCCTGACCGTATGGCAGTTTCACAGTTGCAAGCCCACCCAAGTACCTCACAAGTGGGTCCACCCCACCCCAGGATGGGTCATAGAATCATAGAATCATTAAGGTTGGAAAAGACCTCTAAGATCATCGAGTCCAACCGTCAACCCAACACCACCATGCCCNNNNTCATAGAATCATAGAATCATTTAGGTTGGAAAAGACCTCTAAGATCATCGAGTCCAACCGTCAACCCAACACCACCATGCCCACTAAACCATGTCCCTAAGCGCCTCATCTACACGTCTTTTAAATACTTCCAGGGATGGTGACTCCACCACTTCCCTGGGCAGCCTGTTCCAATGCTTAACCACTCTTTCACTAAACCTAATGTCCAATCTAAACCACCCCGGGCACAACTTGAGGCCATTTCCTCTCGTCCTATCAGTCCTCGCAAAGGCTGTCTGTGGGACCAGGGATGTCCTCTTAGCCTCTCTTTAATCAGCTGCAAGAGCAAAATCAAAGTGCCAAATCTGAGTTCACCATCTTTTGACACAGTAACATGTCCCGTGTAAGGTGGGCTGGAGGGAGCCTGGGATCCCACCAGCCCAGGTCCCGAGGGAGACCTCCCTCCTGCCAGCCCACACCTGGGCTCTGGGCAAAACTGTCGGCTTCCAGAGAAAGCTACAGAGAGCCAAGGACACCGGTGACTTGGATATCTGAGATTATTAAGCTGTGGGCATCCCTGCAGCAAGCCAGGGCCATGTTCTCTGGCTGTGCCCTGGGGCTTCAGGCAGGCAGGTTGTGTCACCTGCCCAAGGCTGCACGGATGCACTGTGCGATGCAGTACGGCATGGACGGCACCTTGGGGCTGCGCTAGCTGTGCTCTTACCTCTAGGCGATGTCACTGAGTCCCGGGACATGCACCGTGCTCAGCTTCAGGACAGATTAGTCTGTGCTGAGAACGGAGCTGAGAGGAGATGGCACCGTGGAAGGGAGAGTGCTACGGCATAGATGTGCTTTACCAGGTCTGAAGGATGAGGGTAGAACTGCGTCAGCTTTCAGCATCTCCACAGCCTCTGCACGGGGAGGTTGAGTCTCTTTGCACTGTAATGCAATAATAAATGGTAAATGTTTGCACTTTGTTGGCACTGCAAGTACAGCAAGGGACAAAGTCTCTAGTCCATTAAACTGTACCTGCTTAATGGAAGAGGGCAGCACACGCTTCTGTTTCCCCTTCTTGAGCAGTGCTCTTGTGATTGATTTAGTTAGCTTAGTTCGCATGAACGTCTCTGGCCTTTCCCTGAAGAGAGCCTTCAGAGACTCGCCCCTCCATTGGGATCTGTTGCAGAGAGTTGCACGCTGTTTCCATAAACGCCGTGACAGCTTGCTTGCTTCGGGTCATTCTGTCGGCATGCTCCGGGTTCCTTCTCCTATCAGGCTGCGCCCGAATCCTCTTACACAGCTGTGGCTGCTAGGGATGCGCTTATCCTTCTTTTGAGTCATCAGCTGTGCGTACCTGTGTACGTGCGTGTGTGTGTGTGTAAAGAAAGAAAGAAAGAAATAGGAACTCAATAGGAAATCTGGAATTGGGAAATTGCAATGGAATTTCTAGGCCAGGTTTATAAACGAGAGAACCTTCCAAATGCAACTCCCCACCCCACAGCTCAGATCTCCAGCTGGGCTTCGTGCACCCCAGGCACAGAAATAGCTTGTCAAATCCAGTTCAATCACCTGACTGTATCTGAAAGAGAAAATCTTTGTTCCCTTACCCTGCCGGGCCGGTCGTGCTGGAGTGCGGCTCCTGATGCTGCCCTGGCGTGGGCTGCGGACGGCAGGAACTGCATGGGGTCGTGTGCGAGTGAGGGGGATCGGGGTGTGTGCTGTAGGTGTTAATATTAGTTATTATTGTTGTTTAATTTGATTAATATTACTATTGTGTAACTGATTTGTTATTGTTTTGTTAACTTTTGGTAATAAAATACTTGAATTTAAAAAAAAATTTATTAAATTATAAATTTTTATATTATTTTATTATTGATGTTATTATATTTTATTATAAATTTTATTAAATTATATTAAACTGTATTTATTATATTCAAATCATTGCATCATATACTAAATGCATTAAAAATATCCAGCTGGCAGTCATTTAAAATGCAAAATCACTGTGCAACATAAGCTTTATCCTTGTTGCAGAAGCTTGGTGTTGGACCAATGTTCTTCAGCGTTTTACCAATGACATGGAAGAAAGCAAAATTATTTCTGGCAAAAGGACAAGGGCAAGTCAGCCATATAAAACAAGGTAGAGAGCTTGGTAATCACGGCTTGCTTGGACATCATTTACTGCTCCCAGTGTGACGTACGGCCTCCCCTGTTGTTAGAATAATAAACAGAAAAGAAGAGTAGAGTGGAATTTTATTATCATAAGCAGTCTTAATAAGGTCAATTCTGATATTAAACCATAAAAAATGTCAACAAACAAGTAAAAGGTCAGGCAAGGGCTGCCACCATGACTGTAGGTTCGGAAAATCTGCCTTTCAAGGAAAGAAGTACATTGGACATGATTTATAAGTTGTAGGGTGGACACAACGTGGCTAGCAATGAGGTGAAGAGCTTCCACCGAGGAGGTGTTTAAGCATTAGGCTGTTTTTACTCAGGGGATAGTGGAGTCTCTGATACCTGAAGTCTTTACAACAAGGCTGGGACTACTCTCTGAAAAAGGTGTGCTTATAGGCAGTGCATACTAAATAGTAGGGGAAATTCTTTGGCCCTCATTGCATAATGACTCGATGGTGTCATTTGGTCATAAAATCTATTCTGGTTTGGTTTTTGTCAGCCATATTAGTTTTATGTTCCTTGTCTACACTGGAGCTAAACCCTATTCCAGTGAACCACCCCAGAGCCTCCGAACCTCCCCCATGACCTCTCAGGTGAAACCACAACGTCAAAGAAAATCAAGATTATTTTTCCCCTGCCTCCACGTCCCTTGTCCTTCTCATGAAGGGCCTGAGCTCCTGACTGCACATCTAGAGTTTTACCAGAATCCCACTAATCTTCCAGACTTTTCTGCCTTGCTCTTCCTACCTTTGCAGCATTTGGCAATTTTCTCTCCTCACCTGCCAGTTTAAAGCTCATCTGAACAACACAGGTGACAGTTACAAAAAGAGATTTTTTTTCTCTGTGAGACGCCAAAAGTGAGAATAGTTATCTGCCTGGAAAAGCACTGCAAAATCTTAATTAACATCCAGAAGGGGCAGGCAAGAGAACCCTATTTCAGCAAAAGTGCAAGGATCCAGCACAGTTGTGATAGCAGTGCTGTAGGGCTGAAGGTGTTGGTGTAAAAAGGAGTGGTGAGATGTGCTGGAAGAAAGTTTCCCCAAAGAAATTAAACTACAGAAGTAGGAATTATAACAAGAAAATACAACATCAAATAATATTAGGATTAAGAGGAGAAACGGTAGGAA
Source organism: Phoebastria nigripes (assembly GCA_035582835.1). NCBI lineage: Eukaryota > Metazoa > Chordata > Aves > Procellariiformes > Diomedeidae > Phoebastria > Phoebastria nigripes. Next base: position 105,877 of record JAYKAV010003291.1, read on the forward strand.
AAGTCACATATTATAGTGGGCTTCATGGGCAATAAGCTGTCCTGTGTGGGTGCAAATCTATCATGATTAAACAAGGATAGCAGTCTCAAAATTTTGTGGTATGTTGACAAAACTATCTTCAAGATTATAGTGGACCGTGACCCATTTATAAGGAAGGTCTATTATATACTGCGTGTATATATATATATAACATTATTATACATGACTTTATGACATTTTCAGGGCATTTAATTTAAACCTGAGCTTATGACGCTTTCCCGGAAAAATCACCTGTCTGTGCTAGTAGGGATGGAGAGCTGTACGGAAGGAGCCAAGTGTTCAAGCCGTGCCCGTGCCCAGGCCAGGGACCAGCATCCAAAAATGTGGACCAATACCTTGTCCACGGGGCAGCTCCTATCAACACCACCTCCATTTTCCACTGCTAAGTGCTGGTGAGTGTCTTGAAGTCGGGCTCAGTCTCAGTGGCCAGGTGCCGATCGGACAGAGAACTAACCTTGCAACCCATAAAGTTTCCAGGTGGGCATGCAAGCTGCTCAGCCCACCCGAGGACAGCCCCCGTGCCAGAGCCAGCTCCAGGTAAGAGCTGGGGAATGCATGGCTGGGATTAGGGGCATGGCGAGACCCTCATGCCATGCCAGCCCAAAGACGGACCGGATTAAATAAATGATGACCCTAGGGCATGAGTTGCTGAGAGCCTATTAATCAACTTTTTCTTGAAATATTCCCAAAGTCCTGGAGGCAGTAATCCGGGTCACTGAGATGAAAGTTCAAATTCTGGAGCCCCCTTGGTTGCCCAATACCGGACATTGTCAATCCAATAAATCTAATATCAAAGATTTAGTGTGCTTCACACAGGGCTGGGTTTTATTTGGGCTATAACACTAAAGTATATGGCTTGCCACAGAAATCTGAGCAGTGCCATGCAATATGTTACTGGAGCCCATGCTGCTTTAACACTATTTAGAAGAATTTGAAAACCAAAATGATTTGCTTTGCACAGGAAGGATAGCTTGTTTAATGAGGTTTGAACAGCCTGGTAGGGTCAAAGCTAAGAGTAGACTTGGATGGAGACTATAGATAGTAAAGTATTTTAAATGTGTTAAAGAAACTAGCTGCAAAAACCCATCCCTGAGCATCAACCAGAAGGTAAATAGTCATAGAGAAATATTGAGGGGAATGTCTTCTGGATCCGTGTGAGATGGGTGTCAGCATCTCCCCCTTCCGCAGAAGGGCTCCGATCTCCCTGTCGCGCATGCGGGAGAGCGGTGCTGCGGGCGCTGCAGGTGCTGGCTTTACACTGCAGTGTTTCAGGGAATATATTTCTTTTCCCCACACAAGGTGCATTGTGACATCTGAGACAGCAATTAGACTACAGTCCTTAAAACCTGCCTGTCCCCCAAGCAGATGTTTCATACTAATTCCATTATTGTTCTTATTCCTCTCCCAGAAGAGTGGGAAGTTTTGGGGCTGGTAGTGGAGCTTTGCGTAGCAATGAGGGCTATGCCATGGGAGAGCTCAGCCATGGTCACTGGGTAAAGTTAATCGAGGCGAATGCAGTTAGATCTTTGGGTTCTGGAGGAGATACTGCTCAATGAAATCACTCAGTACAATATGGTGGGTGTGTTCAAATCCTGCCTTTCTTAATATTTAAAGTCATATTGCAAAAGTGAAGGAAATCCACTGGAAAAAAAAAGCAGCCTCCAGTTCTTGAGGGATGACTAAGAGGACTGGTAAGAAATTATAGCTGGAAGAGATCAAGGTTACAAAACTTGCAAACGTCGATATTTAACTAAATTTCCAGGGCATACATTAAAAAAAAGGAAAACAAAAACAAAAGGAGTGCAAGAGAGGACCCCTCGCTGGAGGGCAGACATAACTGGAGTGAGACATTAAGTGAAATACAGAAAAACAGCAATTTTCCTGAACTAGCCAGAACGCAGAAAGAAATAGCGCTTGACCTAGGGAGTTTCCTGAATCTGTAGATGATAAGCCTAAAACAAGCAAGAGCCTTCAGCATCCAAACTGGCACTGCTGCAGCTCAACGGCCAGTGCCTGGAGCTTTGGGGGACGGTGGCTGTCGGGCGCTGCCGTCTGCAGGGGCCATCCCCTCTGCTCAAAGGGAGACCATCGCCCCCGCATTCATTTAAACTCACATTCTCACTTTTAACTCTTCTCAGCTTTCTGCAGAAAGGATATCTGGGGCAATAAAGCTCAGCCTTCAACTCCACATGAGGAAAAACATGGCCCTTTTAATCAAAATCCTGAAAAGGTATGTCATTAATTATTCTTGCATGGCTGTGAATTATTTGCCCATGATGACACAAAACAGAGGCTTATGGCCTTTGAGATTTTTCCCAATTTTTTCTCTACAGAAACACTCATCAAATGTTCTAGGTAGCACTTAACTCTTGCTGTAATAATTTGTTTGAATGGACGTTGCATTTCTGTAGGTGACCTCTTTAAAATAATCCTTCAAAATAAAATGTTATATCTCAAATGAGAAAGCCTGTGCAGCAAGCTCCTGCAGCTGGATGCTTTGGGCAGCGACTGCTATTCACCAGGCTGGTCAGGCAGAGCCCCCCAACCTGTCTTCACTTGGCCTTTCTCTTCACCTTGATTTTTTGTGGGCAAGAAAGGGTATTTTTCACACCCAGACCCTCTTGGACAATTTCTACTTCAGGACTTCTGAGCGCTTGGGGAAAGGTATTTATTTACATCAGGCTGCCTGGTTACAGGCACGCAACCGTTATCTGAGCAAAGGAGAGCAGGCTGCCGGCTCCTGCGCTGCTCCTCCCAGGCAGCCAGCCATGGCCCGGCCAGCGCCATGTACCATTTGTCACCCGATTGTTTCTATTGCAATTAATGCTAATCAAGCGCTCGTCACAGCTGCAGCACAATGTCGTGCACGCACCCCGGGCGCTGGTGCAGGCTGCTGCTCCAGGAGATAACGGAGGGGACGGGCTCCGCCGTGGCCCCTGCAGAAGGCGAGGCAAGCAGCGCTCTCCCGGTCGATCCACGGATTTAGAAATTATCCCCTTTTTTGCTTTGGCCTGCAGGTACCTTCAGCAGAGATGGTTTGGTTCCTCAACGGGCAAAACAAAGGATTGCTGGCTGACCAAGAAATTAGCAGAAGTCGGGGGGGAGTTCATAGGGCTTTTTGTTCATGTTCTTAGTCTGGTCAGTGGACTTCATTATTCTCTCTTTAGACAGCTTTAATTCCACCCCCAGATTTTCAGTGGGAATACAGCACAAGGAAAAAAAAAAAAAAAAGACTTGTTTTAAAATATTAGGTTTCCCATGGAGAATATGTGGCCTGATACGATTACGTTTTAAAGTGAGAGACAGAAGACTTCCAGTCACAAACCCCAGAAAAGATACCTGTCATTTCTGAAAAGTCAGCATTAAGTCTACAAAAACACCCACCATTTCTTACAAATTGTGCCCTTTTTTACAAACATCATCTGTAAGATAAATCTTATTTAACTGCTGCGTGGTTGCATTGCTAGAAATGATGGGAGGTCAGGAGAAAGTGTGCCCTCCCTCTGCAGAGAAAGAGGAATACACCAGTCTGCTAAATCAGCTGTTATGGAAACATTTGTTATTTTGTTTATAGTAAGCAATTTATCATTTTATTCTTCCATTTTGTTGTTCAATCACAGGTTAAATATTCACCCAGTCAAAGTTGTCTCATTCATTTAAAAGGCACTACATCAAAGTTGACCTTCCATTTAAGATTCTTTCAAGAGCCTTTATATTAAGATTAGTGAAAAGTATAACTTAGCATATACACAGTGGAAGCAGGCAACCATCTCTGACAGAAGGTAACCCACGGTGGCTGAGTGACTTCTTTGCAGTATAAGCAGTGCTATAATGCTAAAGCTTTTATTTTCAGTAAAAGCTTTCTTAAAGGAGAAAAGCATACATTAAAACCTAGGTTAGTCAATATTATCCTGCCTTACAACCTACCCTTGAGGTTATGTTTCCTTGCATGGAGGGATTTCCACAAGCAAAAACTTCTTTCAGCTTTTGAGTTAGACCTCCTATCCCTTCCCCACCTGCGCAGGCAGTGACGTGTTTGCAGGCAGTGGCGTGATTTGGTGCCCATCCTGCAGCCCCTGTGCTCAGCCCCCTCCCGCTGACGGTGCCCGGCTTGGGGCCGAAGGAGATGCGGGTCCCACCACCCCTCCCTGGCCGTGCAAGCGCAGTAGCGCCTGTGCCTCGGTGGTTATCTGCCCTGTGGACTGCCTTCGAGTGTCACTTTGTTATTAAAGTGTTATGCAATTAAAATCTATTAACTCTTATCCCCCTTTGTTTAAACCTCTCTCAGGCATCCCCACTTTCCGAAACTCCCGGACCCACTTGCTCTGTTTGGACGAGCAGTGGAAAGTGTTGTACAAAGCTCGTGACAAGCGCACCTGGCTGTAGGATCACCTCTCATCTCGGTGACATCATTTTCTGCGTGGATCCGATGGCTTTCCTGGGGAGGGGGAGAAGGGGTCCACACGCCCTGTCTCCTGCTCCCCAGGCAGGTGCTCTGACCACTGACTGCTGTGCATTTGCTGGCGGCACTTTGTACACCTGCGCAAAGTCCTGCCCGACCACCCCGCGCACGTAGGGTCCAGGCATGTCTGATATGTGCAGCCTGAGGGAGTCGGATGCCTGGCGCAAGCTCGCAGAGCAGCAATCATAGAATCATAGAATCACAGAATGTTTTGGGTGGGAAGGGACCTTTAAAGGCCATCTAGTCCAACCCCCCTGTCATGGGCAGGGACATCTTCAACTGGATCAGGTTGCTCAGAGCCCCGTCCAACCTGGCCTTGAATGTTTCCAGGGATGGGGCATCTACCACCTCTCTGGGCAACCTGTGCCAGGGTTTCACCACCCCCAGCATAAAAAATTTCTTCCTTATATATAGTCTAAATCTACCCTCTTTTAGTTTAAAGCCATTCCCCCTTGTCCTGTCACAACAGGCCCTACTAAAAAGCCTGTCCCCATCTTTCTTGTAAGCCCCCTTTAAGTACTGAAAGGCTGCAATAAGGTCTCCCCGGAGCCTTCTCTTCTCCAGGCTGAACAACCCCAACTCTCTCAGCCTTTCTTCATGGGAGAGGCATTCCACCCCCCTGATCATTTTTGTGACCCTCCTCTGGACCCGCTGCACTGTCAGAGCTGGGAGTGCAAGCTCGGGAGATGCCAGGACCAGCGGCAGGAGAGGCTGTGTGAGGATCTCTGCGTAGCCAACATGTCGGATCAGAGATCATCCAAGCCTCCAGCTACTGTTGGGATCAATGGCAATTTGCTGCATCCCTCCCCGTGTTTATCCGAGCACAGGTACCTGGACATGGCTCCTCACATATATTTTAGTGCTAACTGCCATCGATTCCAGTGATCGTTGGGCACCTAAATGTTCTTAAATGCCGTCTGCCTGTGCCTGCCTTCCCAGTAAGTATAATGGTGATAAAAGCACTTCCCTATCTCAGAGAGAAGCAGAAAGATAAATGCATTAAAGACTGTGAGGCACTTAGATGCTACCGTGATTATCTCTTTTTAGACAGATGAGCTGAAGAACAAACAGATACTGCCGATTACACGTTTAATACATACAAGTAAGAGATGACCTTGTCTTTATTACTATCTACACAGTTTAAGGACTAGTTGATTCAATAATAAGACGCCCATAGTAAATATTTATGAAACATCACATCACATAAAAATTACAGGTTATTTAAATTTAATTTGCATTTATACTTTCAAATCAGGTTATTATATAGCAGAAATGTACTAAAATTAAATTCATAATGCACATTACAGCAATTTGAGCAAATTGTACCTTGAAGCAATTTATATTTAAAATGCAGTCTGTGTGCTTCTTCACTTTCCTGCAGCCTGTAAATAAATTTACAAAGCATTTTCAGTGACAGCCACAGTGTTCCAGTTGTAAATTGATGTAGTCTGAAACAAAGAACAATTACCGCTTAAACAGATCCTGTGTTACACTAAATCTTAAAGCATTTGAATTCTGGCAAAACAAAGGGAAGTGATTTTTCTTTTCTCCTTAATCCACGGCAACAGTTCTTGTCAGGTGGAAAATATTTGTGCACTAACCCCTCGCCTGTTTGTCTTCCAAAACAACCAGCTTTTAAAGGGGTCAGATTGCAGGCGGGCTGATGCAATAGCATGAGACCAACGTCCAAACTGACAGCGCTGTAAATTGTGTAGCTTGGACCCATCTCTCCAGCAGCTGAGATTAAGTTCGTCACGAAACTCTCCCCAACAAACAGTTCCATCAAAACGCATTCCCTGAAAGGTTCAGGCTCCTCTGTTTCAACCACAGTCCTGAGAAAAAAAAAAAAATATATCTACGTATGAGTCTGTGCAGGAGCTAATAGCTTAAATGGTTCAAAGAGCAACCGTGACACTTCTGAGGAGATGCCTGGGAAACTCAGTCTGCACAACAAAAGCAGAGTTGAAATCCTATGGCATTTCCAATTCCAAAGGCTGAATCACGGCGTGGAGGCGGAGTGGGGGGAGCAGAGCCAGGCCCCCCCCCCGGCCACCAGCCGGGAGCGATGGGGACAGGAGGGGGCTCGGTCAGAGCTGGTGAAAGGGACCATGTGCTGTCATCTAATGGGCCTGGACTGGACCTCAGGGCCCAGGAGGTCCCACCTAGTTGGTCTTGCCAACTCCACCCTGGTTATCGCAACGGGATGCTTTCTCCATAATTCAGCTAACCGGAATGTTTTTTCCAAATTCCACTGTTTCACACGTGGTTTTTTTCTTTGTAATTCTCTATGTATTCAAGTATGGAATGAAAATTTAATTTTAAACATTTGGGAAAGAAAAAAGGAAATGTTATCCTGCTGTACTGTGGAATCCACTGTCTCTTATAAAAGCCATAGAAAGGGAAGAAAGACCCAAAAACTTATCTTCAGAGGTGCAGATCAAAAATGTTGAAAATATATATGTATGGGGAAGCTCAGACAGGTTGGGGTTACGGCATGCCTAACTTTCTACTACCGTCAAGTTTACCCCAAAATAACCTACAGCTGAGGTGAAGAAAAAAGCTGATTTTCCTTGCAGCTGTCCGAGTGGGACGAGTCCAGTTTGCGGACTGGGAGCTCTCCAGACGCCAGACGCCAGAGAGTCTCCTCTGGGCCGTGAAGGACGTGCCAAACTGGAGACAAAGCGCCCGGGGTCTCCTCTGCCGCTGTCTAGACCAGGGCAGCTGGGACGGCTCGGGGTGCTCCGCTGCAATAGCCAAGCACACGGGTGCCACGGTGCTCTCTGCGAGGATGCACGGTGAAGGATGGACACACTGAAGCAGAACGAAGACAAAGTTTCATCCTCAGTGGAAAGTGTGGGTTAATTCAAATGAGATTTTTTGTGTAGGACAATATTGATTTCAAAGTGACAGATCTAACACAAACATTTCCATTCAGAATGACATTTATTTGAACATTTCATTCAGATTTTGAAATGTTTCTTTCTTAATTAGCATTTTTAGTTTTGCCATTTTAAATTGATTTCTTGAATTGTGTTTATTACATTTTTTCGATTGGCTTTCTCTTCCCTTTGGAACAACAGCAAACTGTGGACAATCAGCATTTCTTCCCAGCACAGGCTGCTTTTCCAATTTAATGTATTTAGCAGTCATATTTCTTGAGTGGTCGATCTTCTTTAATTATTTACTTTAAATTTTTTTCTTCACTAATATCCTTAGCTTTTTAATAAGCTAAGTGTGAATTTGCAGAAGGTTAGCCCCCGTACTGATTGCTCACACAGGAGCCTCAGCCTGTTCTGCACAGCCAAGGTAAGGATGCTGTACATTTGCCCTACACGTAGGACATACCGGTTTCCCTTATAAGCGAGGTACAAGCTGACCGGTGCCAGTGCGCACCTCACCCCTTAACATCTGAACGCTGCAGGCACATCACGATTTCAGCACTGAACACATTTCTGAACAGTGAGATGTTTAATAATTTGGCAGTGATGTCCACCAGAGAAGTGTACTGGAAACAAGCTTGATTTGGTTAAACATCTACTGCTTTTGCACCCCGAGAGAGGGTGGCTGTAGGAAGCTTTGCCATTGCACTCGTAAATGAGCCGCCTGACAGCCAACGCACGTGGTCTGTCCTACATCGCACACAGCAGCAAAACGTCTCCTCGAGGATTTGAAGCCATTGTAGGAAAGGATTTTTTTTCTAATTCTCCCTTTGCATTTGGGACTCTGGTGTATCTTTTCTGTAATATCTTCATTCCCTAATGAGAAGACAGTGCATCTTTCAGGATGACTAAACAGGGCTGAGCCAATGCATTTTCTGTATTAAGTCATTGATTTTTGGATTCAGATATAAATCCAAAGAAGCTGGTTATAGAATTTATATCCCTTCTGAATAGAAGATACTCATACATCTCTTAAATCCACCCAATTCCTGAGAGGTATGGTTTTCCTCTTCAATCTGAAAATCTTTGTTATGTCCTGCTGATGCCTCTTTCTTTTAATAGTTCCTTTAGAGACTTCGTTTCAGAGTTACAGGTAAACTGTTGGTCTCACACCTGTTTGTAAATAACGCACAGAAATTTTGTTGTTGCTGTTGTTGAATATAACAAAGTGAAAGAGTAAAAAGGGGTACCGGTCAGTTATTCCATGTCTAAATTTCACTTATTTTTAAAGCACAAATTCCAAGAAGACGGGCTTTACCTGAGAAGTGAGTCCGTTCAATTGCTCGCTGCAGCACACTCATGCATTTTCCTGCACAATCAGCCCCTGCAGCCCAGTCCGACAGTACCTGTAGTCCCCCAGCATGCACAGATGTGCGGGGAGGACCATGGTCTTCCTCAGCTCGGACCACCCCGAGCCGCCTCGGATGGGGTCCCCATGGCCAAGCCAGCCCCAGTATCCCAGCATGGCTCAGCACTGCCGCCCTGGGAGGCTCATGTCCCACTCACGAAGAGGATATGTCTGTGCCTTGTATACCAGGCTAACAAAAAAAAAAAGCAGTGGTAGCTGCCAGTCCCTTTAAAACAGAAGCAAAGAGGGAAGCTCTTCTCTCCTTTCATAACTATGCAGGTATTCGATACTTGCCTGAGACACCTCGATCCCGTTTTCGCACGAGAAACCTCAGACCCATATCTCCTTTTCTGTGGGGTCAGGCCAAGCCAAATGTCCTCTGTTTCTTTTGCTGAAGCTGCAAGTTGAAGAAAGGAAGAAGGAGAAAGAATACAAATGAAGCTGAGAATGACAATCTTAGAGACTAGGGTGTGTTAAAGATATTTGGACAAAATATGTAATGTTTCACTACAAGGGGGTGTCGAGCTCAGGTCTTCCCTTCCCCTCCCGTCTAATCCTGTTAGGACTTCAAGTCATTTTTTTCTCTCACGTCCAGCGGACATTTATGTTGTGTGCCCAGTAAAAGAGCTGTAGGAGAGTCACTGAGGGCTCCATCCTGTCAACAACCTGGAAGGACACTTTCTTGGGCTGCATGGATAAAAAAGGGAATTTAATCTGTACCTCCAACAGGTCACATGTGCTTTAACCACTGAGCCTTGGTGGAGGAGGGCAGGGTATGGGATGCACAACAGTACTTTGTCTTCTGAATTTGCTTCAAAAAGAATGAATACTGCTTGGGTCTTTGGAAGAAAAGCTGGTTCCCTTCTTAGCATCTGACTTCTTGATAGGATGAGAGGAAATGGCCTCAAGTTGTGCCAGGGGAGGTTTAGATTGCACATTAGGAAAAATTTCTTTACTGAAAGAGTGGTTAAACATTGGAACAGGCTGCCCAGGGAAGTGGTGGAGTCMCCATCCCTGGAAGTATTTAAAAGACGTGTAGATGAGGCGCTTAGGGACATGGTTTAGTGGGGCTTGGTGGTGTTGGGTTGATGGTTGGACTTGATGATCTTAGAGGTCTTTTCCAACCTTAATGATTCTATGGTTCTATGATTCTCTGGATCATAGCCTTTACATCAGGAGCTGTCCCTGCACACGGAGGCATTAACCCTGGGGGTTCCTGTGCTGGAGTGGCCAGGCACCCGCCTCCTCTCAGTGGCATGAGTCTGGGTGCCTGGTTCCATGGGAGAGGGCTTGGGCGATACTCCTGGGTGAAGCAAGTTGTAATTAGGTCATGTGTAAAATGGTAAGCTGCTTTTCAAAATGAGTTATTCCTGTTCAAGCACAAAATAATGCAGGAGTATTCATGGTCTTGCATAATTATATGTCTTCTAGTCCAGGGGCTTCAAACTGTGGGGACAGCAGACCATAAGGGAGTCTATGCACTGTTTCTCTGGGATCAGTGAAAGGTGAGGAAGAAAAGTTCAGATACACTGTAATGTCAGCTACGTCTATGAAATTTCTATGGTACATCCAGCTGAGCTAGAAATGTTTAGGGACTGCTATCCTGAAAACAACTGAAAACAATTAAAATATGTATGACACTTAATAAATTGTTCTGATAATTCACCTGGCAGCACATTTTCTCCATAAGGACAGAAATGGTAATAGATAACATGCATGTAGAAGCTTTACACTTTGAAGGATTATTTGCCTTCAATAGTTAAGACTCTTGATTAACTGAGGCCACTAAAGCTGTCTTGGCACTCTTCATCAATGAAGCTCATTAAATCTAGTGTCGTGGCCAAATTCCTTTTGTGTCAGACTGGAAGTCCCAGACTAAGCGTCTGCAGTGTGCCATGCAGTGATCTGTGGCACACAGAGTTCATCCTAGTAATGGCTCTATTTCTATGTCAATGATGTTAAACGCTTGTCCACTTATCTGCTCAAATTATGCTGATCACCATGCAGTCGTGGTGAATGAAATTCACACGATTAATCGTCTGTAACATTGGAAACCCTCTTCTGCAGGAGTTGATGCATGCTGGAGCAAGCACAACTCATTCCTTCAGACACATGCTAAAACCCCAAGTCTTTACAACTCTTGTCTCACAGGGGTGAACTCCATCCCATGTGACACATTTCCCACGGAAGACCAGAGCAATTGGTGTTCAGGTGCAGACAAACTCAGTCGGAACAAAAATTCTGTCTTTTTGGCCCATCAAGGAAAGTTATTATTTCAGATTTTTTACTGCAGAAAATAAATAGAAAGATTGAACATCAATTAATTTTTCAAACATTGTTGCCATGCTCTGTAAGGCATTGACAGTTAAATATAGAATCGACAACCTTGGGGTCAGTAGAACAAAGACTATTTTATTTTAGTTTCTGAAATATTGAATCCAGTCAGCTATGAAAGTGAGTAATTGCCCATGCCCTTACTTAACATATGAAGTGACAAAAGAAGATTAACTTTCTGACTAGGGACAAGGGTGTCCTCTTCACAATTTGCATTACCAAAAGCATCATCTAATCCATTTTTAACCTGATAGTGAGCATGCTAAACTCTGATGGCTTCAGGGTGAATTTCAAATATTAATGGCATGCAGGAACAAAAGATAAAGATATCTCTCACCTTTGAACAACAGAGGTACTGTGCAATGCATGATAGTCAGCAATAGTAATTCAATGACATTTTGACATTGCCTACTCTGCTCTCATTACTGCATTTCTGTATCAGGTTTCCCCAGGTCAGCATGAGAATTATATGGCAGACAGACAAATTCAGACAATTTTGGTGTGTTGTTTTTTTTTTTTTTTTTAGCAGTGACATATGTGCATTCAAAGAGAAAGGAAAAAGACTCTCTTCCTTGTCACAAATATAGTGTAACAGACACGAGGGAGCGAAACCTGATGTATTTTGGATGTCTATGAGTAAATGCAAGATGACAGCCTGGATCTCTCTAAACCTATATAGAGCTGTAAACTAAGTAGAAGAAAAAAATCATGTTCTCTCCAGGGACCAGGTTAAGGTAATCACTCTACTCATGGTCTTGCTTTGAAGTTGATTTTATTTCCACTAGTGGATTCACCTGACCATTGCATTTATAATTTCTTTTAGAGTGCATTTAAAGAACATTAGGCTGCGACTGATTATGGCTGTCAGCATATGTCTTGAACTATAAAAAGTTAAGGACTAGTGCCTCATTATGAGCCTTTGAAACAAGGACTCCTATCAGCTTCAAAGATTTTGGTCAATATGTGAGTCAACAGAATAACACAAAACTAAGGCTCCGTTCCTGGAACCACAGAATGGCTGAGGTTGGAGGCTCCTCTGGAGCTCATCTTGGCCAACCCCCTGCTCCAGCTGGGTCACCTAGAGCAGGTTGTCCAGGACTGGGTGCTGTTGGGGTTTTAATATCCTGTGGATGGAGACTCCACAACTTTCTGGGCTACCTGCTCCAGTGTTTGACCACCCTCACAGTAAAAAAGTGTTTTCCTGTCTTCAGATGGAATTTCATTTGTTTTAATTTGTGCCCATTGTCTCTTGTCCTGGAAGTCGGCACCACTACAGAGTCTGGCTCCATCTTCTTTACTGTCCCCCATCAGGTATTTATACACATGGATAAGATCCCCCTGAGCTTTCTCTTCTCCAGGCTGAACAGTCCCAGCTATCTCAGCCTCTCCTCATGTGAGAGATGCTCCAGTCCCTTCATCATCTTTGTGAGCCTTTGCTGGAATCACTCCAGTAAGCCCATGTCTCTCCTGTACTAGGGACCTCAGCACTGGACCCAGCACCCCAGCTGTGTCTCACCAGTGCTGAGCAGAGGGGCAGGATCCCCGCCCTCGACCTGCTGGCCACGCTCTGCCTGATGCAGCCCAGGAGGCTGGTGGCCATCTTTGCCGTGAGGGCACATTGCTGGCTCGTGCACAATTTATTGTCCACCAGGACCCCAAAGTCCTTCTCTGCAGAGCTGCTTTCCAGCTGGGCAGCCCCCAGCCTGTACTGGTGCCTGGGGTTGTTCCACCCCAAATGCAGGACTTTGCACTTCCCCTTGTTGAACTTCATGAGGGTCTTCTCAGCCCATTTCTTCAGCCTGTTGTGGTCTCTCTGGATGGCAGCACACCCATCTGGTGTATCAACCACTCTTTCCAGTTTTGTATTGACTGCAAACTTGCTGAAGGTGCATCTGCCCCATCCTCCAGGTCATTAACAAAGATGTTAAATAATATTGTTCCCAGTAGCCACCGCTGGGGTACACCACTAGTGACCGGCCCCCAGTTGGACTTCATACTGCTGATCACAACCCTCTGGGCCCGGTTGTTCAGACAGTTTTCACTCCACCTCATTGCACCTACAAACTGCCATTAACCCTAAGTAAATCCTGTTTACATCTATCAAGCAATATTTTTAGAACAGGATGCACAAAATAAAATGCACAAAATGCTCCATTGGTTCATGTCAGGTCAAGTCATGTTGAATAAAGTGATGCATCGTGTTGTTCTTAATAGGTTCAGCCTTAGGGTAACTGCACCCTTACCAATTCATATGAGTTACTGAAATCAGCCTGAAAGGAAAAAGTGTCACGTCAGCCACATCTATCACTGTCCCCAGGGGCACATTGTGCACACTGCCAGGGTAGTTCCCTGATGCCTCTTAGCATTGCTCCAGTTTCCCATGTTGCTCGTTCATGGGTTTCTGGAGTTATTGAGAAGTTCTTTAACCTGGGAAGATACGTGAAACCATGCGCAGCAGCCTGTCCAGACAAAAATACCTGTAAACACCCTGACCTTCAAAGCCCCATTCACTGTGGGATGACTATATGAAATCTTGACCTTGTTAACAGAGGCACAGCACGAAGTCCCAGCTCCACTGACGTTGGCTCTCAGTCACTTCAATGGAACCGAGATTTTATGGGAATTAGGGCCTGCTCCAGCTCTGCTGAAGACAAAAGTCAAAGCCTGTTGAAGTCAATGAGAACATAATTGGCCTTTAAAATACAGATCATGACCATACACAACCAGACGGACGAGGTCATTCTGTGTAACATGCCACCACTGTCAGTCTCCTATTGGCAGAAAAACTCAAAAGCCCTGAAAATGGGCCTGTATGTCTAACTGTTCATCACAGATAGTACTGAGATTCATAGAAGGACAGGGCAGAAGTCAATATGGCTAATGAAATCCCAGCTGGAACTGGGTAAACTAGCTGAAATAAAGTGTTTATGGGTCCTTGTGACAAAACCAACCTGCTCTGTTGGTTTTTGTGAATACATTCCAAGGTATCCATTGGTACTAGTGTTAAAATTACACATACAGAATGGTGACTAAAGGAATATAAAAATATTTACAACTAAAAATAATCTTCTCTTATCATCTCATTTTAGTAAAATCTTCTCCTGTTCCATTCACAGATATTATTCAGCAGTTGTTTCCTTGCAAATATGTGGGTTTATTTCACTGAAATAAACCACACGTGTCACTTAAAAAAAAATGATTCTATTTTGCTTTTATAATTGCAACTGGTTGTATATTGTGCTTATCATCATCCAAAGTATTTGAAAAACACTGCTCTATTGAGAAAGGGAAGCCAGTTCCTTTTGAAGGTTTCCATCACCAGACTCCCCAGATGGCCCGTTAGGCTGGGTGGAGATGGAGCCTGTCCCTGTCCCTGTCCGGGTACCGCGGGGCTGCACCCTGGTTGGGTGTCACTTTCCCAGCTCCCCAAGGGGTCCCTGAATCTCACGTTCAGTTATTGGCATTTTTAGGAAGAGGCACTAGAGCAATGGGACCCATTTTTCTCAATAATAGGTTTTTTTCCATGCACTTACCTTCTAAATAAATATGTTCATCTTGATCAATAAACTGAGCTTGTAGGCGGTAGAGGAATTTCTCCTAACTGTGACACTGAAATGATAGGAAACGCCAAGAGAGGTGGAGAGAATATTGTTCAGTAAAGGTTGAAGATAATTGAAAGATGTCAGTTGGCAGGAAAAATTAATAATATTACTCTCCTTTTGAGATCAAAGATTTCTCCAGTGCCTTTTCTTTTCTTCAAGGGAAAGAAGACCCTGGTGGTCAGCATTATTGTAGGTCAAAAAAGCGACTGCTAAGCTCTCAGATGAAAAATATGGAGCACTTTTAAATTCCCGTTGGTTATGCTCAGGGTCACTGTACCACAGTACAAAGCCTGACTATTAAAAGGACAGAGAGAGTGCTCATCCAAGGTTGGCATCACCCCTCTCAGAAGTCCTCAGCTCAGCAAGCATACATCTTAAGTTTTGTTTTTCACAGCAAATGGTTCAAAGCTGACTCTGTAGCTCCTTCTCACTTCAGAGGCAACCAAACAACCCGAGTTTCCAGTAATTGTGGATAATAACACAGCACTAAGGGCGAAAGAGACACTTTATTAAAACTAGTGTGGTTTTATATATTAAAAAATACCACTTCCCGTAACAGACTGAACTGAGCACAGACGCTGGCAGAGCGGATGAAGCTGCAGGAGCTCTGTCCCCCCTGACCACGGTCCGGTGCATCAGTAGATGACAAGTGAAATGCAGTGTGGACCATCAAGTGAAAACCAGTCTGCGGGCAGCTTCTGCCTGACACTGAGCATCCAGAAGCAGGATCGTTCTTGCAGGTGGGAAAATAGGATCTCCATGTTCACAAAGGATTTAGAGATTTCAGATTTTGTTATGTGTCAAATCTGAGTTGGACAAAAAATATAGGGAGCAGAACAAGAAAAACTACAGCACAGAATAACAGGATTATTGCAGGAGTAGAAGACCTTCTGTGCCAGAAGGAGCAGGTAGATTCATTATTTACCCGAGGGATTTTTTTGTACCCAGACCTCATACTCATTCCACCCCCAGTGACAATAATTTGAATATTTACTGGCTTTAGGTGGATGTTGAGAGGAAATATTGACAAAAGCTGTAGGGTGGACATCACCCTTGAGCAGAGGTGGAAGTTGCTATATATATAATGATGCCTGGTAAAGTGTATAGAGGATGCAAACACTACAGACCTTGTGCTAGTGATGATGGCTGAGCTCTAATGGGAATCTGAGAAGAGGGTGAAGAAAGGAGATGGGGCAGTGAGTGCAGGACATCGGGACAGGAGGGGCTGGAAGGTGCAGGGCTGGGAAGGGAGGATGTGCCCCGAAGGACCAAGGATGGAAAACACGAACACTAATCAAAGTGGAAGAGAAAGAGGTAAAATACTGTGTGGGAAAGAAAAGGAGAAAAGTAACTGGGAACAAAAATAACAGTGAAAGCCAGTTGGAAGGCCTGGTTATGCGCAATGATCATGCAAAGGGTAGTAGGTATTCACAGCAATGGTGAGCCTGCCATATGAAATGATCAGAACAGAGGCATTCAGGCTGAAACACACACAGAGAGGCACTCCTCGGGGAGTGGAGAATGCCTTTACAAGAGCAGCCTGATGAGGCTGGCTTCTTTAGCCTAAATAAGTGAAGGCTGAGAAAGGACATGATTGCTCTCTACAAACTTATCAAGGGGAAAATATCAGGGAGGGATAAAAAGCCATTTATTCTAAAAATAATTTTGGCATAAGAACAAATGGTGATAAACTGCCATGAATAAATATATTCTTGAAAAGTATGGTGGTGTCATTAGAAGAAGGTTCCTAAACATTAAAGCTTGCAGATTCATGAACAGTCTTCCAGGTGGAGCAGTGGGTGCAGACGACATCTCTGCTTTTAAACTCAATGAGTTCATAAAAAGGAACAAATTGCTGCCATCCCAGGGCACTGGAGCTGGTAGTCCAACAGTCCTTTCCTGCCCTGCATGCTTTTGTTCCTGTGCACATAAAAATTTGCTGCTGCTGACAAAAGGGTTTGACATTTAAATTATGTTAATTTAATAAGCATTGAATGAGATGACATGACTGAGAGCTCAGCTGCAATTCCAGAAGGTGCAGTCCTGCCCAGACAGGCTCTAGCCTTCTGGCCACGGGGCAGAGCCCAGCCCTGCCAGCTGGCAGACGTGCTGCAGTCGGTTGCATGCAGAGGAAGGACGGGGCATCCAGAGGAGCCGTATGGCAGGCAGTCCTGTCGCACGCTGCTAGCTGGCTGCAGGAGGCTTGTGATGTTCATATCTGTGGGCGCTCCAGACATTGCCCCTTGCCTCTGCGGGAAAAGCAATCATTTGCCCACAGCCTTTGCCTGCGAAAGCAGATGTCCTGCTCATCGAAGGGCATCTTCATCCAACAGTGTGGCTCTGCAGCTATCTTCTTGTATTCCCAGGCAAGAGGGAAAGCAGAGTAGTCTCACCTAGGAAAGACCAATGCATTGGGACTTCTTCCCAGATCTTCGCACCTACATCTTTCCCAGCAGGCAGTGAGTCACCTTGCCTGGAGGTTGTGTCATCATTAAAACTGAAATGGTAAAGGCAACAGAGAACAGAAAATTTCTACAGAATAAGAGAGTTCAGCTATAACAGAAAAGAAGTTAAATTTGTCTTCAGTCACGCAAGCCAATAGGGAATACTGTGTTTTCATTACTGAAGAAAAAATCCAGTAGCAGTTGTGGCAAGTAAGGGCCACACACAGAAAAGAGATTTGCAAATCTCTGCCTCTTTTGGAGCTAGACTTGCCAGAGTTCAGAAGAATAATTTACTTTATCACTGGTGGAATCTCTAAAATATTATAATTGATTGCATCTGTGCGAGGAAAATACACAAAGATGTTGACTGAACAAAAAAGTATGTGATTGGTTGAAAAGGTTTAATAAATGAAAAATCTTAATCCTTTCCTGGATGTTTTTTTGTAAAGCATTAAAATTTAATATATATTAGATGCTATATATGTTTGCTGACTACAGTAATAGCACGGAATATTTGATATTCCTGCCTTTGGAGGGGCAGGGAAGAAGTGGAATTGAAGTCTAAGAACTCTAAGTTTTGTTACTATTTTAAGAGTAATTTTAAAAGGACAACTAAAAAGAGACAGCCTCATTAAAATAAACCAGTATATTATTTTTTCTTTTTAATAGTTTTGTCATATGTTTAGCTGATACCTAAATAAAAAAAAAAAAAAAAAAAA